>JAWMAG010000044.1:0-600000 GCA_037013455.1 Ceratitis rosa | reverse complement strand
TAACACTTCGAATTTTTCAGTAAAGAGTTTTTAATGTGCGCATCCAAATATTTTCGTGAAGCATTCAAAATCGCAATTCCCGTAGTAAAAAGTCTGTATACCATATACGTATATATCTATATACTCGTACATACTAAAGTGAATCCATTTTCCACTTATTAATGTAAAGAGACAGAAACTGTTAACAAAACACACGCATGCATACGTGTACTTATGCATATGTGTGCAAGTAAATAGTATGCATTTCTCTACACTAAGTGTTAGCAAGACGAAATTTAATAAGAGAAATAATGCGACATCCGTAATGGGCTTTAAAAATATCGCCATTACATTCTATAATAATTTTAGTTGGAATGAACTTTAAGACCATTTCGCCAAAGCCTTTGGCTCCCATTTAAGAGGTTTTAAACAGCTAATCATACATGCACTTAAAAATGCAAATGAGTTAAGCCTTTACATACAACTCAAGTGAAATTGAAATATTTATACTTTTAAACTTACATTTATGTACTAGTGCACTTGTAGATTTGAGCATATTGTATATTTAAATTCTGCAAAAATCACTTAATTTTTGGTTGGTATGTGGAACTACTATTTTCGAACAAAAGTAACCATTGAACTTCTAAGTTCTTTTCATCTTTTAAATTATGTATATTATTCACACTCACAATACAAAGGCACAGTTAGTGGAACCAACCTAATACGAGGGTTGCCTTTTATATTTCGCGATTGTAGAACAAAAAAAAAATATCAATATCAGTTGCACACAGAACAACAACTGATTTTGAACGACCATCACGTCTTGGAGTGGTCTACGACCTCGATTGAACTCACCATACCATCGACAAACACTGGACTTAATCTGAGTTTACATGGGGATACTTTTTGTCGCTTGTTATTGTAATTTCCCATTTCGCCCTTCATGTTCACACAAAAAGTATTCCCGTGTAAACTCAAACTTAGGTAGAGTTCCAAATTTATTATGTTCATCGATCAACTGTTGCTGAGTTAATCCACGTCGAAAGCTATAAAAAATAATCACGTGAGAATTTTCGCGATTTTACTCCATTTCTTTTTTTTTAATATTTTAAGTTACTGTAAACATCATAAATAGCACTCGCATGACAAAACGTTCTGAGTATGCAAAAGATCAAAATAATCAAACTTTACGATAAAGTAGTCAGTTGCCATATTGCAGCACTAGGTTTGCCAAATCCCAAAATATAAATGCAACCCTCGTATACCTGGGTAAGCATTACGTTCGGGCAACAATATATTGCGGATAATCCAAACTTACATACACGTACATACATATTTTCTTAGTTTAATTGGTAATCTGAATTCAGCTAATTTTTCATTTCAAGGTCTCCAAATCGTCGACCATTATTATAACAGCTACCAAATAATCGCGCCAAACTACAACATATTGTATGTACAAGTATAACAAAATATTAATAATACAATGCAAAATTCGAAAAATTTACGAAAACTTAAAGCTTGGTAGGTTGTTGGTCTACTCGAAATTAGCATTTCATATATTTTAAAATTAGTTTTCTAACACACTCCCTTTACGATACATACACACAGATTATGCATATGTATCAACTTAGTTTTGCATAAATTAATTATTTATGCCTAATTAAAAAAAAAATCATACATAAATATTTTTACACAACAACCGGTTTAACCAAAATGGTTCTTTGAGTTTTGCATTAATCTTTTGTTGTAAGCACGTGTTACTGTATTAGTAGACCTGAACATGGGAATCACGTGGCGCGAATGACCACTTGCCATATTTGGGTGTGGCCACCTACATGTACTGGGTGGAATGAAAAGTAACCTCCTTGGGAATGAAAAAAAAAATTGTTTAACCTGTTTTTTTATTTTATTCTTGACCCCGTCCGAAAAGTAATTTTCCGGAAGGTCTGCAAAATACCCCCCCGCGGCGTCGATGATTTCCTCGCGTGAGCTGAACTTTTTTATTGATGAGCCATCTTTTGAGGTTTGGAAAGAGATAATAATCCAAGGGAGCTAAATCGGGGGAATAAGGTGGATGCGGATGCAATTGGAGCCCTAAGTCATTGATTTTAGCCATGGATGCGGTGCTCTTATGCGCCGGCGAATCAAACAACAATCAGCTGTCAAAACAAAACTAACGGCAGTATCGCACGGACATTTGGCATGCTTGCCTAAATATGAACAGCTACAAGGTCAAGGAGGTTCCTTTTCTCGCCATCGGTATACTTACATACATCCCCATTGCATGTTTTAAAACAACACAAACCGTGGATAGTTTTTAAAGAACACTGGAGATAGATTTACTAATATTAATATAACTTACTAAGTAAGTAAGTTGTAACACGTTTTTCCAACAAACAGAGGGACCCACAGCCGTCTCCGAAAGTCTGATGGTTTTTGATGAGAAACTTTGATTTTCGTACCAGAAATATACTCTTCCCTGCTGAGAGGTGGCCGCATTTAAAAAAATTCATTATCTTTAGTTTTGGATGTTTGGCCAGACGAGTTCTCGAACCCTGGAAATGATTCTCAGTTCTGCAATACGTAACAAAGCCAAGTCTAGAATTTCCATACGTTGGATTCAGTCATTTTCCTACGTGTATACATTTATTGCAATGCTTGTATCAGCAATACTTGTGCTTGTTGTTTATTAAAGGGGGCAAATCTTTTCAGTTCAATTCAATTGACATAAACCACGAGTAGAACAAATTTCGACAGTGACAAAAGATGTTTGGTTGTCATTCTTTTACAATAGGAAACAAATAAACAATAAATATTGTAGGCATAAAATACTAGTTTAGATATCGAGTTTCGTATGCTAATTATGGTTTATTTAAAGTTAAAGTTAGCCATGAATTAAGTCAGCGGTGCTTAGTTGAAGTGTAGGACCGTTTTGGCGTTTGTGTGATTTCTGTTCCAAAAATAGATCTACTAACCTTGCAGCGCTTTACACACATAAAAGTGCGTATTTTTAAGTATATTTAATATCATTTACAAAAAGTGATTGCTCCGATTCGGCCTTAAGATCAGCGGTAGCTTAGAGCAGAAATTCTTTTGTATTGAAATTGTGGCGAAAAAGTATACAAACATATACATACATATTTTTCTGTACAATCGAAATTATGTATGTACATATATTCTAAATCAAGTAATATATGTAGGTACATACGTACTCAGCATAATTATTGCGTTTAGGTGCAAAGATGCAAAGCTTTATAAAAATAATAAAGAAGGAAAGATCTCTTCGGCCATTCCGAAGTTTTTATACCATTCACGACCTTATTCAAATTTATGGTATTTCAATTTAGAATTAAATATTCATTCTCATATCTTAAAAATCGGTTGTATTGAGGCTCTGGCCGGTTCCGACAAACTATAGTTTAAATGTACCAGTAAACTGAGTGTCTAGCTTACGTACAAATATACGAACAAATGTTCACATACCATTTAATGTAAATGAAAGGTATAAAAGAACAATTCAATATGTGTGTATGTATGCACTTATATGTATGCAAATAACAGAAGCTAAAGACATTGAAAAATAGAAGTTGTAAAGCACGTAGCATACATATGCGCATACCTTATGCATACATACATACACATATTTTCAATTACTACTTACTCGCACTAATTCGTTTTAGGCGTCGCGCTTTTTGTTTCTTTAAAGGCTTTAAACCATAAAGCCATTATTTTTTGTAATTAATATTGCGTTTCCACACAATCGATAATACAGATATTCATATACATACATATATTAACTCCTATGCATCCACACATAATTATTTTTTTTTTTTTGTTTTTTTTACAGAGAAGGGAAAGCATTGAAAGCTCTAATGCCCTCAATGCGAGACTTTAATCCACTAAAACCACCATTCCCGGTACAGTAACGCCTGATACTACTTTTCGAGTTAATAACTCAATGTTTCAACCGACCTGGTTTCTGTACTCGCCACTAGGTACGTAAATTACCTGGTCAACATAAGTGTACGTCGAGAGTATGCCATTATCGCCCCCTCGCCTCTGCAGCTCGCTCCATCGTAAATGCTACATTATTTCAGCTGTAATGCTGCTAATTGCATTCCAGGCGTTTCCCCTTTCCAGTACGCATTTGCCAAAAGTTTCCGGTGTTAAATTGACACCTACAGACTCCTTCAGCCTTTGCTGATTCGCGAAACTCGGAGAGACGAATATTGTGTGCTTGGTATCTTTCGTAGTAAAGGTCCGCTTAATGACCAAAGCGATGAAGATAGCTTTTAAAGCATCTGATCACTAGCGTTAAATGGAAGTCTACCTGTCCGTACCTCTTGCCTAGCCAAACCACTAGCATCGGTATTAGACGGTGAGTTCACCTTCCCTTTGCACCATTATTCCACCTTCCCAGCTAACGTGCTATAAGCAGAAGTCTTTCAGCTTTATTAACACCGCTGCTCCGCTCTTCTCGTTTAAGTTTTGCTTTCTGGATTTGTTTCTGCGCAGCCATGTCGATAGGGAATATACCCAGCAATAACTAAGACTGTTTCCTCTGATACCGTGCGAAAAGCAGCGCAGGCAAAAAGGGCACACCGCCGATAAGTGGACTTGTTGGTGCGGTCCGCTGACGTTTGCCATTAATCTATTTAAGGCAGTGGCTGATGTAGCGTTATTATTATTACGCATTCGAGGTGGTCACGAAAGTTTAGTCGATAATGAAATCAGCAACTCTCATTTGGATTTTCTTTATTTTGTTTCGGCTGTTTATGAAAACTAAATACTTCTGCCTTATGATCTGCTAATTTTAGAAATTTTATTTCTAATCGGCTTTTGGTCTTTGATATTGCCAACTAAGCTAACTGAATTATAGAAGGGAGTGTTTTTGCAACCCCGACGATTGTCAGCCAGTCTACATCGCGAAAGCTTATTTTTCCCTGACGACATTTGTTCATATTTAGAAAGACCATACACATACCGTGAGACGTTATTAAACATAAAAATTCCTCAAAGTGAACTAGACCTTACTTACAACTGAATTTACATGAGCTGTACATGTAAGATTAGAGTGAATAATTTATCGTAAGTTTTTAATTTTGTTAACTAATCTTAATTCATTTGCTGTATTACAGCACTCTGTCACTTACCATAAATAACTTGATAAAATGTTGGTGGTATGGCGGTATATTGAAGCCCTTTAGCGCATTGAAGGAGTTACATCTAGTTAGGAGCCCTAAAAAATGAAGTTTTTCCAACATTTTTCACGAGGAAACTTTTCGCTTTATTATTTTGAGCATATGTACACATACCTATTAAGGTACCTTTGAAGAGTAGTTAGAAATTTTTTATTTATAAAGAACAACAGTTTTTGAAGTTGCTACAGCAGACCTCCAGGGACCCCTCCCAAGAAAGGAGTTTTGCGAAAATGTACAATCTTGTGATTAATCGATCTTTTTTAAATTCTGACTAGATGTAACCCCTTAATATGTGAATCCAGCTTGCGGTATTGAATGTATTTTGCACCTCAAGGGTCACAACTAAACAGTATTGTTTGTCTCCAAGTAACCAAGGTTTACCAGAGATGGCTTTTTCAGCAATCGACTTGACAACGTTGACTGTATCCCACAAAGAAGAGGTAATAGCCTATTATCAGTGTTGCTCTCCAGACTGCTTTTGAGTTTATGCCCAAACACCTTTCCTTTGTTTTTAACGATGGATAGGGGCGGTAAGCCGACGACGAGGGCCCTTCCGAAGATTTTCGAATTAGATCCAGGCTTTGTATCTTCCATTTGTCCATGTAAATACATATATATGTTTATAAAGTAGCTAGTTTTCTCACATACAAGTGTGTCTTGTGGAGACATAGGAAAGTTGTTTTCATACTCGTATATAACAAAACTCCATTATCATAATCATACATAGGAAAGTTGTTTTCATACTCGTATATAACAAAACTCCATTATCATAATCATATTTTTGTTAACAATTGTTACCAATGTCCAAAAGGAAAAATTAAATAAATTAATAATTACATATATTTAAATATCGATATTTTCAGCCAAAGTAATCGTTACTTGCAAAGTTTTTTTTTTTTAACAAAAAATTAACTTAAATTTAATTATGTTTTTAGAACAAAAATTATAGCGTTTACGCAAGTAAGACCGTGATCCAAGTCATTTGTAAGTGTAGCACGGAGTAAATCCCCCTTTCCCGTCTACCAAGTGGAAGCATACTACAATATATAAAGGAATTTGCCGAAAGGGATATCTCACAAGTACACAAGTCCAATTTCAAAACTAATTCCCCAGTATTAATCAGCTCACCTGTCATGAAATAGAAACAATTTATAAAGTATGTATATGTGCATTACATATGGTACATACATACACATTAATGGTACAAACAATGACCATCACCTTGCAGGCATCAAACAAATATTATGTGCAATTACATAGCTGCGGACAAGCATAGGAGTGCCTACATAAATATTAGGGTGGTATAATGAGATATCGTTTTCCATTCTCAAATTCTTGTCAAATTCTTATGAATTTCATTGATATATAGTTGTGATTAATAGGTATATTGGCCGAAATGAATTTGCTTGGTTATTGATGATTGCAATAATTTGTTCATCCACCAAATAATTTTGTTTGTCCACCATATTCCAAAATAATACAAAGCTATTTCCTGAAACATTCAGTAATAATAATTGGTAATAAAGTATACCAGATACTAACATGATTGTTTTCCCAGAATACTTTAGAATAGGCTAATGTCCTGAGAGAATCGCCTGAGTGTTCGATTTTTTTTCCTCTTTTAAGTTCTTCCTCTGTTGGTAATTTCAGTGATAATTTTGCAGTGAGTACATTTTTAAGCCCATTTGCGAACCACCTTAATAGTTTTTCATCCCATGTATCCAATCAATACATATGTATAAAAAATATTATCACATTATCACAAGAGAAAAAAGTATTTTAAGATCGAAGTTACGAAACATATGCACATACATACATATATAGAAATCATCATAGCCTGACACAAATATTTTCATACATACGTGTACATACGCATGCGCGTGTGCAAATTAAAAACCCGAAAACTAAGCGAGCTCTTGATTATTTTTTATACGAGCAATACGAAACATGTAAACATTGAGCAGGTCGAGGAAAGAAAGTGGAGTAAGAAGAAATAAATAAATAAAAACAAATATGTATACAATTATACAGAAAAAAGTTGGACATATGTACATATGTATAAAAAGTCGTGTGCGTGAATAGAAACCTGCCTTCTGGACACTGAAACGCCAAGGCGACATGTGTTGACTTGTGGTCAATACACCGGCCCTGGTTTGCTTCAAAATCATTACATATTTTAAATTCATTGATTGGATGCTAATGACAAAATGCTTTGCGTGGAGCTTTTTATCATTTGTATGCGGAGAAAAGTTACTCATACGCACATAACGAATGTGTATTACACTGGATACTGGATAGCAGACTGGTCCGGAGATTTTTTTTATATTTACGTTTTTTGTCTATTAATTTTTCAAATCAAAGCAACATTTTTTTACTTATCACCGTTTTGTCCCTACGCACAACATACTTGGGTGTCTCCAGATCGAAAAACTCAAAACCAGATCGAACAAAGTGTGAGAGACGAACGAGATGTCTCCGGTGTTCGTGACGTATCGTGGCGTATGCTCCGAGGACCCAATAAAGGAGTAGAAGAAGTTGTACGAAAGTGTTGGTACATATATATATAGTTTTACGATTTATTTATATTACTACCAACACTCTCGTACAACTATGTACATACATTTTGTTATCTTACGAGAATATCTATAGTTTTGTTCGTTGATCGGATGGCCAGTAACAATATTTAAAAAACTTTACTGGATCGTGTTCGTTGAGCCGAAAACTCAGTAAAAATTAGTAACGAGAGAGCGCAATTTTGACATTTAGTTGGAGGAAAAGTTGCAAATTCGTTTTGGGAAAATTTGACCCAGTAAAAAGTAGCAAGTATGAAAAACAGCTGATTTGTGATCATATGATTGAATTTTTGTCAACAAAACATAACTGATTTAAAATAAAATAATTTTAATTCTTTAATATGAATGATATGCCTACAAAATAAGTGGTTAAATATAATGATAATTAATTTAACTGAACAATGTCAATGATTCCAACAATAGTAAAGGCACTTGTTAAACGAAAATGTGGTGGCAGTGGGGCGGAATCTTTGCCCGCACAACACCCAGCTTTCGTTCAGAAAGTAGAAGTTAGGAAGGCATAGAATTAGACATTTCTGAACGAACACAGCTTATACGAATTGACAGAACGATTAAACAAAAGTAGAACTCAAAACAAGACAAATTTATTTTCCGAAAAGACAATTAGATTAAAAAATAATTAAATAAATATCTAAATTTTCCGTTGAGAAATTGAAAAAAGAAGTCCTCACAACTTCGTCGAGTAGTGCCACAAACTGCACAATGGCTTATGGCATAGGAAGTGTAGTTTGCCTTTTAAGGACAGTCCTAATCAGAGTAACAGTAGGGCCGATATCTTTCTTATTCCTTGAACTTTCAAAATTTATGCTTGTATTGGCATTAGCGTTTTGGGTAACAGTCGGTATATTTTTAATGGTATGTATTAGGAAATGTCCTATTATAGTTCACCGTCCAGCAATTTACTACTTAGCTTAACATTGCGTTTCAGTGGGAAAGTATAATGCCAGAAGCAGCAGTTCGCCTTTCCGCGGCAGCCGCTGCAGTTGTTGCCAACACTAGTGGTCTCATGCCCAACGACGAAGGTAAGAGCAACGCTGATGAATCGCGCAATTATCCTTTTATTGTAGATTTACCCAAAACTGCGTCATTGGATTTGGAAACACAAATTAAAAAAGAAACATTACTTCAAACAGCCGCTGCATCAGCTAATGGCCCTAAAATGCCTGCAAAAGAATCTATACTCGTACCTATTACATCGACTTTAGAAATTGCTGAGCGGCTAAGATCTTCTCGACCTCAACAGTCTAAAGAAGGAATTGCTGTTGAAGATCCAACGACAACAGAGGAAAACGAGATAGATGAAGTGTTGAAAACCGAGGAGGCAGATGAGTGATGAAGCCCAGAAAACAAACAAAAAAATGTGAGGGAATATGTTTGTTTGTACAAGCTGAATTGCTGTTAGCTATGTTAAGAATCTTGAATAACAGCTTTTGAACATTCAAACTTAGTTACTGATTAAAATTTTTTCTGGTTGAGGTTTGAAA
The DNA here is from genome assembly GCA_037013455.1 of Ceratitis rosa. NCBI lineage: Eukaryota > Metazoa > Arthropoda > Insecta > Diptera > Tephritidae > Ceratitis > Ceratitis rosa. The sequence goes on along the minus strand of JAWMAG010000044.1, from coordinate 590,742 downwards.
AACGCGTCCTTGGCTGAATGCAACTTAAGACTAATAACTACGAGTTAACTTCGAAGTGAAACTTAAAGTGACCGGCATTTACAGATTGTCAATATTGGCAATTCGGCCGAGATTCCTTATTCCGAAACATCTACATACAATAAAAACATATTAATAAAAGCTATTTTTCATATAACGCTTATTTATAAGTCATTATTTATTTTTATGTATATTCTTTTAGTTTCTTCGCTACGCACAGAAAATTTTCTAAAAATTTAAAATTGATTTTGCTATTTCTACAATATTATGATTTGCAAGTGTAGATTATTGCTGCACGGACAGACGCTGCAGAAAGGAAAATGCTTTTTTGCATGCTTACAACTTTGCCAACAATGCCATTTCTTTGTATACATGAGAGTTTTTTCAGTAACCTCTCAATTCCTGAGCTCTTCCTTTCCAGCAATCCAGGAAACTTTGCTCCTCCGTAAGGTTCCACTTGCGTCGTTTTGTCTCCATTTTCAGTTTACCATAGTTTATTTTTTTAAGTTAATATTTATTTTGTTTTTCTAGAAAACCACAATTCGAGAAGTAGCTCGGCCGAAAAATCGCTTAACCGGTTACAAAGCGCACATTATATATACATAAATATTTATTTTGCACCAATTATGTATACATACATAATTATTTGTTTTGCGCAATCAGCTGATAGTTGCCAGAGTCGCGTATATTTTTATGTTGAGGGGATCGTTTTCTATTCCACAATTGCATTTTCTTTGTTTTTTATTTTTATTTTATTTTATTTTATTTTTTAAAGAGGAGAAGCATTATTTTCGCCGATTACTTAATATATGTTTTTATGTCAATATTAATGTAAAAAAAAGTAACTTTTGCAGAAAAAATTTCAGCATGCAAGATAAAAGTCTGGCCCCTCATTAAATCCGAAAATACACGACTCTGGCAAGAAATATTCCGAAATGTCCGAAATGTTTACATGAGTAGTGACAGCATCGACTGTTAACATAACATTTTCTGTTAAATTACCGAAAGTGAGTTAACTCACTTTGAAAAGTGAGTCAACACACTTTTATACAACAACAAACACATTTAAGCTATAATGCATTTAACGTCCGGTGGAAATAGGCTATTAGACCACGTATTCCCTGATTAGCCAACAAACAACCGTTTGGAGGCGAGCTAAAGTGAGAAGGCGAATCCCATGCGATTGCGAGTTGGGTTTGGAAACCACCACATGAAAACCAAAATCCAATGAAAAATTTCAATAAGCTGCGGATGAGACACCCTCCTTTTGATGACGACCCCCGCAAATATTTTAAGGATTACGATTTTAGGGCATGTACCTGGAATATTCGGGCCTTTAATTAGGAATGTACCGCTGCCCAGCTAGTTGATGTCCTCATAAAATTTAAAGGCTGATATCCCCGCCGCATATAAGGTCCTACCAAGCGTATTGTGTGAAAGACTAAACCCACCGTCAGCAAACTGATTGGACCTTATCAGTGTGGCTTCAGACCAGGTATATCACCATTGATCAGTGAAAAGAGGACTTCTACGGCTATGTAAACTGACCTTGAGCAACACTAAAAGCTCCGTCATGATCGGGAAGGATCTCTCCAAGCCGTTCGATACCAAACGAGGTTTCAGACAAGGTGATTCCTTATCGTGTGACTTCTTTAACTTGATGCTGAAGAAAATTATACGAGCTGCAGAGCTGAATAGAGAAAGTACAATCTTCTATAAGAGTGTACAACTGCTGGCGTACGCCGATGATATCGACATTAGTGGCCTCAACAACCGCGCCGTGACTTCTTTGGATTATTAGGTATAATTTGGGTATTTTATTACAAACAACGACGTCTTTATTAAATACAGTTTCACAAAAATATTTTATTGAGAAACAGTGAAATATTTAATTATATTAAGTTTAAAGAATAAAATTACAATGATTTCTTTAATATTTACTGCTGAAGCAAATTTCTTTTGAAACAAAAGCAATGGATTTTTTTATTGACAAAGTGGTACTGGTGTGTTTTGCACATCAGCTGCTGAATGTTCCCCGATCTGACACTCTTGCCAACATTAGAATGTGAGATGGGGGAACGCTCTCAGCTGCAATTTGAGTGGTTTTGAGTAAGTTTCGTATCTAGTCATCTTTGTTGCAGTCGATGGGCCAGCTTCACCAGGGGAAAGCCATGATTTTTTTCGCTTCGGGTTCTCAAAATAAATCCATTTTTCGTCCCCCGTGACAATTCGATGTAGAAAGATTTCCTTTCGAATCGTTGAATCAGCATTTCACAAACGGTTTTTCGATTTTCCATTTGTCCATCGTTCAGTTGGTGTGGCACTCATTTTCCATACTTCTGCATCTTTCCCATGACTTTTAATCGTTGGAAAATAGCTCCTCGAGACACATGTAGTGTTTCTGCCAATTTTTGTTGTGATTGAGTTGGATCAACATCCAATTCCTCGTCTTCGAACTTTTTCGCTGCACTAGAATGTTCATTGTCTGCCAAATCGAAATCTCCACTTTTAAATTGACGAAACCATGTCTCACATGTTCCAATCACTGGAGCATGTTCACCATAAGTTTCTACCAGCTTCAGCTGCTTTTGATGAAATAAGAAAAGCAACGAATGCCGCAAATGTGATTTACTTGGAACAAAACTCGACATATTCACTCAGGTAAACAAATATGACGCTATTATTTTGGCGGAATGTGACTCGCATATTTTTGTAGGTTAATGTCAATAGAAAAAAATTACATATATGCCAAATCATAGAAATTTATACATATTGCTAGCGACATCTACTAGTAAAACCGGCACACTTCAACAAACACACCTGGTATATGGTCGGAAACAGTTCCATTTGAACGAAAACCCCAAAATATTTTTTTTATGATTTGTTCATTAATACGAGGAAGTGGTGTTGGTTCGAATCCCACAGTGCAAGGACTACTTTTTACTTTTTTATTTTTTTAATTTTTATATATTTTAAAATTTTTCAATTTTAATAATAAAAACACTTTTTGTTAATATACGAGTACAATTAAAATAAAGTTTTATAATGAAATAAATATAAGTAATTCCGTATATACATACATATATTATGCTCATTGACTTCAAGTTTCTTTAATTTACGCATGCCTCAACATCTCTAACTTAGTATTTTCTCATAACAGAGCGTGGCATGCAATCTATTTTTAGCTTCGTGCGAAATTGGTTTTCCTTCATGATTTTTAAATTATGTCACGTAGTGTGATGTCTGCAAGTCAACCAGTTCCTCCAAGATGGGATGAATTCCTCCGAGATGTGTGACAAATCTCACGCTCAATTTCCAGTTAACATTTGCGCGTTCTCATTATGTTAACATTTTCTGTTAACATTCTATGATATTAACTTTCTAGTTAACGATCTCTGTCAACATTTTCCGCATGGGTCTTTGCTGCCGAGTTCACCGGTAGATGTCACCAATATCTGCAGCAGCTGGTTGACAACCTTCGCTTGACATTTGTTGTTTTTATTTACAGATGTCTATAAATGTAATTTAATATATAATTCTTATCTTTCATGTAGATTACACACTATCAAGTAACTGGTATTTTATAGTAGCAATCTTCAATTTTATGTTACGCGCAATGTCCGACGTGAATGTTAGAGCAGGGATCGAATGCATCCTGAAGCGAGTAGATGAAGCCTACGCTCGGGGAAACACGGTACTTATATTTTAATATGGTTTTTTGTTGATCGAATATATGCTTGTGAATTTAATCAGCCCAACAAACAGCCAAAGCCGCTACTGGTAGCAGTTAGCAAAACAAAGCCAGTGGAAATGATCATCGAAGCGTACACCACTGGTCAGCGGCACTTTGGAGAAAATTATGTCAAAGAACTAGTAGAAAAGGCACAGCATCCAGATATTTTGCAACAATGTCAAGATATCAAATGGCATTTTATTGGACATCTACAAAACAACAAAATCAATAAGGTAAGTCTAAAATCTATTTGATAAAATTTCATTGATATAATATTTCATAATCATCAGAATAAACGTTTGATCTCATATGTACATATAGTCACAAAAACTATATGTTCGGAAATAATTGTCATGAAAAATGCGATACTCATAAAATGAATTATCACTTTAAAAGGATATAGAGTGAGTCTCAAGGTATAATTTCCACAAATTTTGTAGTTGCTTTGAAAATTTACTCAAATATTATTTAGTTTTGCATTGATTAAAAAGATACAATTATTTTCTGTCATATATACATACATACATATATATATAATACTTACCTGTTTTATATGAATTTCAGATTCTTAAACTTCCGAATCTGTATATGATTCAAACTGTCGATAATGAAAAATTGGCCATAGGACTAAATACCGCCTGGAAAAAAATACAAAATGATCAAAAACAGCCTCTTTCAGTATTGATACAAGTGAATACCAGCGGCGAAGAAGGTAGCCCAGCGTATATATACATATGTACAAATTAATGAAATTAATACGAATAATAATAATTACTAGCAAAGAATGGTGTACATCCAAAAGAAGCTCCAGCGCTATACAAGTATATAAAAGAGAATTTGGAGTACCTTAAACTGGAAGGTGTTATGACTATTGGAGCATTTGGCTTTGACTATTCCACTGGACCAAATCCAGATTTTGTTTCACTTATGAATGTACAACGTCAAATATGCGAAGAAAATAATCTAGAGTCGGATGCTGTGCAGGTGTCCATGGGCATGTCAGATGACTTTGAGAATGCGGTATAATCAGAAGTCGAATTTACAAATGTATGAATCTTAAAAAAATTAACGCATTTGACTTTCATGTTTTAGATCGAAGCTGGAAGTACCATTGTTCGAGTTGGTAGTGCAATTTTCGGATTTCGGGAAAAGAAGAATGGTTAAGTGATTTGGATAAAAACTTGATCAATTATAAAAAATATTAGTCATTGTATTACCCTAAAGTGTACGGATGTTTGCAATAATCTAAAATTAATAATTTGGTTCTAAAATTTCGGGGTTTAAATAAACGTAAGATTTTGTTTCTTCTTTGTACTTCTTGTTATAAAGACAAAAGTGTGTGTATGACATACAAATATTTTCTTTAATATTTACTATATTTTTTGAAGTTAAACCAAGTTTTCTACTTTATTTATTGGAAAAAATCGACCGAAATTAGTTAGTTAGCCAATAACTTGAGGTATGTCTTTAATTTCGGACTTTTGTGTAATGATTATGTTAATGAAGTGAGTAAAATATTTTTTTCTTAACTATGTCTTAGATTAACTTCATCTCATTCACCAGTACTAAGAAAAGGTTGATTTCAATTTGAATTGTTCTTTATATAACATTCTTTAATGTCTTTTACGGCAAATCAGACTTTCATTCCCTTTTAGATTGTACATCGACAATAATTCTGCCGTAAGGTATTTAGTTGTCGCCGGAGCATTACTTGCGCAGCGAAGCATCTACATAAGCTACGAGTTAAGGAGCATAATGCTTTTCTGTGCAAGCAATTCCGCAGGGAGCATCCCAAAAGGAATCGTGTTAAAGCTGGGTGGAGCCCAGGCACATACATGAAGGACACCATCCAGCAACACGTTCAACAACAGCTGGGCAGGATGGCATACAGACAAGCACTGAGCGCCATTAACCAGGAGTCAGTCAACACCTTCAAAGACGCCATTCACGTGAATGGCGTACACGGAGTAAAAGTACCACTCCTGGCAGACGAAGAGCTCGAGAGAACCGCGTGACACTGGCAAAATTTTGGTCTGGATAATGTAGCAGGTTAAACTCCTACTTATCCAGACTCGACCTTAACATACCCAACGTATGTCCTGCATGTAGAGAGTCTCCGACAGACACTAACCACCTCTTTACATGCCCTCTGAAACCAACGCATCTAATCACAGCTTATATCTAACTATTTCACGTCAAAATCTTTTTTTAAGAAACATAGTGTTTGTAATATAGCATGTACTTTAACTTAATTAATATTTTCATTTCAATTGTTAATTACACTAAATATTTTATTTGGTCTTACATTTGCAACATTGTGTACGAAATGACTTCAAACTAATAATTCAAAATAAATTTGATTTAATTAAATCTCATACCAAATTTTTTTTTTAATTTTCAGCTTCTCTAAATAGTCAATCTTTTTCAAGTATAGTTCCAATTTAAAACGAAGATTATTAATGTCTGGTCACTCAATATCCACTGTTTGTTCTATTTATATTATATTATTTGCTGTTGATTCATCTCTCGAACAATTTTCGGGCTTTTTGCCAATGAGGATACCAATATGTTTATTTGTATTTAAAAATGTAACTTGTCATACATACTTACATACGTTTCTATATTCTCATATACAAATTCATATATGTATGTATATTCAATATACAAATTAATCTAAATGTGCATTTGAAGCCCATACGAGTATATACACTTGAATAGTATGTATGTATGTATGTATGTATGTATTTGCTCCGATGTTTTATTAAAAATTAGTTTTCCTTTTTGATGTTGTAAATGTTTTTAGATTTCATTGTGACTTATTGTCAAGTCACACTCGATTTGAAACCAATCATATTTAAAAATCAAATTAAGAAAGTAAAGCAGCAAGAAAACTAGAAAACAAACAGTAATTCTTAGGGACGAGACTGTTTTCAAATTCATTCGCCAAATTTGAGTAAAAACAGAAAAAAATCAATTACATATGTATATGGTAATCAAACTCGCTTAGATGAACATACCAACCTAGTTTCTTGTCAAAGTATTTTATTTGGCCCACTTAGCTCAAGGATTAAGAAACCAGTTGTTTGACCTGCTCGGATCAGATGGGGTTCTTTTAGCCAGCATGTAAAGATGTATTTAGCGTCTTTTGGACTTAAATGCCAGATTAGAGATATGTATGTACGTCTGGTCTGTCGTAGTCTAATCTACGCAAGATCTTAGAGCTTAGTCAAGCTTACACAGATCTCACTATTCGCTTACTAAAGACATCAAGAGATTGATTAAGGGGCATATTCGATATAAAATTTCAATCAAATTAATCTATAACTATTAATATTGTCCTCAAATGTGACCATTAGGGCAACGAACATTTGCGATTAACTTAATAATGATATTGGTGCACTTCTTCTATTTTTCGTTAATGCTGCATATTTTCCTCCATTGCATCGTTAGAAAAAACAGTTGTGTTTTTCAGAACTTTAAATAAAATCTTTTTAATAAATAAAAATAAAAAAATAAACCTCAGAAAGAACTAATAAAAAACGTTTAATTTATAAATTTTTGTAGCTATGATCTAATCATTACTACATAATATGAATGAATAATGAAACCCCTCGTTTTGCCCTAAGATAATATTTTTTTTTTCAAATTCGTATGAAAATTGTACTCGATCCAATAAAAATAAGATTAATCCAAAGCGGTCTGCAAAAATTTATGCATGGTCATGTACGAGTATGTATTTTCTTCCTTTAAGGGTAATATTTCTTTTCCAACTTTCTATGGGAACAACTTCAGACTAAAGAGACGTTAACATCATTGAATCATATCCATTAAATTCTTATTATTATTCAAGTTGGGTTCATGTAACTATATTATTAATATTCTCATTTGGCATTTGGTTAATTGGAATTATACCCAATTTGTTTAAAATGTTGCTACTATATGTTAGGAAAAATTAGTTCAAATGATTAGATATGCGCATTAGCTGAACAGAATGTATTTGTAAAAAAACACTCAGTAGGTTCTCACTAAAAATTTAGAGATATAACGGTTTTACAAAAAAAAACATGTCTGCCTTTAAAAAGCAAAACTTTTTCTATTGCCAAATAACTGTTTTGAGGCAGTAAAATTTGCATCGACAGAGCACAGCTTTGACATTTAGTTTGCATAGGAAGTGGCGAATCAATAAAACATATTTATAATTAAATAGTAAAGGAATTCATTAAACGAAAACGTGGTTTCAGTGGAGTGATATCATTGCTCCCACACCACACAGCCTAAATTGAGGAACTGGAAGATAGGAATGTTTAAGGCATAATATATAGAGTATATGTACAAATTTTATTTGTGTTTTTGTACAATGCACGCTGAATTTGGGTAATTTAAACTTACCAGAAAGCGATGACGGTAATGCGTCCTTAAGCTTACGAAAGCGACGTAAAAGCAAGTCTTCAGAGGGGTATCTTTTTTTTACCCCATTCTTGAATTAGAATAATATTTGATTGAAATAATAAAAATGCCTTAAATTACTAATTTCGTTCAAATACCTATGGAAATACTTAAGAGCAAAAACCAGCGAACCGTATAAATGGACGAATTCAAATGTAACTGCCGAAACAAACAGGTTGTACTGCTCGCTTGCTAACTCCTACTGAATCCTATTCGGAGAAAAGTCAGTAAATTTCTTTTTTAGCAGATTTAAACATCTTACTCTCTCAATTTCCTCACTGGCTAATTTTGACTGACTTTCCACGCAGAACAGAGCTACTGTCTGGACCACCAAAGCTCTATATATGTAAACAATTATTGAAATAGTGCATCTCACGACATTTCATGTTAAATTAAAATCTGGCCACTACAAAATTATATAATTGTACAGTAAAAAAGTAATATTGTCCAACATAAATAATTTCATTTCGAAATTAGTTTTGAGTTTCAATTAAACAAAAGGTATTCTAATGTGCATATACGAGCACATATATATATACTAATGTATATTTCGAGCATTTGTACGTACACGTACACATATAGATATATGTACATATACATATGTTATTGCTTAATATTGTCTACATATGTAGCAACAGGTATGTACATAGGTATATATAATATATAAGTGTTTGTTACCCAACTGATTGCGTACTGCGGCCGAATTCTTTGAGAATGCCACGGATTCAATTCCCAGATTCATTTTAGGGTGTGGGTGAATACACATACATATACATATGATGTGCACTATGCCTCCTAATGCATATAAAAATAGTATATATAAAATATGTCATGTATGTATGTAAACTCGTATATGAATACTGGAAGAAAAATAGGAGCATATGTATGTATGTATGTATTAACAGTAATATGGGAAAATTCTCTTGGTCGGTGATTTCGATCGAATTTTGAGTTCACATAACAAAAACAAAAGTTTACCAAAAAATAAAAGAAAAACATGCAAAGCTAAAAAAAAAAATTATTGAAAAAATTTCGTTTTCGTCAGTACAGAATTTTCGATCAGGCCATTACTTTCGGCCATAATATAAAAATACACAAAAAAGTGGTCAATATGTACAAATATACATTTAGGTACCACCAGCTACATTCGTGTTTTCCAATGCGATCGAGTGAAACACTGAAACTGAAAAGAAAAAGAAAATTTTTTAAAATTAGACTTTCTTCGAGCATCAAAAAATGCGCAGAAAAAGTGCGCATACCTAAATACCAGTATACACACAATCACACACACACACATGTTTGTTTGTCAACATCTGCATACGCATCTAAACGAAAAACATACGGAGATGTATATGAGGTGCAGGCATGAAAGTGGCCAATATACCCCACCAAACGGCCGGGCAGACCACGGCACAGCTACTAAAAAAGGTAGTACAAATATGTGAATACGAACGGTGGAGCTCGACGTCGGCGCCCGAAGGCCGAACTGACGTTCTATGGCTCTATTAATCCCAAGGAGGCACATAAGGTGTGGATGACGCATGTATACATAGTGCACTTGCATTGGTATGGGTAGTTGGCAGTATGCGTGTTTGGATAGATTCGGGGCGCAAATTCTACAAAAGAAATGATGTCTTCACGATAAAATCAGCCAGAACACTCAGTGTGCTCTGACCGCTCGATCCGTTTAGACAACACAGAAAAAAGTTCAGCATCATGGTAAGGATTCATAGTGAACTAGCTTTGTGGACTTGTGATAATTTTTATCTAAGGAAAGGATGTATTAACCCTTAATCGTTATAACCTAAATATTCAAAATATTACACAAATCAGACAAGTGAGTGACGAAAGTAAATTGATTAGTTATGGAACAATGGAACATTGTGAAAAGTGATTTGAAAATTATTTGAGTGCGATACATGTTTACATAAGTGATCAAACATTGGTTACTGCCGGAGATATTAAAGGATAAAATTGTGAAATGTAAAACTCAAATGTATGTATGTATATGTACATACGTGCCCATACAAAGATATTTCTCCAAAAATGAATATTATTATTAATTAAAAGCTTCATATGTATATATGTACATATATAAAATATGTATATGTAATGTAGTAATAAAAAACGAATCGAAAAGCGAAAACTTCCGACATAACAAAACTCGTCGATATACCTATAACATACATAAACATAGCATATAAAACATTAAAAATACGAATGCAATGATGGGAAACCGACTGCGCCGAAATATTCCTACGTTTTGTATGAATTACTCGATTGTTCCATTTGGTATTACTATAAATGGAATTCGTAATACGATATACCAATACATTGATGAATATGTAATGAACGAAGTGAGCAAAGGCTTACATGTAGTGGAATTTCGAAATTGCATAATAATTTTGAATCTTCATCAATACAAATAAAAAATATTCTTATTTAATGTTTCATACAAATGAAATGCATTTTTCAGTTTTTTCGTCATCTGAGTTACTCTTCATAGATTCTCAAATCCAAACAAAACCAAAACCAAACGGGGTCATATTGAATATTTAAAGGTTATACATATGTATTAAGTAAATAAATAAATTCCTTACATAAGCCATAAGCATCGACTACTTTGTATAGTCGAATACATATCTATACCGTTATCTAATTATCTCTCCAATATTTAATAGGCCGATGAGAAGAAGAAGGTTAAGAAGAAGAAGACCAAGGAAGAGGGAGGTACTTCTGAAACCGCCTCTGAAGCCGCATCTGAGGCCGCAACCCCAGCACCAGCTGCCACTCCAGCTCCAGCCTCAACCACTGGATCGAAGAGAGCGTCAGGTGGCTCACGTGGCTCAAAGAAATCGAAGCGCGCTGGTTCCAGTGTGTTCTCTGTTTTCTCACAGAAACAGATTGCCGAGTTCAAGGAAGTAAGTAAAAAAACACAAACAAACAAAAAAACAATTATATACACTCATATATTACTTACTTTCACTTATGCATACACGTATACCAAAGACAATATGCTCATTTGGAATTTAACTGATTTTTTCTCGCTTTTCTCTTTTCTCTCTTTAGGCTTTCCAACTCATGGATGCCGATAAAGATGGCATCATTGGCAAGAACGATCTGCGTGCTGCCTTCGATTCCGTAGGCAAAATTGCCGCTGATAAGGAATTGGACCAGATGTTGGGTGAGGGCTCCGGCCCCATCAACTTCACCCAATTGTTGACCTTGTTCGCCAACCGTATGGCAACATCCGGTGCCAATGATGAAGACGATGTTGTCATCGCTGCCTTCAAAACATTCGATGTCGACGGTCTCATTGATGGTGAAAAATTCCGCGAAACTCTCATGAACTTCGGTGACAAATTCAGCGCCAAGGAGTGCGACGATGCCTGGGATCAGATGGTCATCGACGACAAGAACCAAATCGATACCGCTGCCCTTATTGAAATGCTCACAGGCAAGGGTGAGGAAGAAGAGGAGGAAGCCGCAGCATAAGCGCTCAGACTTTGACGGCTACACTTTGATATTGCACAACACCAGCAAAAAATAAGTAAAAAAAAATATTATATAAAATAACTTTAATACAAAACACCAAGATCTTGTTTTGAAAACAAACAAAATGTATCTTTACTTTTTTAAAAAAATAATTAACAACATATTTTGTGTGTAATTTTACGCATTCAATTTTTTAAAGAAAAACAACAACACTTAGTCCCTATGTTAGTGAAGAACGAAGAGTGAATTTGTATTGCCCATTCGGTCATGACATCCAATGTCAATGGGAATTATGCAAATATAGAGAAAGGTCAAGAAATGTTTAGTGTAAAATGTAAATAATAATGCAGTCCCACTGCATTGGGAGTGTCAACTGAAATCTGACATTTAGTTTTTTAGTTGATAGTTTAAATTTTACCGCTAAAATTTATAAAACAAGCTGAAGAAACTACATAATTTATTTATTTAGAAAAAAATAAGAAAAATCAACAAAAAACTTAAAAGGAAACTTTCGAAGATTTTTATTTGCTGACAAAAATGTCTTGCGTCTCCTTGAACTAACAAATGCTTGATATTCCACTTGATCAACAACACCTACAATTCTCACAATTGTATACTCTGACTAGGGACCTCTATTTAAATATCGAAAATGGAAAGTTCAACGAAAATTATAGGCAAACACCGAATGCTGATTACTATTAGATACTAACAAAAGCTATAGCTTTATATATTATTATGGTATATATACTTCTACTTTATTTACATATGTATATAAGAGTTTTCTTGAGAATAAGCTTAGATAAAATAGACAAACAAGAAAAATGCGAAATCATTCATCAAACACTCATCAATCACTCAGTTATTATTATTGTCACAAGTGCCTACCATTCACAAAATCTATCACAAATCTATTGAGTATCGAAAAGTACGCATGAATTAAATACCTACATAAATGAATGTCATAAATACTTATGATTATATTAATAGAAATGAATACCCTAACCTACATGTTTTTCAAGTTCTATATTTATTATTGATATTGTATATGTTTTTGAAAACTAACCCCATTTTATTCAAACGATCATTAGATCATTAATATGACGGTTATATAATTACTAAACCTTTGAGAGTTACTTTGAATATGTTTGAAACAATTTTTGTCCATATTATATTGCAATTTGAAAATATGAAAATATGAATATAAAATCATTTACTTATATCGTTAAAATTTCAATTCGTTTTAATAATTTACTCAAATATTTATAAATATTTTAAAGATTGCATGTTTGCTTTTATCAATTTTTAAGATGGACATCCCTTGGAGAACTTACAATTATATTATATAATATATATACATAGGTACATATATATTTATGTATAATAAATTTAAGAGAAGGAACATAATATTTAACCTTAACATTTATTATTTACCTACATATATACATATTGCATATCTTATGATGAAGTGTATATTTAAATAGAAATAATAATGATAATCCAAAGTTTTGAAAATTTTATGAATTCAAATCTTCAACTAATTATTGTGCCGATTATATATACACGTCTATAACCAACAAATTTTGAACTTATATAATTGTTGCATTAATAATTAACATATTTGTTTGTATATACGTTTATAATGAAAGCGATGAGCTATTATATAATATGAAAAGAGAAAAAACTCTATTAAATTATATTTACAATTGAATTACAGCTGTAAAATTCTGATATTTTGTATTATCTGTATATAAGTATATACATATACATGTATGTATATACGAGTTGGCGGTACCAACGGTTACGTGCTACTAACAATTTTTAATCCCAATACATGTATTTTTCTACTAACCAAATAAAATACTTCAAAATGTAACACTCACATGCAAGCAAACGATAAATATTATTGTAAACAACAGCAACACAATATAAAGAAAAAGTATTTTATTTTATACATATGTATATATATAAACATATATGTATATCCATATGTATATTTAAACAAAGAGCGGCAAAACCAAACGATGCAACTATAAAGTATCAAATACTAATCAATTAACATAAAACTATAATTCACACATTAAACTACATACACGTATAGTATATCCCTACTGACTTTCCAGTCCGATGTATCGATCAGCTTTGGTTCATTTGTATATACACATTTAGGCAAATGCATATTTTTTCTCAACTAGTTAACTGCATGGCATGAAAATGTATAAAAATGATAAAAAATGTGCATTTACAAGACCAATATTCGATGCATTATAGGGAGAGAATCGGTTAACTCATTCATATACGTATTCTATCGACTTTTTCGATTTTGAGTCTAAACGTTTGACTCTCGAATTTAATATTATAAAAAATTTTAAAGAACTTACATATATTTAAACTATTTAATCAATTCAAATATTCATATATCTAAAAATGCATATACATAAACATATATCAAACCTAGAGGCATCTCTAGACATATTTACTTTTAAAATATAATCCCAAATCGAGCGACAAAATTTTAAGTATATACATATAAAGAATATATTTTAGTTTGTAGATATATATTGAGAAAGAGGGCTAAGTTCATGAAAATGAATATATATCCAAATAATATTATGACTCCGAATTTTATAGACCAATTGTTATGAAAAACAACAACAGTTGAGTAACACCTTTCAACTGTAGAGAAAAAATGATAACCAACGAAAAGAAATATAAAGTAAATCAAAACAGATGACTATATAAAAAAAAACATATTACTAAAAACAAGCTTAATAAAACATCCAAAGTCATCTAAATAACAGCAAAAGAAAAAGGGCGCTTGTTTCATTTACTTATTTATTACTTTGTACTTTCTCAAGCGAAAAACTTTTTTTTTGTTTTTTTTTTTATTTTGTTCTGCTTAACAGGTACTTGAACATACATACACTTATTATGACTGCGAAAGTCATTACTAAAATTATTTTATTCATGTCTTCTAATTAAATTGAACTTAAACCCAAAAACTAACGCCAAATTTATAACTCAATTCATACTTGTAAAATCATACAAAAAAAAAAAGAAACTAATCCGACTACATCAGTTATAAGAAATGCTTCCGTTACCTCAATTCACTTATTCGTAAACATTCAGTTTAATCGAGTCTTAGTGCCACATTCCTTCAACGTCCAAAATTTTAGAACGGGTTTTTTCTTAATGCGCTCGCCCCTTGACGTGGAGTGTATTTCCAACGTGAACTTCAGTGATTAGGAAGAACCTATTATGTTTAGGGAGTAGATGGCTTTGGAATTGGCAACTAAAACTGTGTGTAGGTAGTCGCATAAAAATCAACAAACTCGTACGTATGATTTTGAGTTTCTAAACGATTAAATAATATTCGAGTAGAACTCACAAAATACAAATATAAATCACCATTGCATTTGTATTTTTTAACTATTCATGATAAAACCTTACAAAGCTATTATTCCGCATTACTGGTACCTGTTAAGCCGTAGGAAACCTGCAAGGTTGCATGTGAAAATAATTTCTGTACTGAATAGTCGATATCGATGCCTTCACCGGTAAGTATGCTCTAACAAATGGCAGATTTCATTTATTTTCCAATTAAAATTTGCAAATACTTTATGAATTGAGCATAGCCAAAAGAATTTGCCTTTGAACATTATATGTGATACGATTAGAAACCCACATCATTATGAAGCTCATTGGGATTCCTATCTTACAAATCTCCTACGAAATTTAGTGTATGCTTGTATACTCTATATCCTTATACCTATAAATACACGTACATGATATTTGGTAAATGAACCAGTCAGGTGGTAGTTATTTGGCTAAAGCATTCGATAAGGTATGGCATGGAGGACTCATTCACAAAATTAAAATGGCTGCCAAAAATGTATCATATATTCATATCATACATTACCAAAAAGAGGTTCAATCTAAAGAAAGGAATATGCCTTACATTCAAAGGAAACAACCTAAGGATCCCCAATCAGGTGAGCCTTAAATACCTGCTCATCCACCTAATTAAACTGTAAAACAGAGTTCCATCCCTCGTCCAACACTATTACTAGACTAAAGCTGGATATTTAGATTCTAAAACTTATTTCTAGGATTTAATTAAGCATATTCCATAAACAGATTTCTTTGGTGTTATAAAAACAGTTAAACGAGATGCTTAAGCACTCAGTGTTTTTAAAGAAACAAGTGCGTGAAAAGAAAGTTAAATCACTTTTGTGTAAAAGCCCAGCTTTGTTTATTAAAGCCCTTATTACCCTTACAGCTACGGAACTTCAGTCATCAGCTGATTGGTTCGAAACCAGTTTGAACCACACTCACCGCAAAGAGCTAAATTCTCACATGTCTTGATCAATTCTCTTTCGAGCCAACTCATATACTCGTATGCGTATTTATATCGATCGTAGCTACCAACCATGGCTTGGTTGAGGAAAACGAGATTCAGTTGTATGGTCAGTGCTAGCGTTGAACACTCGTATAGTTAACAATTTTCGCCACAATGTGATAGTGAAAGGAAGGGGAGACTTTTTTCTTTTCTTATATGTTGCAATTTTGTATTAGCTTAGTAAAATAAATTCTTGAGCTCAAATAGATATAAATATTCGTCGGTTTATTAAAGTAGACAATAAAATGAAAATCTCTTGGAGATTTCCGTCGTTATTAGTCATCGCTGTGTGTCTTTTGTTCCGAAATGACGGTAAGTATACTCACATATAAGAAATCAGCTTTCAACAAATCATTCGCGAACTCAGCGACCGCTTTGTTCATTAACATTTTCCTTTTGTTGTATGCAAGTATACACAGAGTTATTTATTTATGGAAGACAAAATTTTCCAAAAAAAAAAATACAAAACAAAAAAGATTTTACAATTTATCTACTTGCCTTTACCTTAATCGCTCTACTCTCTGAATACTCGTACATACATATACTATACATACGTGTATGTACGAGTACACCTTTCGTAAACAGCTGACGCACAACAGCTCATTGCGTATCTCTCTCAACATGGTCTTCATGGTGAGATTACTTTCCGTCAAGTCAACACAACAACTGTGGAGATTAGAGCCAAACTAGAAACCACCCTTCAATATCCAGATCAAGTGTGGAGTTGGAGCGTACGAAAGTTCCCAATAGATTATAATGACATTGATCCAGAATCCCGTTGTAGTTTGGAAAAATTAGGCGCACAAGTGGTGAGTTTTGATGAAGATCTCGATTATTTAGTTTTGCCTGGAAATGAAACCGCCACCTGGTACCGCGACATGACCTTAATTGGTGAGTGCTGTACTGTTTATCTATTTTTACTTTTTAATTAATTTCCTTTTATTATAACACTTAGGCGAAATGGGTATTTGGGGCAAGTCACTAGTTTTAACCGAAGCAAATTCGCATGCGCGTATTTGTTCTACCATCACCACTATTCAAATGTCGGTGGAGCATATGGCGGAGGCACGTTTTAATACACCTATTGCGGGTTCCGTGCATTTTCGTTGGTTAGCTCCATCAGATGGGGTGGGAGGAGACACATTAATATTTTCTGACCTCTATCACATTCAAGCCCAGCCTGCTAATGATAATCCCAGCAAACCTATGACCCGTCATAGTTGGAAAATTTACGTTACTGATATATTCAAAAACGATCACCATCGTACCGAAGATAACTGTAATTTTTTGCAACTTGTATTCGATCCCCAAGGTTATGGTGAGAATAAGGGTATAGGTGATCTCGATGCCAGATTGGGAAAGATAAGTGTTGCGAAAAATGCTTTACAATCCCCACAGCGTGCAATTTACAGAGATGATAAGTTCCTACTACTGCCGTCAGATTTATCAATACCACATAGAACTCTATACTTGGTTTTGTTCGATGATCAGCATCCAGATAATTTCCTTGCTTGCACACAAATTCGCCATGTGGAGCCATTGACATACAAGTAAATAAGAATTTCGTAGTCAACATTTTATTAATATTATACTACATAATATATTTTATTTTAGGACATTTTTAAATTCCGGTGGTATAAAAGGTGAAATAACATTCACACAGCGTTCGCGCTTCGATCCCACCTTCCTAAACTTCACACTCGAATCGGCAGGTAAACAGGCACGTTTCATAAACCGTAAATTCGCTGAAGATGTCTCTGCATTTCGCATACATAGCCTATCGCCAGTGCCGCATCGTAAGGGTTTGTCGAGCTACTGCGAATCTTCTGGAAACTTATACAACCCTCGCGACCTTGAAAGGCATGTAATACCTCCACCTGGATTTGGTACTCAAGATCAGTATCCCATAGGAGATTTGAGTGGGAAATTACAAAGTCGTAATAAGTATTACTATCACAATTATTTGTTACCTGGTGCTAGTTCGGAGCTCAGTGGACTTTATTGGGATACATTTTTACCCCTACAAGGACTTCACAGTATCGCACACCGTGGCATGGTAATTTTTACTTACAATCGTACTAATGCTGATAACATTACCGAAGCTCCTTGGAGTTGTTCGACCATAACACATTATCAAAGGAATGGGCTTTACCAGAAACCCATGTTTACAGCGCAAGCACTGTTCCGTTATCCAGTAGTAGGGCGCGTACTCTTCCGACAACCGGCTGAAGAACCATGGCAGGACACCACAGTCATATTTGAGTACTTGATACATGCCGATGGATCCACACAAAATAACACCTTTGACCATCGTTGGGCTATACACAGTAATGCGCCTGGAAAAGATTTTTATGACTGGCAGAACCGATGCCTCTCCACGGGCGGGATATTCAATCCTCACAAAGTGCAGTGGGGAAATCGATCCGTTGACGATTACTGCAAACCTCACTTGCCAGCAATGTGTCGAGTGGGAGCTTTAGATACACGAGTTGGAACTTTGACAATAGCGGGAAGGAAGCAAAATGCAGAAAGCTTGAGTCGATTAATGTTTACGGATACGAATTTACCACTGTCGGGAAGGTATAGCATATTAGGGAAATCATTGGTGGTCTATGATGATTTCGGTCCAAAGGCCCGAGGAGAACGTTTGGCTTGTTCTGTGTAAGTGGAAATAGAAATTATATTAGCAATATAATAATAACTGTGTAAATGGCAAATTCAACTATGTACGTGTAGTATTATTGGACACTTCCGGCGTAAAGTAGTAGCGAAAGACTGGTATGCTAATGGAGATGAATTAACTGTAAACGGCCGTCTGGAAATCACGCAGCAATCAGAATATGACATTAGCAATATCGAAGTGCAATTAAAGGGCTTAAATGAAAACAGTGGCTATCACATCCACATGGTAAGATGAGGCCATTTTTAGTTTTACTGATTGATTGAATTGAAAAAAGAAAAAATTTATACGCACATTCTTTATATGAATTATGTTAAGACACCTGTCGAAGCGAATCTGGAATTTCCGTGTGAAGCCACAACTCTCTATGGACATTGGAATCCCTTCAACGTGAATGTCAAATCATCACCTCCTCCGCAACAGGGTACAACGGACCAATATGAAATGGGCGATTTGAGTGGCAAATTCGGCACTCTCGATGGTTTTACTCAGTACGAAGATGTATATAATGATACCAACTTGCCACTTTTCGGCTATAACAGTGTGATCGGTCGCTCGGTGGTAATACATAAAAAGCGTAGGAGTGCCCGCTGGGCTTGCAGTACGTTGGAACGTGGTTACAGTCCCAGTGAAGCGCGTGAGATTCGAGCCATTGCCTCATTTCATCATCCCACAGGCTACGCATATGGCTATGTGAAAATGACACAATTGATACATATTGATGGTAGTCAATCGGAGACGGTTATAGAAGTCAAATTGAGACATCCAGGGAAAAACGATCGAAATATGGTTTTATTATTATTCAAAATATTACAAGCTCGAATGTGACGATTAAATTTTTCCAGACCTATAATCACAACTGGCAAATTTATGTAAATCCTGTGGGTGTGGATGCTGCAGTGAAGCCAACAGTAACTCGTTGCGTGGCGGGTGGTTATGTGTGGAATCCTTATTATACCCAATTGGCTGATCCTTTAAATGTATCTGCGACTTGCAAGTTATTTGTTTTCAAGCAGATCTATGTATATATACATATCCTTCTTACTTTCAGCGTGATTTATATGAACAGGAATGCGGGCCGGATAACCCATTACGGTGTTATGTAGGGGATGTGGGTGCTCGACTTGGCACGATTAGTAATATATATTCATGCATATATATATATACGAACTTATTTACACATTTGTTTGACCTTATTTCTTCCACCTGTATCTCTTTAGACCTGGGTGTCGAACGTGTTGTGCTCACAGACTCCAATTTTCCCCTAGAAGGCCCTGTAGGTGCAATTGGACGATCTGTAGTCATTTTTGGTCCTGACCACTCTTCAGAGCGTTTTGCTTGTGCAAACATTGAACCAGATCACAATGTTTTCAAATACGTCAATTTGCAGAAACCACCGAGATTCGTTGTGTACGTTAAATTTAGTTGTGAATTTACTCGCGTGCACTTTCTTACATGACATACATGTTATATGCATCACATTTTCCTTTTTAGCGCACAATTTTTGGAGGAGCTACGTTCCGTTATGGGCATACCTGAATGGATGTTAGATGTGGATGCTCGGAAAACAAAAGAATTACATGGAGGCGCTTGCATACAAATGATCATCCATTTCAAAGGACCAATAGCTCATCGATTGGAATTGGTAGGGAGTAGGGAAGTAGCATCGAGAAAAGAATAATGTTCACACCATATACTTCTCTCTCCATAGGATATGTCAAGACTCATTGCCGCTGGTCGCCTAGATGCCCCTAGCTTGTACATTCCAGGCTACGTGAATACTAAGAGGAAGGCAACAATTTCATATAGAACTTGCGGTGTGCGGGATCCTAATGAAAAACGTAAGACAATTATTCTATGTATAGGAATTAATCCATAAATGAATGTTGTGTTTACTTCTTAGCATAGAGTGTCGAATTTCAGATTTTAACAGGTAGAACCAAATTGAAAGTACAAAAATTCAAACGTAAGGACAAAAAATAAGTATTATTTATACATATTGAACTACTTAAATGTCAGAGGAACGAGTGGTGTTTATGGTAATCTAAACATAGTGTACATATGTACATATACTCGTATGAGAAGATAATCGAACCATAAATAAATAAAAAAAAACACAAATTAGAGGAGGAGCTCGGCCGAAAATCGTTTCAGCGGTTACAAAGCGCCAATTATATATACATAGGTATATATTATGAGTTCATAACAGGCAGGAAAATTTGTTTGTTAAAAGTCTTTCCTAGACTTATATATATATAATACGATCAAAGCAGATTAAAAAACAGATAAATAGTATTGAAAACCATTGTTTTAGCACAAAGTAAATATATTTATCACAATTCTCTCCAGCTTTCTTTTCTTAATTTTCACGCCTTTCATGAACAGGGCATTACAGTTGTAAGAGAGTTTGAAGAAAGTACCAGAAATAGAAGAAAATATTTATCCGTAATCAGCTAACTCAAATATTTTATACAGGACTTGCGGAGTACAATCAAACAGTAATTGGACAAACTCTATATGTAATGTGTACATAGTATTACAGCCGGGTACAATAACATTATCGTTTAAATATTGATACTCGTACATACGACTCACATAAAACTAAATTTTAAAGTCTCGTGACCTTCGTTTGTGTGTTGGGATTTTACTTATTATTGATTTAAATTATTTTAAATATTTTTCAGGCACTAAGTCATTCTCCGGAAGCTTTTACAACAATTCATCAAACGAATCGCTGCCAAAATACTTTTTAATTGCAATTTTGATATTACTGAGTTTATACTGAGCCATAAAAGTTTCTTAATGACTTTGTGTGCACACTGATATTGTTCAGAGTTTTTTAACTTTTGTTATTATGTGAAATAAAAAAAATATTCGTAAATAAACATAGATAATTTATTTATAAAATCTTCTCTGTTTTTGATTTTTACTCTCGCTCTCTCTATAGTATCTCTGTGCCAGAATTGAAAAAATTGAAAATGTTTTTGACTCTCTTGTGACATCGTGTCGCTCTCCCATCAACGGCGACTCTCATTTCACCCCTCTTTTCTACACATTCCTATCACTATAACGGCAATGAGTTAATGCGTTTATCACAATTCTCTCCTGCACCGCGCTTGCGCAATAAACGTGCACCTTTGCTATCGATTGAAGAATGGACAAATTCTTTATACTTTTTGCCGAAGTTCCATACATCCATACATATGCAGAGGACATCTGCCAACCAGTAGTTGTGAAAAGTGATTCTGCAGCCGTTGAACCAAAAGCAGTACAGCTAAAAAATTAAAAATATTGAATTCAATAATGCATTGGATTTTTCTAGCGTTTTACTTGAACTTAGCTGTTTCGACTTGTAGTGCTACTGGACTGAGTGGTCCGTATCTTTTTTGGGGTCATCACAGTGTCGTTGATTTGCAGCCACGCGCTCTTGTTGAGGCTAGCGAAGCGGAGCTCACCAATTTATTTCAGGAAACCAAAGCAATTGTGATTTTCGTACGGAATAACACTGGACGCATAGACGGAAAGGTGTACCCTCGGTTCCAGCAGCTGGTAAAAAGTAACGCTTGGGCTTATTTACCGCAACATTATCTCACCGTGGAGCCCTTCAATTACAATGCCAACATAGAGGTACGTACATATGTATGTATGTGTACACAAATGTAAGTAAGTATGTGAATTGTGTGAAAAGAGCTATTGCCAAATTTTGTTTTGCGAATACAGTCTGTAAGCCAGCAAAAAATAAATATATGAATATTTACACCAGCTTGAATTCGCTTTAGGAACAACAAGAATGCCAAAGGAAAATAGAAAAAAATGCCTAAATTCATGGAATAATAACACAAATCTCTTTACGGCACTAAGAGTTCGGTAGTAATGCTTTCAATGTATTCAAAAAATCTTCATTTTCGAGCTTTAAAGGTAATCGTCAAAAGTGAATCACATGCTCAATGACAGGTCCAATGCATTTCAAAGCCGTTAAATCGATTTTCGGCCGAGTTACTGCCCCGACTTGATATGTGCGTGGGACCAAAACATAAGGAGTCCAAGCGGCTAACTGAGTTTTACAAGACACCAATACCGAACTCAAACCAAGTACCAGCAGACCCGACTACGGCGTCCAGTGTCATTTGTCAATGTTATGCACTTGCACAGGCTTTTATATGTGAGAAAACATTGTCTTTTGGGATGCTCATTGATCTCTTGAGATGCGCACAAAGGCCTATTGTTTTTAAATTATATAAGCACGACAAATGAGAGTTTATAAATACTATATTTTCATTTCTTATTTCTATTCGCCCGAAGGTCATCAATCTAAGCGGTAACGGTGAGGATGAAGATGAATCAATTGTGTCCGGCTACAATGACGCCATTACGATCTACGGTAAAGGTGAGGTGTTGGGAATTGTAGCGAATCGGGAAGATGACACTCATTACATTGCAAAAAGAGATACCAAAGAACGTGAAGAACCCACAGAAGAAGAACGTGGTGCGACAACAACTTCTCAAACACCAACCGTTGAAGAGGAGGACAAAACATTTATATATGTAGCACTTGGTAGGTAAAAAATGAAAATACGAATACAAATAAAAATAAACAAACAAACAATTTAAACGCATCATATTGGTACAGTAAAACAAAAATATTTTTGTATAATTAACAACCACACTTACAAATTAGTGTACAATATATATGTACATACCTTACCAATCTATCAAACCGAAAATAAACTTTTAATTGGCGACACATTTGAATAATTCGTGAAATTATGTGCGCACATGTGTGTATGTGTTAATTCTACTGAAAACCTGCTGAGAATTTAATAATCTAAAAATGATAAATTCCCAACTTAGCATCACTTTTAATTAAACTACGCTGAAAGTTCAGAAAAAGCTTCAATTCATTAATTACATATTATTTAAAATCTTTAGCACACATATGCATATCTCCCTATGACAGATATTATATATTAGATTTAAATATACACGTATATATGTACTCACTAAATAATGTTTTCCGTGCCCTCTGTAGGAAATAAGGCCGTGCTGTATGTGACCTCTGCTCCAGTAATCAATATAAGCGGTAAACTCAACAACACCAAGCTTGTGGCACATAACAAGGATGTTACATTCGACGATCAAAAGGGCAAAGGTTACGGACGTCTTAATATCATATTCTCGGTGGAGACCCAGAAATTATTCCTGCGTTTCAATTTCACACTAAGTCGCGGATACTGGTACATGAAAGCCGTTGAAGTGGAGTATAATGAGTACAAATCTGTTCTTCCAGTTGTGGGTACACTATATAGTATTCCATCTGCACCAATCGGTTTCTCGTATCGCTGCTCTTCGCGCAGCCTCCAATTTGGTAATGAAAGCGATGGCCTAATCATACATGACTTTCAGGTGACTAAAATTTATATTTGAATGGAAATTCGTATATTAAACAAATGTTTTGTGTTTAGGTACAACCCTGGTTGAATGGCGTACCACGCTTCGGCGACGTTTACGATTGTGTCGGCTTCACTACAGCTCCGATTTGGGCCGGTATTTTAGTGACACTTTTCTTGATTGGCATTTTGTCGATTGGTTTAATTGCGCTAATGGATATTAAGACACCAAATCGATTTGAAAGTTCACGCGGCAAACAACTATCACTTTTTATGCAGGAATAATTACATTATATGTATATGTATGCACATATATCTATATGCATTAAATAAATATATGTGTTCCACCATACCACTAATCTCCTCCTCTCCTTTTAAATATCGGCCAATAATAAACGCAGCCGAACAAGTGTATCTAGGTACATGCATATGTACGAGTATGGTATGTATGCAGCATATGTATACACATACATGTATAAACAATGCGGAATTCACGTGTGATTGTAAAATTGCAAGACGTCAAATGTATGTCAAATGTAACTATATGTATGTAATAATCGTTGAAATGTTCACGTTAATAATTTACGGCATCGCAAATCCTCTGGTGCTCTTGACATTGGCAATTGAATTTTTCCTCATACATTTATTATTTATTTTAGTGGCTTTGTATCTATATATTCTACTGTTGGATTAATCTTATAGAGTTATAGTGTTGCAATATATATATATACATATATGTACATACATACATATGTTTGTATGTATGTATATGTATTAAGCAATTATTCAAAATAAATACTCATTACCCAAAAAAATGTGTTTTTTAAGTGCATCCGTATTTATTATTTCTGATTTGTGAAAGGTGTCCAAATTTTCAGAGTCAGCTTCAACCTATAGTATAGGTATGTAGGTCAGTCCCGCAGTTATGGGCGAGACAGCAAAATGCCCAACGCAATTTGGTATCACTTAAGAGGCTTTATTCAAATTCGGAAGGCATTGAATTAACGCACAAAATTATAAAATAAAATACAGAATTAATTATATGGTATAAGGAGATGTGGAGATTATTGCTATACAAAAATGAAACGAAAAGTTTGAAGTATACAAAATGGTCTTAAAAAAATGAGTAATAAATATTAAATTATAATTCACACCTGTTCTAGAAAATTAGTGAAATGAGAATGAAATGAAAATCAAAACGGAAATTTTTAATTTTGATGGATTAGCCACAAAATAATTAATTTATTGAAGCAAACTTTTGGTCTGAGTTTTGCTGTCAATTGCTGCAAAAGGTGGTTGCAAAGTGGGTCTCTCGTTTGGAGTTCATTAAAGCCAGCCGCGTCGGTCCCTTTCCTAAAATAATTTTTGAAACGTATTGGTGAACCCTTATCTTTATAATAAATCTAAGTGATATGCGCTTTATTTTTACTTTTGAACCATATAATTAAAAAATCACATACATGGTACATGTACATATTTTAAGATGACTCTTATACTCGAAATTGAAAGGAAGTTAACATGAATTGTGTTGAATGTAGGACATCGGAATGTCAAATTGAAGTATCTTAAGTTTACTGTTACTCAAAAGTGTAATGCAGAATACGACTAATTGGTGTTTATGAACTAGAGGTATATAGAAAATTTAATGTAAGAATAAGTAACATACACGTATGTATGAATGTCATATAATGTATGAGAAATATAATTCTTTCTAACTAAAATGCTGTCTTGCAAATTTTTTCTTAAACTTAGTCTTTTTTGGCTTGGACAACAGACTGATTTCATCATTTAGTAAAAAATAACCAAATTAAGTCTATACTCGAACACAACACAAAAATATATATTTTGAACGAATTTTCCTTTCATCCGATTTATACTAACAACTTTACTTTCTGTCGAAGACATGAGTGTCAACTTAATAGAATTTTAAAGAAAAAAAATATGTATTAAGCAAAATATGTTTAAATAAGTATACATATATATAATACCTACATACTTACCGTACCCTGAAATACTCACCTCTAACTGAAATTACTCTCCTCCTATTCCCTGCATACTTACCTGCAAAGCTGTAAAGAAAATAAATATAAAGAAAACGGAAATCGAAACTTCCCCTCCTTCCCCGTTACTGTAAACCTCAGCTAAGTTTTCTTTCGTATAAATATTAAGCTTACAGTTTGTGTATATCAGTAATCTAGTATTCGCTTACTTAAAAATATAGTCCGGTTGTACGTATGTGCGTTAGAAAAAAAATAAAAAATAAAATTCGCTCGCTAGTGTATTGAATAATGTAAATAAATAAAATTGAATAATAACTAAAATTATAATTTGTGCTAAACAATTTAATAAAATTGTCTAAAAAATATAAACCTGTGTTTTCAATTAAAGTGGAAAATACATCATAATTAAAAGATTAATTCCAAATAATTCGGAATTAAACATGGTGCCGAAACCCGATTACAGAGTGAACCTAAATAGTGTGTGCAGTGGAAAAACAAATAATAATTAAAAATACATAAAGAAATAAATACAGCACTAGCTCAAATATAAAAAAAATAGAAAGTCAAAAAAAATTATCACATACATACGTGTACATACATACGCTTAGAAAAGTGTGGTGGAAACATACATAAAACATATTTACAAAATTTATAAAAGAAACATAATAAATAAACGCGATCCTTAAAGTTAAATCATAGCGAGCGAAAAATCGTGTTCTCCTAACTCGGGCGTGTAAAAATATAAAAAACAAAAAAAAGAAGTTCGTGAGTGCAGTGACCAGTGCGGTACATATACATATATACATAAAAATTAAAACAAAGAAAACCCCAAAATAAAATTTTGTATACATATATATATGAAATATATACATACATATAAATATACAAAAAAACCATAAAACGTGTGACACAAAACATAAAAAAAAAAGAAAGTAGTGAAAAAATAAATACATAAAAAAAAAAAAAAAAGAGAAAAAGAAAAAAATTAAATAAAATCTGGAAAAATATATATATATAATAATAATAAACATAATATTTAAAAGTGTTGAATATTATACAAAGTGTCGAACATATGTACATGAAGTGACATAAAACATAACAAAAAAACGGTGAACTTACCAATCAGTGAAAAACACAAAATAAAAACGGAAAATATATTATATATATACTGAAAACCTCTAAAAAAAAAAAAAAAAAACATACATATAATGCAGTGCTACAAAATACATACTAAATAAAATTTTAAATAGATAATTAAAAGAAAAAATTTTCAAAATAAATAAACTCTATTTAGTTTTGCAAACAAACATATAAAAAAGTGAAAAAAAAGAACATAAACTGAAATAAGTGGCCTCTAAAAAAAAAAAAAAAAAAAACGTAACACATACATACATATATACAGCACATATACGTACATACAGCAGCACTTCAAGACACGCAAAACAGGAACACCAGCACTACCCAGAAGACAACACTGCCGCACTACTTAGATGTCAACCCCCTCTCAAAAACAAAAAAAAGTGGTTTGTAAAAAACTCCGGATGTCAAAGTAAGTCCCCCAATCTTACTCATATTTGTTTAGCGGATTTTGCTCGTGCTGTGTATGAAACTCTTTTACCATACACATAAATATTCTCAAAAATTAAATTATAACTCCCAAGGAAAGTTCGAGCAAAATCTCAAAATCCGCTAAACAAAAAATTAATCCAATATATTATAATATATAGCGGGTCCCCAAATTCGGTAAATGAAAATCCCCTACTTTTCATTTACCGAATATAACAGCGCAAACTCGCGCTTTCCCCATAAAAAGAATATTTAATAAAACAAAAAACCGCTTATTATTATATATCCATATATCCCCTTACGTATATAAACTCCCCTTTTTATATACGACAACTGGTCCAAAAACACATTCGAAAAGGACCAGTTGCCCCTCCCATATATCCTCCCGAGTATATACATACTCTCAGTATATACACACCAACTGGACCGAAAACCCATTCCCACGGGCCCATAACCGGACCAGTGTAAGCACATTACACTGCCCATAGTCACCACCGCATAGCAAGTCACCGCTACTCAACTGTGGTACATGTGTATACATACACATATATACATAAAGTGTTTTTTTCAATTCCGGCAATTTCCCCTTCTTCGCTATTTACAATAGCAAACGGACAAAGGCACGTATGTATATAAGTATACATACGTACATACTCGTGTAAGCTCATCAAAGCACCCAGCATACAAACGGGGTATAACAAAAACCCAGTATACATTTATACATTGCTGTGCTCAGACGCGCTGAGACAGTACAATACATACATAAAAGCTAACCCCCTAAATAAATTAATTATAAATAATATATATATACTTAAATATATATATATATATAAATATAAATAAATATTTTATATTAAAATTAATTTAAATAAATATCTCACAATGGAGGATAAAATGGAGAAGCCCCAATCACTCCACCCCCTTACAGGACCCCGAACTCGATCGAAATCCCAGGCAGAAGAAGAGGAATTCTCCCAACTACACAAAAAATTTCTATATGAGCTATCCAGGATGGAAAAATTCTGCGGGAAATGGTGGGACACCAGTGAAGAGACGCACTCCGAAGCAGCCCTCAAAATTTTCAAGGACCATCTGGAAAGGCACATGGAACTGGTGGAGGCAGCCAACCAGAACCTACAGATGAGCAACGTTGACGATGAAAAGACACGCTCAGCATGCGCAGAGGCCTACGAGACGACAAATGACAACGCAATGCTCACGAAAATCAGGATAAGTGAGTTACTTGGCCAAATCCAACAAAGTATGGATTCCTCCCGGTCAATTACCCCCATCACAAAGATGCCCCCCCCAACACAATCTGACTCACTCAGCTTTCTCAAGGTACCTGCGTGTGACACAGAAATCTTCTATGGAGGATACGAAGATTGGCCCTCATTTAGGGACATGTTCACAGCAGTGTACATCAACCACCCCCAATTATCCGAAGTGCAGAAACTCTACCACTTGAGGCAGAAAACAAGAGGTAAAGCTGCACTCCTCATTAAAAATTACCCTCTCAGTGGTCACAATTTCTCATTAGCATGGGATGCACTCAAGGCACGCTACGAAAACAGAAGAATAGTAGTGGATGGCCAAATCAAGACGCTATTCAACATCCAACCCGCCCACACAGAGAATGGAGAACGGATTCAACAGATCCAGACGACAATAAATAATTGTCTTTCTACCCTACAGGCAAATGGAGTGTCAACAGACAGCTGGGACCCAATGCTTGTCTACCTCTGCTCGTCAAAACTGCCGGACGAGACACTAGCTCTCTGGGAGCAATCACTCAACTCAAGGAAGGAGTTACCTCGATGGTCAGAAATGGACCAATTTCTGACAGCTCGGTACGAGGTCGTGGAGCGACTCAGCACCTACAGACCCAATAAGCCGAAGATGAATCAACCCAGCTACCCCCAACGGACACCAGCGGTCCCTCCCCCAACTTTTAATTATAGGAACAAAACCCAAGCGTTCCATACTCAAAACAAAAGGCAAGTTTCATGTAAACTATGCCAATCAAACCACTCGATGACAACGTGCGTCAAATTTCGAGAACTGTCCGTCTCAGACCGGAACAAGTTTATTAAAGACAACAACTATTGCAAAAATTGCCTGGCGTACTCGCATTTGGAGAAAGATTGCAAAAGCAACTTTACGTGCGTGTATTGTCAAAGACGTCACCACTCCCTCCTCCATTATACTGCGAGCAACCCCACGCCTTACCCCCCAAAACCTCAAAGAAACTTCACTACCTCTCAAGTGACAGTCGAGGAAGAACAGCCCTGCACCTCTAAGCAGGCATCCAAAAACTCAAAGGCAAATGAAAGCGGTAGAACAAAAACTCTATCTCACTATTCGAGTAACAAAGAAAGGACATTGCTTCCCACAGCAAATATTCCCATTCTCCACAAAGGAGAAGTAACTCACATCAGAGCTCTCATTGACCAAGGCTCTCAAAAAACTTTTGTAACATCCCGTATACAAAAGTTACTTGGTCTCCCCACCACAAAAGCCAACTACCAAATTCTTGGCATGGGCGGTAACACAGTCCAAAACTCGAATAGAATATGCTCTATTACGATATGCTCAGCGAATCAATCAATAAAAATCGCGGCCCAAGCGATAATACTGTCTCAATTGACGCACACTCTCCCATCCTTCAAAATAAAAGAAGTAGATTTAACAGAATACCTCTCACTGCCATTAGCAGATCCCAACTGCTTTACCCCAGCTAGAATAGACATGGTCATTGGTAGTGATATAATTCCAAAAATACTCACCCCAGGTCTCAAAATTAATGTAGGCGGCAGCTTAATAGCCCAAAACACAATATTTGGGTGGATATTAAGTGGACCAGTTGTTGAAGAAATCTCCTCATTCTCTACTCAGGTGATTGAAACCCCTTCAGAATCACTAGGAGAATTACTCAAGAAATTCTGGGAACAAGAAGAGGTACCACCGGCCCCCACATACACAGACGATGATGAATACTGTGAAGCGCTCTACAAAAAAACCACTCATCGACGAGAAGACGGCCGATATGTAGTAAAGCTGCCATTCAAGTCAGCTTTCCCGGACTCCATCGCACTCGGGCACTCCAGACCCGCAGCACAGCAGCAATATCTCAGCGTGGAACGAACTAACGAAAAGAAAGATGAGCTTCGGAACACCTATTCCGAAGTCCTAGAAGAATACCTTACGTTAGATCACATGGAACCAACCCATTCACGAGAAATCATACGCGACGGTAAATATTTCTCATTTTACCTACCCCATCACGCGGTGATTAAACCAGGAAGTAAAACTACTAAAGTCCGTGTAGTTTTCAATGCCTCAAAAACCTCGCATTCCGGTCTCTCACTCAATGACGTATTACATACTGGCCCCGTTCTCCAAAATGACTTAATGCTCATTATTCTAAAATGGAGATTATATAAGTATGTATTTAACGGCGACATTGAAAAAATGTACCGCCAAATATACGTCCATAAGGAAGACCAAGACTTCCAACGCGTTCTATTCCGCAGAACCCCCCATAGTCCGATAGAAGACTTTAAACTAAAAACGGTCACATTCGGTGTCAGCTGCGCTCCATACTTGGCAATAAGGACACTCCACCAATTAGCCGAGGACTCAAAGGAGACATACCCCCATGTCTCAAAAATATTAAAAGGAGAAACATACGTAGATGACATCCTCTCAGGCGGACATAATCTCGACTCAGCCGGCGAATCGATACATCAAGTTATCGAAGTACTCAAGTCAGCCGGATTCCCGTTAAAAAAGATCACAGCAAACCACAAGTCACTGCTGAAAGACATCCCCCCGTCTGATCTTTTAGATGAAGAATTTCTCGAATTCCAAGAGGCAAGTTCTACAAAAACCCTCGGAATAAAATGGAATGCTCTCACTGATACATTCTCGTACTCAGTTGACCCCCCCTTATCCTCAGACACTGCCACGAAACGACAGATCCTCTCATCTGTCGCGAAACTTTTCGACCCGGCAGGATGGCTATCGCCCATAATGATAGCAGCGAAAACTCTTCTTCAGCAACTATGGATGGAAGGAACAGAATGGGACGAAACCGTGAAGCCGATCTCACTCCACAAATGGAACTCCTTCAGGAGAAATCTCGCCGCAATCGAAGAAATAAGGATACCGCGATGGGTGCAATTCAGCCCAAACAGTTCCATTCAGCTACACGGATTCTCCGATGCTTCCGAGAAGGCATTCTGCGCTTGCGTATACTTACGAGTCCAGCAAGGTGAATCTGCTTCATCCCACTTACTCGCAGCCAAGAGTAAAGTAGCCCCCTTACAAACCGTCTCTCTCCCTAGGCTGGAACTTTGCGGCGCAGTTTTACTCGCAAAATTAGTAAAGCAGATCCGATCCTCTCTAAATCTGCCATCTCATGAACTAAATTTGTGGACAGACTCCTCAATTGTATTAGCATGGCTGGAAAAACCCCCATGGACGTGGAAAACATACGTAGCGAATAGGACATCTCAGATCCTCGAACTCGTGAATAATGCTACGTGGCGACATGTCTCCAGCGCTGACAACCCAGCTGATTTAGGCACGCGTGGAGCTAAACCCCAAGAGCTCGTCAACTGTTCACTCTGGTGGAAGGGCCCCGAGTGGTTAACTAGGCCATCCCCTCTTTGGCCGAAAAGTTCCCCAACTCATTCGTCCCCTCCCGAACAACGACAAATTGAAGCATTCCACGCTTTAGAATCTCCCGATTTTCTAGACCGTTTCTCCTCATTTTCCACCGCTCTCAGAGTAACAGCGTACATATTTCGTTTCGCTCAAAAGGCTAGAAAACTGCCAAATCCGCCCTCTACCACTCTTACTCAAAGCGACATAAAGTTCGCAAAAACTCGTCTCATAGCTGTCACCCAGCGAAAATACTTCGGGAAAACCATCACAGCACTGGAGTCGAAATTTCCGACAGAGAAAAGAGACCCCCTCCGTACTCTCAACCCCTTCTTGGATAAATCAGGACTGCTGCGTGCAAATGGGCGTCTCACTCATGCTGCCCTCAGCTACGATGAGCGCCATCCAATTATCATCCCCGATAATTCGCGATATTGCTCCCTCCTCCTCGAATTCCTCCACTCAACTCTACTGCACGCGGAAAAGCAGCTGATGATTCGCGTGGTCCAACAGGAATACCATATTCCCCGAATCCGCCAGAAGGTAAAATCTTGCATTTTTCGGTGCAAGACATGCACGATATATAAGCAGAAGATGAGCACGCAACTGATGGCAGCGTTACCCCCGGAACGGTCCACATATACACTCCCATTCCATACTACCGGTGTAGATTTTGCCGGCCCATTCCTCGTCAAAACCTCGACTCTCCGCCGAGCATCCCATTCCAAAGCATACGTGTGTGTATTCGTCTGCTTCTCGACAAAGGCTATTCATCTCGAAGTGTGCTCCGACTTGACCACCGAATCTTTCAAAGCCGCGTTTGCACGTTTCGTCGGACGCAGAGGCATCCCACATAAAGTTATGTCCGACAACGGCAAGACGTTTGTAGGAGCACAACGTAGTTTCTCACGTGAATTATCCTCCTTCCTTGCAGAAGCCTCCGAGGATATAGCAAAAAAATACGCCATTCACGGATTAACATGGCAATTCATCCCGCCATACGCCCCTCACATGGGCGGACTTTGGGAGGCTGCAGTGAAAAGTTTCAAAACTCACTTTACGAAGGTAGCCGGCAGCCAAAAATTTACGTTCGAGGAGTTCACTACGCTCCTTATTCGTATCGAAGCGGTACTCAACTCCAGACCACTCTCTCCTATGTCTCAAGATCCCGAAGACTTGAAGGTATTAACCCCAGGCCACTTCTTACGAGGCGCGCCCTTACTCTCGATCCCTGAGCCAAACTCAGAAAATCTCTCGCTCATTAATAAATGGCAAAAATTAAGAGTACTCCATCATCAGTTCAGCAAGCGCTGGAAAACTGAATATCTCCACCATCTTCAAAAACGCTACAAGTGGAAAGGATCCCAGCGAAATATGAAGGAAGGTGATCTCGTCGTCATCAAAGACGACCTTCTACCCCCAAACGAATGGCGACTAGGTCGCATAACCAAACTGCATCCCGGACCCGACCAAAACGTTCGCGTGGTAGACATCCGCATTCAAGGCGGAACGGTCACCCGCAACATAACCAAACTCTGCCTTCTGCCACCCGCTTAGCTTATACATCTCTCTCTCTCTCTCTCTCTCTCTCTCTCTCTCTCGAAAAGCTAAACTCCACTCTCAATGACCTCATACTAAAATTGCTTTTCGAACCATATCATTTCAGATCACA
The DNA here is from genome assembly GCA_037013455.1 of Ceratitis rosa. Taxonomy (NCBI): domain Eukaryota; kingdom Metazoa; phylum Arthropoda; class Insecta; order Diptera; family Tephritidae; genus Ceratitis; species Ceratitis rosa. Next base: position 556,684 of record JAWMAG010000044.1, on the reverse strand, counting down.
GAACTTCGGCAAATGTCGGCTGTGCTGCCGCACCCACTCATTGCGCCACTGCCGCGCTTTTCTCGCCATGACGCCAGACGAGAGGTATGAGTCTGCGAAGGTGCATCGCTACTGCATAAACTGCTTAGCGACCTCTCACACCACAGGGGCATGCGACTCTCCAGACAGCTGTCATCGGTGCGGATTAGCGCATCACACCCTACTCCATCGAAATTCGCTCGAATTGTCGGAGCGTACTTCATCTCAAAGCCGAAAAAGGGTGACATTCCGGCCGAAAAATGAAAACCCTCCCGGTCGTGGAAAGCAAGTCAAGAAAAGGGAGCCAGCGAGCAAAAGTATCCTCCGGAGAGGCGCTGAAAGAGCTCAACGAAGCAGCGCTCCTGCCCTACAACGAAGAATCCGTGGGCTAGTAAATAAAGCCCGCGAAACCCTCCAGCAGCTCGAAGATTTGGTACAAGTCACTTCGCCGCAGGCCCGCCGGCATGTCGAAGACATGAGTGTCAACTTAATAGAATTTTAAAGAAAAAAAATATGTATTAAGCAAAATATGTTTAAATAAGTATACATATATATAATACCTACATACTTACCGTACCCTGAAATACTCACCTCTAACTGAAATTACTCTCCTCCTATTCCCTGCATACTTACCTGCAAAGCTGTAAAGAAAATAAATATAAAGAAAACGGAAATCGAAACTTCCCCTCCTTCCCCGTTACTGTAAACCTCAGCTAAGTTTTCTTTCGTATAAATATTAAGCTTACAGTTTGTGTATATCAGTAATCTAGTATTCGCTTACTTAAAAATATAGTCCGGTTGTACGTATGTGCGTTAGAAAAAAAATAAAAAATAAAATTCGCTCGCTAGTGTATTGAATAATGTAAATAAATAAAATTGAATAATAACTAAAATTATAATTTGTGCTAAACAATTTAATAAAATTGTCTAAAAAATATAAACCTGTGTTTTCAATTAAAGTGGAAAATACATCATAATTAAAAGATTAATTCCAAATAATTCGGAATTAAACACTTTCTAATTTTTACCGGTACACAGTTAAATTCAGACAAACATACCTATGTACTTGTTTGTAGGTATGTATATCGTAAAACATTTGCGTTGACCAGCCTGCTGCGTATTTACGTGTAGGCATAATAAATAAAAATCTGCAAGTAGGGTGTGAGTACATAATTAAAAAAAAAAATTAAAAGAATAAGTTCGTGTTCATAAGTTTGTGCAAACAAATATGTAACTGCATGCACTTTGAATTTTTATTTACGAAAGCACAAGCATAAACAGGTACGTACACATGTAGCTACACTTACCGCTCCTCAAAACTTGATTTTCTTAAATATTTATTTGCATGCAAATTGCTACCGGTCAAATGACTTTCGTTGTCATTTCTATGAAAAACGAAATCTATAGCCCGCTGCCACAACTTGCGCATGCGCAATTAAGCCTAATCAAAATATATGAACTACCCGCCAAAGCCGGCCGCAGTTACAGCCGCAGAAGCAACGGCATACGCATCCAGCCGAACTATGTCAATGCCGAGTTAGTAACTACTAAATAACCAGTTTGCGTGATTCAGTGAATGTTGGCAGAAGCAAACAGGATCGATGTGAAAGTGACGGTGTTTTTTAATATGGACTCCCTCCATGGATCAAATCGGTTTTTGTGCGCTCGCGTTTGATTTATGTCACAATTTTGTAAAGCGATTATCAGGTTGGGGATTTCAAGATTCATATATACACGTATGTTACAAGAGGAGAAATCAGACGGGCTGAGGTTTGCTCCTTTTTATTATCGATCGAAATTAAAGGATAATAACAATTACGAGCAGAAATCTTTTTCGAAAAGCAAAAGTAAAAAATATACATAAACCGAACAAGCTTTGCATTATTCATAAAATTGCTTCCACTACTTAAACACGTGGGTGTTTAATAATTGATATGATGAAAAGGTTTAAGTGGATATGAAACTAGCAGAGTATATCTGTATATCTAGACGGTAGAATATTCAATTTCTAATTTTGAGGGGAAACCCGTAAAAGGCATCAGTTCGGAATCATTTATGTACCACCGCTCAAATCAAAGCAAGCATCTATAATTAACTGGACTCCTTAACGGCTAGCTTACCAAACAATCATATCAACATAGACGAAATTACCTACGATCTCGAAGTTATGACTGTCAACAACGGTCCACGGTTCTCTTAAATAGAATTGCTGATGAGGGCTCTCAGAAAGCACGTGTGCAAGTCGAGTAGAAACCCGAATGGATATCTGTTGTGATTGCATCTTATTGGCATCGAACCTTGCTTGTGTTTGTTATCGGACGTTCTTTGCTACATAGAGACGGGTGCGTATCTTCGCGGCGATAAGATAGTTGTCCGAGTGGATGTTAGGCCCTCGTAACATCCGCACCTTTAGAACACTGGAAGCTTTTCAATCTGGAGACAGCCAAGTATGTTGCTTGGTGAATATTCTGGTGCTGGAATCTAGAACTCCAAACAACCATATTTGCCTCAATTAAATGCTAGACTTTAAATTTGTGAATTTATTTACCCTCTCACCAACAGTATTGGTCCAATGTATAGGGATGCAGGTTATGAGCCAAAGCATCATTTGAAGAGTTGGAATTGTAAGTTCCCCTAATAAGCGTAGCTGCGCACACTGCAATACATTTTCTACAAAGCAGTAAAAATTAAATTAGTTGATTCTTCTATTTAAACCGAAGTCTCCTTACCATCAAACTCAAATGAAATATTCCTACAATTTATTAACAATATCAAGTTATTATAATTATTACTTATTGATTTCAAAAATGGATTAATGAGGCAGCCCCCATAAGAGCGAATGTGTTTTTTAATATTAATCTTTTAACAATGTAATATTTTCTTTTTTGAATGGTCAGTAGCCGAAAGCAAAAGAAAGCCGCACCGCGACAAGTGGCTGCACTCAGCCGCCCCTTATATCTATTTACCACTGCCCCTGCTTCTGCCTGTACTTCTATCCGTCTACACCTTTTCACGCAGCTCGTTCACTATTTTTATCTTCAGCTACGGGTTTTTCTCCACACACTGGTAGCTGGTTGGGTGCTAAACCAAAGAGATATTCTGCATAACTGCCTTTGCGTGGCATGACAGTTAGTCTTCGTTGGACTTTTATCGCAATCGGTCGCATTCACGGAAAAATTACATGATTTAAAGGCGGCAATTTACACGCTAATACCACATTAAGTACATACACGTATTGTTGTACATACCGGACATTTAAAAACACTTAGTATCTCCATAATGTATTGCAGTTTTGTTGTTTTAGTGCTTAATGCAAGAGGAAGAACATTTTAATTTCATATTGAGTGTACATACATATGCATGTGCAGTTACTTTTGAAGTGTGACAGTGAAATTTTCCCTAAAATATCAGTTGCTACTTATCTTGACTATGCAGACCGCTTGAGAGTGATAAAAACAGAAGAGTTCCAATCAGAAACACAAAATTAACCAAAAAGGCATCTGAAAGCACTTTTCTAAAGTTGTTTATTCAAATAAATACTTATAAATTGTATGCTAAACTGAGTTTGGATCGGAGATCGCAAATCTGCCAATAAAGTAATATAATAATAAATAAATATTTCATTTATTTATAAAAAAAAATCAAACTAAACCAATTATTTACCTTAATGTAAAATAGAAAATTACGACAAAAGTGCGACATTTTAAAACAGTTAATTCAACTCATTTTCTCAAAAACAAACCTAATAATTATTAGCCTATTTTTTGCTACAACAACGGCTGGAACTGCAAAATTGCTAACGAAACCAGAAATCAGTGTCAAAGTAAGAAATATACACGTACTTACATATTTAAAATACCTAATGACCAAAGAAATTACGGACATAAAAATTGTGTGCTAGTTTCATGAAATTATGACAAATTGCCTAAACCATGGTTAGAGCAAAAAACCAAGCTAGTCGAATAATTATTTAAGAATTATTTTAATGCCAGCTTCCGAAATAACCGAACCGAAGGGGTTCTACACAACTATTTTCTTTTGTATGCCAGCATATTTATAATTATAATTATACATGCACATACACAGACTTTTTCCTTTACTTTCTTGTTGTTGGACTCATCAAGTCTTCCGGTTAACAAAATCTCGTAATTATAGTAGCAATCATTGGTCAGCGGTGAAAAGCCACTACCATCAATTTATTCACCATTTTTGTTTTCTGTCACAAAAATAGGTCTTCCAAACCAAGATCAAATGCCCCATTGCTGGCACTACTTTAAAATTGTTTTTTTTTTTACCTATTCATTTCTGTTCTTTGAATATTTATTTTTTAATGAACTATAGTTATTGAATTGAAAACGAAAAACATTTTTTTAATGCTCTATGCAAATTTGTACATACACGTACGAGTACCTACCAGAATAAATTGAATTTGTATAGAAATTTCGGTTGATCTTAGGCTGAAAATCGTCAATCAATGAACACCTCTTTAGATGAATGGTGTATAACTGTCACGGTCATTAAGGGCAAGTAGAATACCAAATAACAAAAGGTGAATGAAGAGATAGATGATGTGATAATACAATGGAGTGATTTCTCTTTTAGTACCGTTGCCACAGAAAGTATTAAAAAAAAAGAACATTTCGCGACACCAAAGTCGAAGATACGATTTAACATTTTTCAGTTTATAAACGAATTAATTAAATTAACAAAGTAGACCATATAGCACATCAGCTGAACAAATTTTGATATGAGTATTAAGCAGAAATCATTAATGGAGTTTCGCCTTCTACTTTTGGGTATTTATAAGTACATACTTCTTTCTCTGTAAAATGATAAGTATGGTGTATTACGGAGAAATTTATTAAATATACTCAAGATAAAGAATAATAACTGAAGAGTTTTCCTGTTCTTCGTTTTTTAACGGCTTCCTTCTAGCGATCGCGCTGTTCATGGTACAATCATATGTACATATGTAGGTTCTATTAATTAGTATTACATAGAAGATAGAATTGTTCTAAGCGGAGAGTGAAATAAAAAGTAAGAAAATAACCTGTTGTTTACATTTGTGCCTTGATACCTACATTTCTATGTACAGTAGTATATGTATATGCATATATGCATTCATTAATATTATATGTAACAACACCTGAAAACGAACTTGAATTATTTAGTCTTCGTTGCGGTAGTCATGCTTGAAAGTGCTTCTTTGCCACTATAAAGATTGCTTAGAAAACAATGGCAATACAAAGATAGATGGAATACATACATATATAGTACACACATATATATTTATATGAGAGTGTCGCTATATAGGTTTGAGATTCATGAATAGTTCTGCCACTGAAATAGTCTTGAATTTTATGCTTCCGTATGCGCTTCTTTTATTTACTCAGTCTTTGTAATGTGGGTACAGTTTCAAGTTTAATATGCCCTTTATAATAATTACGTCGTAAAGCGATTGTTATGTTATAATTACTCATGCTCTTATTATGCACTAAAGGAAATTATACCACACTATTTCATACAATATAGATGATTAATTAATACTAAGAAGAAAAGAAAGAAGCGAATAACCAAATTTTATCTCAACTGCTCCCTAAATATTGAGTTATGACTTTTGTTTTGAAATTAAGATGAACAGGAGAATATTTATTTCCTCCATAAGTTTTCCATTCGGAAACCTACATTAAAATAATTTTTTTGTGTTTTTTTTTTTTGTTTTTTTTTTTTTTTTGAATATACTACGCTTTAATAATCCCATCGCTTCAAGTGACATGTTCTTAAGATGTAAAAAATAAGACATTTTGCTTATTTTATTGTTCATATTATTTCAAACGTACATATGTACATACATACAAGGGCAAAGTATAACATACGAGTATATTACTTAATCTTCAACAAAGAATCATTCGCATTTGTCTTGATGCTATAGAAGAGTAGGCACTAATGTTTATTTTCTTTTTTTTTTGTATCATAGTAAAGTTCATTAAACCATTAACGCACTTTTACGGTTTTCTGGAATTATATTTCCACAGCAAACACCGTTTGTTAAGATTTATATTGTGCTTCGTTTCTTTCAAAGCATTTATATTTGTCAAAGGTGAGGTAATTGCATATGTATCTATGTATATATTTATATAAGTAAAGGGAAATTATATCAAATATTTATTTTTGAGTTATGTTTATAAGACTCCAAATAGTTGATATTTACCTGCCACAAATGTGTATAACATAAATACACATGGATACGTGTACATACACACATACATAGATATTTTTAACTAATAGAAAAATTGCACTTTTGGAGCACATAATTGTTAGAAATTATAAATCACCAATACCACTTATCTTATTAGTTATAAAAAGAGATAATTATTTAAATACAAAATTTTAGGTTAGAATTATCCGCTTTATGTCAAATACCATATGCACAGTTTTGCTCTCATGGAGATCCTTGTCTATATTGGCAAACAAGTTGGGACAATCGAATTCAGCGATGGGTCGATTTTTCTACGATTCACCAGCGATTCACAGATGGAAATTCGGCCCATGAGATCAAGCTTCTTTGTGTATCCAACCTTTTTCAAGTTTACATCCTGGGCAATCGAAACAGGGCTTGATAATGGGTGTTATAATGGATTACTTTTTATTTCTTAAACCTAATATTACTATAAATTATTTACGCATATCATAAGTACAAGCCCTTCGAAGTAAAAGTAAAAAATCATATTCATTATATTTACTTTATTTCCTAGATAATTAACTGAACTCATAACAAATTACGGTGAAATTCTAGAATAAACTTAACTGTTAAATATTTATATGTGAGAATGTACTGACTAATGTTAAGACATGAGCTGCAAACAAATTAGCTTCTCTTTATGTGTACATAAATTTTTTAATTACTCAAACCAGAGCAAATTAAAAAATGTATGCGCAATATTCGACACCAAATCTGTTTTCCTTTTGATTATTTGTATATTTTGTGTTGAGTTAATTTTCCTTGCGATTTATATTTAAATTCTTTTGCTCTTCATTTTTTAAGTTCGTTGTTAAAGTCTTTTGTTTACGAAGATTAATGGTCGTAGCTATGCTCATAAGATGTATGCTAACTACATACATATCGATAATGGTATAGGACTTATTCATTTCCTTTTTATTTTTTTTTTTTTTCTTTATGAAAACTGCTTACCCCGGTGTTAGTTTATGCAACTGATTTCAGTCGTGGCGAGAGCCAAAGTTGATCGAGAACATTGACTATTGTACGAGTATACAAGCTAAAGGACGGATTTCGCTCAAACTCAACGCTAGTGCAGAGAAGAGATGTACCAACTAAAGAAAAAAAGACTTTTGAAAATTCACCCTCTGTCTTCCGTTATTTTCCGCTGCCTTCATGGGGGACCTATTCAACCAGGTTTTTGAATCATATCTGAAGATAATTGCCAATTAAAATCATAAAAATGCTAAATGTGCAGGTATATGTGTATGCATGTGTATAAATACATATGAGTATAATGAATGGGAATGAAATGCTGAAATATGCATACACATACTGTGGAAGCGGACATAAAAATAAACTTATTTACTTATAAATTTCTTTTTATTGTTTTTTCCGGAAAAACGAATCCAAATTTATAATTGCTGCTTAGTTTTGAAAGTATAATAAGTGAACAATTGTTTTCCTCACATTTTGCAATAACATAAAACGAATTCTCAAGCTTTCATCATGTCTCGTATGTGTACTTGTACATTATAGTATTTACATATTTTACGCAAAGTTGGGAATTTATTTGGCGATTGTTCATATATAACAGCTACTGTATGCTCATACACATATGCATACAATCAGTTGTGTGTAAAGGGTGTTTTTTTTAGACCTGTGGTTTTCATTAAGGCATTGCTTTTTCTGGAGTCGGTCTATTTGACAGCTTTCACTTGATTTATGCTCAGCTTGGCTTGCCACCTCATAATAAACAGACTTATTCCGGAACAACCTTTGCATAACGAGCAAGTTTCTTACCAAAATAATGGTTCCGTTCCCGCGATGTATCATAAGAAAATTTCGTTCAACGATGAAGCTCGCTTTTAATTGGATGGGTATGTTAATAAAAAAAATTGTCGCACTTGGTGTGATGATAATCCATAAGTAGTTGTTGAAACGCGCTACACCCCCAAGTGTTACAATCAACGAGGAGCTCTATAGAGTCATGATTAATGATTGCCTTCGGTTTCCACAACACGGTGCTACATTCCATACAGCCAAAGAAACAATCAATCTATTGAAGGAATCTTTTGGTGAGCACATTGTCCCGCGACGTGGCGCTTTGACGTGGCGTCCAAGATGGTACGCCTTAACACCGCTGGACTATTTTTTGTAGGGCGTTATTGCTGACAAATGAACTCAATTACTGCGTAAGGTGGCAACATATGGCAAACTCTTATATTTACAATAAAGCTAAAGTCTTGGCCATGACATTAAATTATATGCGTTTCGATGTTATCCAGGCGAAAGTAGGAAGACCGAATGACATTAAAGTAATTTTAACGAGTCAGCAAATGAAAAGTTAGCCCTCTATGTATACGTAATCAATAAAATGATTTATTAAAAGTCATTCTTTTGATTTCCATTTTATATAAAATTTTTCTACCAATTCGAATCAGCTAAAAATAAATTATATACAATCCTTTGCAGAGACATATGTGTATTGGTCATCTCATAGATATTTAATTCAGTTATACAAACTTCAATGATCTGCAAAATGTTCTTATAAAATGCTGTGAGTACGGTTCAAAAATTAATTTATTCACATTTTATTCACTTGTTCAAAAAATGAGGTAAATTTTCATATTTCTCAGAACTATTTATTTATTTATTCTTCAATATCTATTCCGGCATGAAACATAAAGCCCTTTATAAGAATCCATTGGCAGTTGGAATGTGCGTAGCTCGAAAAATTTGAAAAATTACCTCATTTTTTTAAAACACCTCACATATTCGCAATGTTACTCACATTACTCACATACTAACCCTCTTCATTCCGCATATATTATACCATTTGTATAATTGAAGTCATCATACTCGCCCATTTGTCGGAAAATTCAACTGACGCACAAAACTTATATACAAAAATTATACGTAGTAGACAGATTTTACTCAAAAATCATCAGGAGTCGGTGCAAGGTACAATGGCCGATAGTAGAGAGCGCATACGTGGACCGCCGCGTGATGGACGAGAGTTTTTCACTAGTCCCAGACAGGTGCTGCGTCGTTTAATGCTGCTCTCGGAGGGACGCCAGTATAGGGAAGCTGCAGGTGTTGTGGGTCGACTGGGACCATCTGTTTTACGCTCAGTTATAGCAGAGTTACCAATCGACTTGCTTCTGGAACACTTGCCACACAGTGCCTACCTACTAGAATCATTTTTTACAAGGTAATTTCTATGTTTCTATAAAACTAAATAATGTTTAAAATCTTTTTGGCTGAGACAGGTTGCTCACCCTCAATCCCTCACCAAAGCCTGAAGTGCCAATAGAGGAGGTAGTTTGGCAATTGGTACGTCTCTTTTCACATCCCCAAGAATCGGGTATACGCCAACGTTGCTCCAAACTAATTCAGGCTATAGCACAGTTTGAACCGAATTTACGTCACACACTGCGGGATCGAAGAAAATCCTTTGATAATGCCGTGCGAGGCTTAGGAGTGCACGGGCTAACAACAGACCCAGCAGGACACCTGATATCTCTCCATGTCGCTCTCAAGACCGAGTTACAAAGGCATATAGACATATACAAAATGGCCATACACAAACTAGAAGAGTTAAATACGTCTATCACAAATCAAGATCCCGCACATTCCTCTCATCAGCGTCTACTTGCCATCAACTATGGTGACATACAACAAAGACTGATTGCGAACAAAACTCTACTCACCATGGTCGATAAGCCGGCACTTAAGCAGCTGGCATGCCTCGTGGAGAACTTAAGTCAACGGGTGGAGAATGACAAAGAAGTACTGAAGAGTGTGGGACAGATAAAGCGTTTAGATGGACAGGCATGCATAGAAAAGCGACCTGCAGCGGGATTGCTAATGAATTTTGCCCAAGGCTGCGAGACGGTTTTACAGTTAATGGGACCCGAAAGTGTGCCAACCAGCAATGGGAGCGACAGTAGTACTTGTAGCGATGGTTATCACTCGGATGATTCAGCGAGTGAAGAGACCAGGTAAAAGAGTATTAAAAATTTAAAAACATTAAAATTAAAATTCCTTTTCCGTTAAGAAATTGTATGGGCTATACATATTTATGTATGTACATACACGTATACGTATGTGGGTAGAATCTTAAAGAAATTTGTTTCTATTGTGCGTGGTTGGTAATCATGCCTCAAAAGGAGATACATTTCTTGTTTTTTAAATATAATATATTGTATGCAGATATACAGTGCTTACAGTTCTAATAAAAATTGCAAGCTTAAGAAACACTTTAAAAAATCTAATTTATCCGAGCCGCACAAATTATTTTGTTTAAATTTTTTTGTTCAACTCACTTTCTTTTACAGTGAAATGGTGAATCAGTACCGCATCTTATATATGGAAAACAGGGCTGATGCGTTGGAGGCGCTAGATGGGTTGCCTCAGCTGAAACATGTTCAAAATTTGAAAGCGAAAATACTTTTCTCAATAATTGTGGTGAGTCATAAAATAGTGTTAACATCTTAATTTGTATGAGTTTTGAAATACGAGTACGTATAAATGTATACTTACAATACGTGTACGTAACTAGTTTCAAATAACGCGAAAAAAGATTGAGGTGCGCTCATAAGTATTCACTTTACCTTTCGCTCAAGCAATCTTCAGAATAATGGCGTTCAATCAACGTAAATTGTGATCACCAACCAATTGGCGAAGTAGAAATAGAAAGTATTTTTGAACGCCTTTGGCGAAATTCCTGTACAAAGTTTCGTGTAAAACTAGCATTTGATAATTTTAACACAAAAAATTTTGAGCTCCAAAGATGAAAAGATGATAATACCTATATAATATAATATTCGAACCTTGGGGTGCTACTTCAGAGGATTTTTTCTATTTATATATATATGATTATATAGGAATCAACGCGTTCATAACTATCATAATTAACTTCAAGTATTTATTTCAGTTGTCATTCCGCCTGTGCCATGGGTTGCGTGAAAGAAAAGTGATGGAAGTGAGACGAACATTGAATTGCCCCTTGGATTCATCGAATGAGATTGCTCTTGCTTTGGATCGTTCGGTGCGTGCGCATTTACATGAAACTGCCAAATCCTTTCCACTTGGAGAAATTGAACGTTCGGTTTTTAGTCAAGTATGTATATGCATGCATACGTATTTATGTGTATTGGATTGCGTTGGAATCCTCTAAAATCTTTTCATACTTTTATGTAATTATTTACACATCCTTATTACTTTCCTTAGGTACTTTCCACTCTACATGAATACCCCTCCTTGGAGTCCTGTCCATCCTTGACACACTTCGTTAGCTCTTCTGTTCGCTTGGCATGGCGAATGATCAATCAGAAATCACCATATTTTCTGGATAATGATTTCAACCTTGGTAAATCAGACAAAACTACCCACACATGTATGTTGTATGTATAAGTAAGTTTACATTCTCATCATTTATAGGCTTCCTGCGACCGGAGAAACACGACCGTCATCCACAAGCCGATCGCCGCTCAGACCTAATAAAGTCCTTTCTTTGGCCAGCGTTAATGCAGAACAATCACTGTGTGTTTAAAGCCATTGTAGCTACATAAAATAACAATTTTGATCTTGCAACAAACACACATCTGCACATACGAGTACATTGTGCAAAGAAATTTAATTTGAATAAGTGACATACAAAAAGTACTTACATTTATTTTAATTTTGCAATAATTAAATATCTTACAAATAAATATGTATTAACATATATCTATAACTCACAGCATTGACTTTATTGTTTGGTATTTTTTCTACATGATAATTGGCTTTAGTACTAAATTTACACTGATGTTTTTGTTAGTGCACTGTAGGGCGTTGGAACTATAAAAATCGATTATTTCGCTGGGTGAACTGAATCTCTTTTCATGAGTCTTTTGTTGTCCGATACCATACAAAGCTTGACCGTTTATTTGTCTTATGAAGAGATGAAAAAATTGCTGTTGTGCATATACTGTTACAACGTACTTGATTGACACATCCTGTGGAACAAAATAAAATAAAATATGAATGGAAAATCTATTAGCTGATTAGCATTAAAATAGGGCATTATCAAAAATACAATTGCGAAGTCTGAAGAAGGTTTTCAGAAATATATGTCGCGTATGTATATCGCGTTCTATAAGTGCGATCACGTTAGTTTGCGTGTTTGAGCTCATGTCAAAATGGTCACCAGCAAAGATAAAATACGCCGTATTCTACAAGTTATGCAGCTGAAAATGTGAATAGTGTTAATGTTCCTGATACTGTTGGTTTTTTTTGGTTTCCACAATTTCGTTCCGGTAATTTTGATGTAAAAGATGCTCTACGGTGTGGAAGGTCATTTGTGGAAAATTTCGATGAAGCCATGTGAGCACTTTTTGCCCAGAAGCTAAACATTGCACAAAATACAGTTTGGAGCCCCTAGAAAAAGGCTGGATACACAAAAATGCTCGATATATGGAATTGTAACAAAGTCGACCCATTTCTGAAGCGGATGGAGACTGCTGATGAAGAGTGGATCGCTTACAACAACTTCAAACGAAAACAGTCGTGGTAGAAGGGCAGTGAGCCGACAAAGTCTTCAAGCCGGAAATAATGGTCCGGAAAGTTTTTTTTGTGTTTGGGATTGGCAATGACACATCCACTATAAGCTCCAACATCCATATTCTTAATTAGGACATGTACTCTCAGCAACTGGACCATATGAAGGAAGCAATTGCCCAGAAGGAGAAGAATTGTGTTTCATCAAGAATACGCCAGACCATACACATCGATAGTGACTCCTTATAGTACGGACCACGCACCAAGTGATTACCATCCTGTCGCTGGTGAAGAATTGACCTCATGACGGCTGATAGTTTTGGGTTGACGTTTCCTGCCGAGGGACGGCCGCAATTAGAAAATTTAACTTTAATTTTTTATTTTTAAAGTAATTATCTATAAATTTTTGGATGTTGGTCGGACCAGGATTTGAACCCTATTCATTCCTATTCACTATTCGCTTTCTATTGATTGTATACTTTGTCCTTAAGCCAATTATTCAAAAATTTGCTCGTATTTGGTCAAACAATTTATGAGATAAAACAGAATGCTTCGGACCAAAAGTGATTGGAGCCACGCCCATTCAAAATTTACATTATAATTTCACCGTTAGTCGCCGAAGGGTCACAACTTTTGTGGCATAATTCGACCGGGTTTAAAATATTTATTTAAATCAACACATACCGTCTCCTTGAATGGCCGAACTAAACAAGATCCATCTTCTCTACCATCATTAAGAATCTCCTCAGCAGTTGCTCGATCCACCAGGCGGTAATAATTTTCGGTCTCAATTTTTCGGCTCCCTATTTCTAAATAGTTTGCATCGATTTCATCTAAAAATTAAAATACGTCAATAAAATTATAGCGCAATCAGTGTAGATAAATTTTGGGAAAAACAGTTATGGCGTAACCAGACTAATTCTTCGACTTCTTCTACTGTAATGTCTGTAAATATTGTGTTTTAGTAAACTCCACCTGTGATGTAAAAGTCGTTTACTTTGTATCGTTAGTTGTTCAGAATGCTGTTAATTTTTATATTTATTTTGATTTTAATCTAGGAGTGGGGTGTACGAAAGGTTTCTAATGGAATGATTCGTATTTCGGCACACTCACCAACAATGACGTAATCATGGTGTTGAAATGAAGATGTTGATTTTGTTTGTCCATCTTCTCTGCTTTCTTGGTCATTATCATCTGGTTGAGTTTGTTTGTAAGCCGAACAATGATCACAACAAACACAGCAAGTAAAATGTGAATAACTTAAACACGCGCACAAATCGCTGTTATAAACAGACACGACGAAATTCGTAACGAACCGCGTGAACAAATTATGCAAAACGGTCCAATAGACCCGTAAACACCAGCACATAATGGATGGAAGACTGCCCAAGCTGTATTTCATGCTTATGTACACTCATGTGTAGATATATACATAGCGCGTTCTTGTTGATTAACTCAAATTTCCAAGGGCAACTTTAAATTTAAATTTCCTGTGCTGTAATATTGCTAATATTGTCCATCATCTCACAACTAACTGGAGTTAAGCTTGAATTGGGCAATTGTTTGCAACATGACCACCAATAAATCCCCAATTTACACCAAACATCTTCAATGGGAGCGCACAGAAGGCGAACTGCGCACCCGGATCGCGCAATACAACATTGGAGGTTTTCAGAGTGCACAAACACTTACATACATTTGTATGTTTACCCGAGGGTTGCCAGTTACAAAATTACAAATATACATTTTCGGTTTCATTCACTTCTTCTCATTGTAAAAGCTGCACTTGTGAAACATGCGACCAAGACTCAGATTTGGGGGGAGCAAGAGTGGCCCGAAATGGTGCTTCGTTACCGAAAGTTCGTTTCACACTAAAAATGTCAAGCTTTGCAAAGACTGCGCCAGGTCTAATATTATATAAAACATGCATATGTATGTAAGTGTTGTTCTCTCACGAAGCTTAAATAGAACTCCTCTTACTTATAGCGCCTATATTGACATCATATGTATGTACATATGTATGTATGTACGAGTATGTAAGAAGAAACAAATTAATTGTTTCGTTATATCATGGTATATAAGACGGCCGCAACTGCGGAATGTTTAGCAATGCGTACTACCATTTTGGAAGACCAGAGTTCCACTCCTGGTCCGGCTTATATCCAAACTGACATGAATTATCAGAAAAATCCGTTGGCCGTTCAGAGGTGCCTTGGTATAAACTGTAGGTCCTTTGGAGAAGGAGCTCGGGCGAAAATCGTTTCAGCGACTACAAAGCGACAATTACATATACATTGTATGAATGTGTATGTATGTATATGTATCCAATGAATAAATAATTATTGTTAACATATCAATAAAATTCTCAGATAAGGGAAATAAAATAATAATATGTACACACATATTGGCACATTCACATACCTACATATTATGTATGTTTGGGGAATTAAAAGATCGTGTTATCCAAAGGAAAGTCACATAAATAAACGTACTCCGCGTACTTACCGAGTTAGGCTGGCAATTAGCTGGTAAAAATACGTTAGTCTTTGACAAGCGCCATAATCCTCTCAAACGGTGCCGAAAATGCCCAGAGCACGAATAAAGCGCCCATAAGATATTTTTTTACGTATCTATGTATATCTTCATATCTACAAGAATGCAAAGGCAATAAAGAATACTAAAGAAATAAAAATATCAAAGAAATGCATTTTCAATTTACGTTTTAAAATTTTCCTTATGGATGTAAACAAAGAACAGCTGACTTTTCACTTACATATATATTTTCCCATATACCTATACTCCTATAAAAGGCCCATGGTATTCCGGACATATAGAAAAATATATTTAGGCCCCGTTGGGTTGTGGAGTCCATTATCTAGTAATTCAGTATGGAATACATAAATTTTTAAACGGTTGAAATGAATTCCCATTATTTTATGTATGTACATACATATGTGTGTATGCATATAATTGCATCTGAGCACAGGAAGACTTTATTGTGAGTAATTAATATAGCTAAGGCTCTCATGATTAAATTACAAATGAGTTAATAGTTAAACTCATATGTACATATGTACGTATGTGTGTATAATTATTTAGATTATATTTATATATGTAAATACATGTACGTACTAGAAGACTCGACACAAGTTGTCATGGTTTTTTATATTTTATTCAAATTATTTAAATTATTATAATGAATGTAAATAATGATAAACAATCTTCATTGAGCGTCAATTAGGTATCTGGCATTGCAGAAGCATTTAGAAGGTGTCCAACACACACAATTTACCAGGATATCCTGGCCAACATTACTAACATTTGGATACACCTCACTTAATAAATTCTATTAAAGAAAAACATTAAATATAAAAATAATGTAGATATTTTGATGTCAATAAGAAAACAAAATTGACAAAACATGAATGAAATTCGTTTAAACTTGTAGCCAGAGAATACATTCACTTAAATTTCATTTACTTTTAAATTTAAATATTAATTTTCATTTACCTTCAACTCGGCTGCAGCGACATCCATTGGTTCTTATCAAAAACTCATTGGGAAGAGTTGATTTGACATTTTCTGTTTCGTACTGTACCCAGGCATATAAAAATTGAGAAATGATGGCAGCTACCGCTGAAAGGGTCATCACAAGGTTATTCATTCTTCCAAATTCTTGCAAAGTGGGTGAATATTTACATATTCTCTAATTTGTGTTGCAATTATAGCAAACAATTTGTATATTAATAAACAAAAAACTTTCAGTATTTTGCTTTACAGATATCTCGTTCTCTCAGCAGTTGCGATAAAGACAAGAAAAAGAAAATGTCACGGAAATTTTGCGTTGGTGGCAACTGGAAGATGAATGGCGACCAGAAGTCAATTGCCGAATTGTGCAAAGTGCTTACCGCTGGACCATTAGATCCCAACGCTGAGGTTTATGTCGGCGTACCTGCACCTTATCTGATCTACGTGCGCAGTCTTTTGCCCAGCTCCATTAATGTAGCCGCCCAGAATTGCTACAAAGTGGAGAAAGGTGCTTTTACCGGCGAAATCTCACCAGCGATTATTAAAGATACTGGTGCATCTTGGGTAATTTTGGGCCATTCGGAGCGTCGTCAAATCTTCAAAGAGAGCGATGAACTCATTGCAGAAAAAGTTGAACATGCTCTGGCGGCTGGTTTGAAAGTAGTGGCATGCATTGGTGAGACACTCGAAGAACGTGAATCCGATAAGACACAAGAGGTTGTCGCTAGGCAAATGTGTGCAATAGCTCAGAAGGTGAAGGATTGGAATAATGTCGTCATCGCTTACGAACCGGTATGGGCTATTGGTACTGGCAAGACAGCTACTCCAGAACAGGTACGCTAAATATAATATTTATGAGCTTATGTGGTCAAAGCCAAGTTATATTCTCTAAGCCGAAAAGAACATAATTTATGTATGGATGTTTTTTTTTTGTTTATTTGTATAATTTCAGGCACAAGAAGTTCATGCCTATTTGCGCCAATGGTTAACAGAGAACATTTCAAAAGAAGTTTCCGCCACACTGCGTATTCAATATGGTGGCTCTGTGACTGGTGCCAATGCCAAAGACTTGGCAAAAAAACCTGATATCGATGGCTTCTTGGTGGGAGGTGCTTCTCTGAAACCGGAATTCGTACAAATTGTTAATGCCAGGCAATAATTGCATATGATCAGGAGCATGATAACTGCCAACTAAGTTAATATACTTTGGCATAATAATACACATTTGAAGTTTCAACCATTGTTGTTAATGTTTGGTTACTACAACATTCATAACTGATATGATTAAAATCTTTCCATTTCATTGTCACGAAATTCGTAAAAAAAATTGTCTAAATACCAATTGAGAAAATTTAGCCATCTAAACGTTATTTGCTATTATATCATACACATGTAGAACAAATTATACTCGTAATTGTAAGTATATTTATTATACTTGAGAAATGCTGGATGTTAATTTTAGATTATGAAATAAATGTTGTTAAGAGTTTAAAAAGCAAATGTTTTTAAAGTATAATTTTCCCTTTTTCTGCGCGCATTAAGTATTTTATGTAATATCCGCAATTTTGGCATACTTAAGGTTTAACAAACAAATTTCCAGATTAGGTTAAGCTCCAGGCTCTATATTTTGACCTTATTTTAGGCCAAAATATTTGTTGTGAAAGCAAGAATCGTGTCTGATTCGTGTAAAAAGGAAATTATACATCATGGCAAAAATCATGAAGCAAAAATTTCATAAGGTACTTTCATTAGAGAGCTCTGTATAGACCACAACGGCCACCATATAAAATTATAATTTACAATTTTTACCGGGCGCCGGGGACGAACGAGACGCAGTGGAGGAAATTACAGGCCTGCCAGAACACCGCCCTTAGGACTGCGACAGGAAACCTCCTGATGTCACCGGAACACCACTTGCACAGCGAAGCATCTATGCTACGAGTTAAGGAGCATAATGCTTTGCTCTGCAAGCAGTTCCTGTTGTTCCGCCACCGCGCGGAGCACCCCAGCAGGCACCTCCTAGAAGCGGAGCCTCCGCCTAGGCACATCAGGAAGGGAGTACTCGACTACGACAGCACTATACAGCACCATATTCAACAACCGCTGGACAGGACGGCTTACCGACAGGCACTGAACGCCATTCACCAGGAGTCAGTTAACACCTTCCTAGACTCCCTCCCAGTGAATGGCGTACTCGGATCCAAACCACCACCCATCGCAGACAGTGAGCTCGAGCTGCCTCGAGAGACCCGCGTGACTCTGGCACAACTCAGATCTGGATACTGTAGCAGGTTAAACTCCTACATATCCAGACTCGACCCCAGCATACCCAACGTATGCCCTGTATGTGGAGAATCCCCGCACGATACTAACCACCTCTTCACATGCCCCCTTAAACCGACCCATCTAACCCCCCTCTCCCTTTGATCCAACCCTGTCGAAACAGCACGTTTCCTGGACCTCCCGTTAGATGACCTCGGCGACTTAGACTGATTATACCTGCCCTAAGCGGGGTTAGCGAACCTCTACAACAACAACAACAACATAATTTACAATAGTTTCGCCTTAAAACGAATTTGTTTGTAAAAATTATTCTTCACATCCCAACATGATACAACATTTTTAATCTAGCAGAAATATTTTTGATTTATTTACTTTGAATGTTAAAGAAGGTGCGGTTTGAAAGTGGTACTTAGCGGTTGTACCTAATGTATATTTTATCATGGTGTAGACAATAAAATGCAAAAATAATTCTTGTTAAAGTTTACTTAGCACAATTTATGTCGTGCTTACGCATTTGATCCCGTAGATTTATTTAAAAAATTAAAAAATTTTACCTAGAATCACAAAGGAGACAAGAATTAGGTGCACATGTGGATCAGCCAGTAAAAATGACACATACATTTATAAAGTATATATGTAAATATGTACATATCTGGGTCGGGGTGATGTCTAACCCTGTTTACTCAACACTAAACTCGTTTCCATAAAACCACTTTGACCATTTTTTACGGCAGTGTTTTCATGTCATTGGATTTTATTTCATTTCATTCAAAATAATTGAAAAAATTATAATTTATTTGTGGGGAAAATTATTCATAAAATAAGGATTTTTTCGATTTATTAAATATATTGTATTGCTTTTTGAAAATTTGTCGAAAGTTTACGGGTAATGCATTCGAAAACTACATTCGTGGCATAACAAAAAAATTAAAAGCTATAATTTGAACCATTGCAAATTAGAAGAAAGTCAACAAAAATTCTAACAAATAACAGTTCAGAGATTTGTCTATCAGTTATCAGTCTTTGAAACAAGTAAAGACACCTGTTAAATGACCTAAACTTAAGTGTGAGGCTCTAATCTCGAACCCAAACAACGGCCACTCCTCACAAAAATGGTTACAGGTTATATATTTGACATTATCGTTGTACGGATTGACACGGCTACTCAAAGGTTTGACGATCCGAACCTCTTCACAGTCGATGTCAATTACAACAATGTCTCGCTAAGCATCACCGCTAGTCGAATTAATGTGGCCGAATTTCGTTCCGGTCGTAGCTATGAATTTGACTCCACTCCTGATGAACTACGTTCTGATATGGAGACGAATCCTCTTAGACTAACTGTAAAATATGATAATATAATTGTTGGTAGGTGGCTTAAGTAGCAGCCTCTTGAGGCAAACTAACAAAACCGCAGCATTAAATCACTAATTTTTGGTGTCTGGCAATTACAGGGTCTGGTGCAATGATTTGGCCGGACTCAGTCCTTAATAAAATATCGAGTTCAAGTAACGAAATTACACATGTCGACGAATGCGAACTTATGTTTGACGAAGACAAAGTCGGCACTGTTGAGGTTATTGTGCGCTTGCAATGTAAATGTCAAGAAAACTGGTAAGTTTCAAGTGTACTTTTTAAAAGCAACGAAAAAACTTCAACCATTTTTTCGATTTATGATTGACCCGCAGTGATGATTTCATGGCGGATCGTGACGATATTCGTCACCACTTAGATAAGGTGATCAATCCGCACGACATTCTCTTTGTGGTGGGTGATACTACTAAAGAAGACGAATGCACTGGCCTATTGCCCGGATCTAATCACTCTTGCGATGGAGATAGATACACCACAGCTCTCGATCTGTCACGTTATCGCGCTATGAACGGACGACTGGTACCATCACCCGATATTTTAAATACTTGTGGTAATGCGGAGTGCTGTGAATTAAAGGTTTGAGCGTGTAACGGCATTGTGAAGTTGACAATGAAAATCTAATACGAGTATATATGTATATTTCCTATAGAAAATGTCTAATACTTATCAAAAGCTTATTGATTCCATAACAGCTGCAAATGATAAGCGATCCTGCCGTACCAACAATCATATGCGCGACTGTCCGCATGACAATAAGTTCTCCTCGAGCAGTACAAGAGATAGTTCGGGTAAAAAATCATTTGGAAGTTTAGCGCCTTAAGAATATGACAAATGTACTCTATACTTATTTGTTGCACAGATTGTAGATTTCCATGTTCTTGTTTTGCTACCCAACACTCGGAAAATGGTGCCTTTGCCGGGGAAAAGCTAATAAATATTTGTCCCCAAGCGCCACCGAAAACCAATCAGACCGTCATGCATACACCAAGGTAGGTTAAGGGATTTTAAAAGCGTTCCTTATATTAAGGATATTTAATTTGCATTGTTCAACGTATGAAAATACTGATCTTAACCCCTAGGTTATGCCCAGTTTGTAAGGAAAATATTTCTTGGTTACCCAAACTAGCGTGTTGTCCAAAATGTGGTTATAAACCGGTGCCCTATGTGGAGGAGAAGCCATATAACGAAAAAATGACAGCAGACCAAATACTGCAAGAATATCTGGACAAACAATCTAGCGGTACAGATCAGAAATTGAGCGATTGCTGTCGCCACGACGGTGGTGAAATACCTTCTCCAACAGAGAAAAAGGAATGTCGGTGCACTTGTAAGAACGGCAAAATATGCGCTCATTGCCGGATCCGTAAACTATGCGAGGATATCTTCCAGCCTCCAAGGCCGCCAGAAGAGGCCGAACAGGATTGTGGAAAGTGTGAGTCGGATGAAATGTTCAATGTATGCAAAACGAGCAGTAAAGATTGCCGTCCTTACCTGGCTCGTGTGTTCTCGGAACTAAGAGATTTGTATGATATAAAGAAAGCTCAATATAAGCCCTTCAAACAAGATGAACGATGCGAAAAGGAGTTGCAAGGATCAGGTGGTAGTCAAAAGAAACGCACACAACAGGATAACTCCGATAAATTAGAAAAACAGAAGAAACCCTCTCAGGTAGAAGAACAAACAATAAGAAAAAAGAAAAAGACTCGAACTAGGACGAAACCGAATGAACATGAGCTCACCAAAAAAGATAAGAAAGCGTATGTTAATTGGAACATAAATGAGGAATAATTTAGTTTGATTTTTATCTTTTCTCACAGATATTCATATGCCGACGATCATTCCTTTCCTATCAAAGACTCCCGTCACCAGAAATGTATTAACGGTTTCAACATAGGTAAGAAAAATGTGCCACGTAATATGGGTTGGTTGTGGAATTTGGACACCAGCGGCAAAAGACGAGGGTGGAAACCGGGTGCCATACGCAAGCCCATTAAGGAGATAATGAGATTCTTTCTAAAAGACTATCCAGCCGACACCATACGAGTCTCACAATATGCTTACCGCGATCAAGGCAAAGGCGACGGTAAAGAGCTGGAAGAGGAGATGGTACAGCGACCAACATTGCACATATGTAAGAAAAATGACGAATATTTCATAACTTTACGTCCGCTTAAGGATGCCGAAGCGTTGAAGGAATGCGCCGATCCATATCTTAATATGAAGCCCATACAGTTTAAAATTACTAAAAATCCTCTAATGGTTGAAATGAGTAAATTGAAACGTTGCCTCAAGGCAATGGGATTTGCTAAATGTACTTGCCACAAACCGGTTATTGAATGTTTTTGCCGCAGTTTCCTGGACAAAAAACGCCTTGAATATCAGGTCAGTAAGGAATGTAGAAAACGGCAAATACCGTGTTGCAATAGCACGCTTGTACTCTCCGATACGACAGACTCAGATGTGGAGTTCGATTTTGGAGTTACACCACCTGCAGGCGTTATTAAGCCGGAGCGTCTCAAAAAGCCCAATCTGGTGAACCATGGAACGCAGTATGTAGAGAATGACTGGAATATACAACCCAAGTATCCAATGCCACCAAACAGATTTATGAAGTCATACAATTGCGCAACTGGAGCACACTACGACTTTAGTGGAGGAGGTGGTTGGGGCGCTTGGGGAGGTGGTGGTGCAGGAGGTTGGACTGGTGGACCCGGAGGAAACTGGGGTGGTGGGCCGGGTGGTGGCTGGAGAGGAGGTCGTGGAGGATGGGGTCCCGGAGGTGGTAGAGGTGGTGGATGGGGTCCTGGTGGCGGCAGAGGTGGTGGATGGGGACCGGGTGGAGGTAGAGGCGGTTTCGGACCTGGCGGTGGTAGGGGTGGTTTCGGACCTGGTGGAGGTAGAGGTAGCTTTGGACCAGGAGGATGGGGCCCAGGTGGCGGAAGAGGGGGGCGCGGAGGAGCCAGAGGAGGTTGGGGTGGGCCTGGTGGGCCAGGTGGTGGACCTGGCGCTGCTGGCGGTCCCGGAGCTCCTGGAGGAATCGGTCCAGATGGTAAACCAATACCTGGCGGTGGCGTTGATATGATGAAATATTTAAAGAATAATAAAGGAAGCGGTGGTCCGGGAGGATCTGCATACCAAGCGTAAGTGCAATCAATGCAATATTCCTCTGGCAGGACAAACGTTAATGAGTTGTAATGCTCCGAACAGTTTTCGAATAGTAATTGAAGCAGATATTAGTTCCTTATTAAATATTAATATAACTAAATCGTTCCCGGACTTGCTGGACAAGATAAATTTTTTAGTGATGAAGAAATTAAAATTTTCCGTTTTATTCAAAATTCCTGTACGAAATTTTAGTTAAAACATTTTGGTTCAATATTTAAATAAACATGTCAAAAGTAAGGAAAGCTGAAATACTTTTGTCTTGAATTAAAGGGGCTCGTGCAATGGTTGGCTTCCACTATTCGAGAACTGGACACGGAACGCAAATCAACGCACCTCGGACCAATAAATATTTTGATTCCCGTTTCATTTACATCTACATCTACATTTCTAGGAGACTTCGTCGGGAGCGGTTGACAGAAGTTCCTCCTCCTTTACTGTGCATGATTGATCGTCGAAGGAAACCGGATCCGTATTGTTATCCTTGTTGTCCTCCATGCTATCCTTCGTGTTATTCTCCATGTTATCCGTGTGGCGATTGTTGTTATCCGTGTCCAGAACGAATATGTTGAACATTCAAATTATAAAACTAGAAAAGTGAAAAAAGTCTTTGATTTTTAATACGAATATGAGCTTAAGCAAATAACCCATCGCTTTGCGTGATGAGCGTGTACAGTAAGATTCGAGTATTATCGGTTAATCAGCTTATTTTACAAGGTTTTTGAAAATAAATTACGGATTATAGGACAGTTGTCAATTCTTATTTGGTTCTTGTTGTTGCTGTTTTATTGTAAGGATGAGTTTTAGGCATGTGGCTTTCAGGAAGGAATAAAACGCGTATATTTTAATGTCATGGCCAAGAATTTAGCTTTATTATAGAGGTAAGGCTTTGTTATTAAACTTTACAAATTATTTTCGGCAAGTGACCGAATACATTGCAGCCGTAAGGACCAATTTTCCACCACTTTTAGCAGCAATCGATCGATACTCTGCTCCACAGCAGCAATAGTGTATTCGGTGCGCACTGCACGGCGTCTCCTCTAAAGTGAACATGGTGCGAAATCGATCGATTCGATGTATACGAGTGTATGTTAGCAGCCGGGTTTTAAACACGACGGTACCTTAAGAAATGTCATTCGTCTGGCAATGCCTTAGTTTCATACAGGTACAATAGATCCTGAATTAAAACAAACTGTGGCTACAGCGACAACGATAACCACTAACCTCTCGGCTTTTACGACTGTATACAAATTTACTAAAAATGGGTGGCAGTGGATGATTACGTCATGCCAGTGATCTGGGGGTTTCAGCTGTGATGATTGCCTCTAATCTTCACAACTTGAATCACATACTACTGTTATAAATTCGCTTTTTTCTGCTGAGCGTTGTTGAATGTACTCAGACTTTTCGAACCCATATATTTATTTAATGAATACTATAGAGATTATTTAGCATGGATAATTACGTAATATTGGAGGTGGTTTAAAATATGTAACTTTTTTCCAGATTTTCTGATATAACAAAAATAGGTTTCTAAATATTCGTATGTTATTCGTATAGGTATGATTGTTTTTTATGCATGCATGCAAAACGAAATATAGGCCGCAGTAGCTGAGCGATTAGCAGTGGTATTATCTTGCGGAAGGTCATGGATTCGAGTCATGGAAGAACCAACAATTCGGATTGGTCTCCGGCCTCTTCCGGGAATTGAATCAGGGACCACTATACTCGGAAAATTCATAGTTTCAGATCAATTTTCTTCAATTTGGATACGCAGATAGCTTTATACATAGTTTAACCTGAGCACTAATTTTCACCCGAGAAGTGGACCGGGAACTGATCTACACGTATTCGAAAAGTCATATTTTTGGTTCGTTTTGCTCGAAATTTGAGGTACGCTGTTGCTTGGATTATCATCAGCATTACATTTTCTTCCGGGAATAGGACCAGAAACCCACCTAATCGAAAAAAACGCTTTCAGCTTTAGATTTACTTGAGGTTATTTTCTCTCCAGGACCCGACAACGATCTTTTTAACAAAAAAAAAATAAATCAAAAGACATTTCAAAATGAATTCAATAGTCGATCTTTGATCTTCTCTCCCCAGCATACTCTCATTTTTATTTTTAGCTATCACTAAATAGCACATTTTCGCCGCAAATAGACCAGAATCTATTTCCTTGAAATATAGTAAGTTGATAGCTATTGCCTTCATTATAAATTCTTCTTCTTTTCGCTGTTCGGCGCCAATTGGAAATACCAAGTGAAACCAGGTCACTCTCCACCTGATCTTTCCAACGGAATAGGGGCCTTCCTTTTCCTCTGCTTCCGCCAGCAGATTCCACTGTATAGAATACTTTCAAAGCTAGCGTGTTTTCATCCATTCGGACGACCGTAGAAGTTTTGCGGGGATACCAAATTCAGACATAGAGGCAGCACCTTTTCGTGCTTTCGAAGGCTGTTTTAAAATCGACGAAAATGTGGTGTGTGTCGATCCTCTTTTCACTGGCCTTTTCCAAGATTTAGCGCATGGTGAATGAATGTTGATTTACTAGGTCAAAAGCTAGTCTGATAAGGTCCAATCAGTTTGTTGAGGGTGGGCTTTAGTCTTTCCCACAATACGCTTGATAGGACTTTTTATGCGATATTTAAGAGACTAATGCCACGGTAATTGACGCAGACTGTGGGATTGCCCTTTTTGTGGATTGGTCAGAACACACTTAGGTTCCAACCCTCAGGCATGCTTTTATCCGACCATATTTTACAAAGAAGCTGATGCATGTGCCTTACCACCACCATGTTTGAATAGCTCTACCAGCAGGCCGTCAGCTCCAACCGCTTTGTTCTTCTTTAAGCGGGAAATCGCTATTCGAACCTCGACATAGTCGGGTAGTGGAACATCTTTTCCATCGTCACCGATTGGGACTTCGGGCTCACCATCTTCAAGTATTTCATTTTCACTGCCATTCAGCAGGCTGGCATTTGTCATTTGTCACTAGATCTCCCTACTGGGTCCTACAAGAGTTTGCACCGGTCTTGAAACCTTCCGCAAGTCACTGTATCTTTTCGTTGAGTTTTCGAGCATTACCCTTGTCCATTTCGGCCCCATTTCTTTTTTTTCCTGCAAATACGTCTTGCTTCCCTTTTTAGCTCTCTGTATCCATCCCACCCCGCACATGTTGTAGTCGATTGCAAGGTTGCGAGGTAGGCAGTCTGTTTTCTCGGCAGGTGGGAAAGCCAGTAAAAAATCGTTCGTGCGTACGTATCTTCGCTGACAAGATAGTGATCCAAGTCGAAACATAGAATACATGTCTGCCGTCTATCACAACATAATCGATATGGTTGTGGGTTTTTTCGATCTGGAGACAGCCACGAAATCGGTCAGCCTCAACCCATTTGGGAATGTTTCGTCGTGGAAGCTGAATTTTCCGAAAGCAAAAGTTCGACATCGTGGCGGGGGCGTCGGTTAAATCTTAACGATTTTATTATTCTTTGTCTATCATGATTCAAGACAGACATCACAAATTGAAGAAGGAGCTCGGCCGATAATCGCGTTAGCGGTTATAAATCCACAAATATATACTCGTATGTAAACATACACATCTTGCTAAAAGTAAAATGAGTTGATAAGATATGTGCATTGGGACAAAATGATTAAGTTGTTTACCTTAAAAAAAGGTGGAAATACATACATATGCATGTGCATACGTACTCGTAGTTGTACAAACGTCTCTTAAGCCGTCTAACACTTAATCACTTTAATTCATAGTTTTATCCGCAAAGCTTACAAAGCGTAACCATTTACGAATTTGTTCAACAGAAAAGATTAATCAAAACTGAAGAAGAATAAAAGAAAATATTTGTACTTTTGAGATGTATACGTGTAGATGTACATATTTACAAGGAGCCGTTCAAGGGGTGAACATAAATTAAAAAAAAAAACATTTTCTAAATAGGCTGGAAGATTTTGAAAAATAATGTGTATATCAGTAAAATTTGTTTGCAGATCAATGAATCCACTCTTCTTATTCTCACTAAACATGAATTACACACAAAAGGAGGGTGTTCCGAATAACTTCATGGGGTGAACTAACCAGTCTGCTATCGGCTGCCTAAGACACTGTGTTGAATTTATTTTTATTTCTTGCTTTTTTGGTAACCATAAAGCGTGAATAGTTCCATACAACAGGCATGTGTGTATATCGTCACCGTTTGTCACCTTCCTCAACATCATTTTGAGTATTTTTTATTCCATATAAAATTGGCTGTTGCAACGCTAAACATTAACTGCTCATTTTTAATTTTGGTACAATATTTCATTCATATAAACATAAGAGTGCGGCAAATCGCGTTCAGATATCAACCAATCGTTCGTGAGTCAACAGCAGAGATATGCGGAGTAATTTTCGTACCAGCGATTGGTGGAGGTGTCTTTTGGGCATCCCCGGCACCTTACTTATATTTCTATTACTATTGCATCCAACGTGTATTCACACGAATAGCGGAAAGGTCGAAGAAAGTAAACATCAGGTTTTGAAATTTAACAAGAAGAGCTTTGATAACACTACGGCTACTAAGACACTTAGTGAAGGTGGTACAATGGTCCACTCCTTTCGGTTTCACGATTTCGAACCTCGTTCTATAAGCGAATATACTTGGACAGCAGCTTCTACAAGAACTCCAATAACTCCAAAATTAGACTTAGAGGCTAAAGCAATTAATAGAGAAGAAAGTGAAAGTGTTCTCAATATAATCGAAAAACGAAATGCTCGCGGTATACATTTCGAGGCTGATGGCAAAGATCTCTCCATAAATTTGGAGTTCATCGTACCGTTCATTCGCATTCCTATTGCGCGTGGTGTCGCAATCACACAAACAGCTTTTCGAAAATTGACTGATCTCAACTCCGGTACCTTGCTACTAAGCAGCGGGCTTGCAATTTTGGGTGCTCTCTTTGCGTCAGTAGTGAAAACAGCAATTATTCCAACGTTCTATGGATATGGTTACAAAAAAACATCACGCGCTGCAGGTTTCTTAGATGATTTGAATATTGGTAGTAATGCACCGATATTCAAAGAAGGTAGAAATGAAGCTCAAGAAATATTAATATATTATTTTAATACTTTTATTATTTTCCGATTCTCAAAGGACTAAATGTGTTCGAAAATTTGGAAAGAAGCCTTTACGCAAATAACATAAATATAACGGGTTGCGCTCAACGAATCATCTGTAGTTATGTTCACCGGGCTACAACAGACGTACGAGCTGGGCTAGGCACACCATCGGAACGAATTATCGATGGACTCGTCGGGTTAGTTCTTATAATTTCATTTGTAAGAATTCTAAGTATATAATTTTACGGTTCTCTTATATCTTATGTTTAGTTTGGAATCTTTGAAAGTATACTTGAATGGCACAGCTTTAAGAGATGCTATCGAGTCTGGCCTTATGCAGAATACATCCCATTGTGAGCTCATATATCGGAATTGTGAATGGCCAAAAATACAGAACAAAGCGTGGAAATTAGCTATGGATTTATTGTCGTACTATATTGGAAGACTAAACTAAAATGATAATGCCTATATTCAAGTGATTTTCTTTTATATAAAATTATACTACTTTTTTATAACAAACCCATTCAGTGAGCATAAGTGCCAAAAATATATATTTATTACTTTTGTAATTTGTTATTGTATTAATTGTTACAATTCGAGTGTTCGTAAGACAGAGCTAGTCTTTGCATGAAGTTTCACGCAAACCGTTACATTATGTATCGTTAGAACCAGTCGTTTCAAAAGATTTGAGCATTCCACTCTAGCGTTGGCTCCTTTTTTTCTGCTCTCGTTTCGTTAGGTCTTACGTTGAGAAATAATTTCCTTTAAAGGAAGCCAATACGAAGATAAACGCTGAATCATGGGACGTGGCTAGGGAAAATCATCATCATCATGCATATACCTATGTACACGTATGTTAATAAAAAAGGTCCAACAGAAATAAAATTATCTCAAAAACTTATATACTTTTTTACATCAGAAAATAAAAATATCACATCAGCAGTTGAAGATTTGACGAATCCGTCTGTACCTGAAGTTTCTTTTAAATTATTTCACAGAGTTTAGTGTTCCTATTCCCTCTGACCTTGATAGCATTTTCGCATATTTGAGAAATTATACGCTCATACACGTATGCAAATCGGTTTCACACTCGCTTATTTGATACAGACTAGTTGTTGAGTAACGGTGTAAGTAGCGGTGTAAGAATTACATTTCTAAATAAAAACTAAAGTAGGGCGACAACTTATCAACCTATCGCATATAAGACATACTTACATGTATGTATATTTTGTTTGTATATAATTAGAATTATATCACCTTTTTAAAGACCGTAGCGCACAAGTGCAAATAAATACACTTTTGGCCTATTATAGTTAGTTACATGAGCAGCGCTGCATTGCTTCAGATAACCGAAATTACGCAGCAGTCAAATTAATCTGCAATTCAAAAGAGCAGCAGAGCATAACAATTTATTAAAGGAAATTATTTCAAAACTGAATAACTTTAACCGTATAAAGCAGTGTTCCCTGCTCAAATTTCTTGTAGAAGTAGACGGACGGCTTCCCTAGACAGACGGGAAATCAGTAAAGCAAATAAATCCAAAATGCAGTTCCTAGTGAGTATACTTCTCAATGCATTCGTGATGGTGCACTTGTCACTGGCTTTACATGCCACAGACGCCACTTCTGGTTCTTCAACGGTACAACGAATTGGACGCAATAGCTTTTTCTCATTCCGTCCACTAGGCAGAGATGTGGCCTTGGGCTTGGATTTTGAGATGCCTTTTCTCAAAGTACCAATGAAACAGTATAAAGACAAAAATGGCAATTCTCCAGTAAATATTATTAAGTAAGAATATTAAGCAAAGCTACAAAACAATAAGGTAATATATTGCAGGCCATGGTAAATATAAATATGGCATCCTTGGTAACCGGTGGCCTATTAGCTGGAGGCAGTATCTTAGTGGCGCATCTCATAAGATCTCTTAATTTCTTCAGAGGAAATTTAGCAGGAAATGAAACGATACAGGAGGACGATCAAGGAGCGGAAGCGAAATCGCAACGTTTTGACGACTCGAAAAATTTCTTCGATCACTTTCGCTTGGTTTACAAAAACGATACTGGTGACAGAATAGGTACGAGTATGTTATAGCCGTTTGAGTTAAGGAGATATAACTACAATATCATACATAAATAGATTGGAGTTTTGGAAATATCTGTATAAATTATTTTCTCCAGAGACTACATTGCCGAATCTTTTCGGCCGTATTGAAGAAACATTTCTCAACAATAAAGTCGACATCGCGAGTTGTGTGCAAAAAACTGTATGTCTAATACTGCAAGAATCGGATCAAAAAGTACGTCATGGGAACGCAACTAACTTTGAGAAAATCATAGATGGTGTGACCAGCTTTGATTGGATTTTGGATGGCCTTTTACCTTATGGAGAATTAAGAAAAGCCATTGAGACCGGCAAAACAAAAACGCGTACTAGCTGTACGGACGCATATCCCACTTGCATATGGTCTAATCCAGAAACACAATTGCTTAAACTACTGAAATCCTATGTGCGCTTTAATTAAAGATAAAAAATTGTATATATGCAAATTAACCATGATTTTAACATTTTTTATACTTACTTTTGTAACTCTTTACGAAATAAAAACACATTTTTTATTACAATTTACGATTCAATTAATATTTATTTAGTATTAAACTCATAATTTCATATGCATTTATGTGCAGATTATTGCCAAAACAGAAATAATAAAAAGTGAGCATAAAATCCAAAAATTAAACTAGAAATATTATTTTTATTTTTTTTTTTTTTTTGTTTTTTTTTTTTCATTATTTCTACTGTTGATAATGGTGCTAATTAATAAAAATTGCCACATATTAGAAATTATTATTTATGCCTTAAGGAAACTACAACAATTTGCGGAGCACAGAGTACGTCAGATTGAATTACAATAATTTGAATGTTTATCAACTGTAGTAAAATGATGAAAACGTAAATAATTTTATATTTTCTTGATTGGTAAATGTTTTAATTTTTAACTGTGCTTCTGCGGAGAAAGTTTATGAATGTGGAAAGCTTTTAACAGTTTTTTCTGCCTTTTCAACTCATTTTGACAAAAACATCAAACAATTTTTTTGTTTATTTCTGTATGTATATTTGAAATGCATTTAATAAAACCACTTGAAATAGGAGACGAAATGAAAATTTTAAAATTGCCAAAATGCAAATACATACACACATACTATTACAAGTTTTAAAAAAATTTTAATTGAATGTAAATTGTAAATTTTAATATCTGTACTTGATATAACTGGAGCCAAAAGTAGTGCTCTAAAAATTGTTTAATTTTTTATTCAAAAAGCTAGAACTCAAGAATAAAAACTGACCACATATGAAAAATATGAAAAATTAATAAGAAACATAGCTTAAGCTCTATAGTGTGAGACAAAAATGGTACATATATTTTTAATAAGGCTGCCTTTTGTACGACTAAATGCTTCGAGAAATTATTTTTTTATAAACTACTTGGGGCCGAAATAATTGTTTCATACAAATATGTTGAGTATAATAATATGTTTTCTGTAATCTGTAATCCACTCCGCTGTTTTCAATATTTAGTTTAGACCTTTTAATATAAATAACTGCATTTTTTATTTTTGCTTTTACTAAAACTATCACTTAAAATATACTGAATAATTTTTTTTTTTTTTTTTTTGTTCATAGTTTTTGTGTTGTCCAAACGAATCTCTCAGTAAATAATTTATAATCATTAAAATAGGATTATGGAATATATTTTATATTGGTTATTTAATTATTTATATATCGCACATATGTATGTGTTCCTTAAAAAACATGAACAAATTTTAAAAAATTAAAAGGTTTGGCTAACAGAGACAATAATAAAATTTACTTTATTGAATATTTTGTGCACAAAAACTATGAGTATTTTAAAATTTTTTTATTTTTTTTTGTTTTATTTGCTTGTATATATATAGATATATATATATGTATATATATGTGTGTGTAAAGATTTCAACTTACATATCTAACCAAGTTTATTTCTGTTTTGGGCAGTAAAAAGTTAAAACTAACAAAATGTTTAAATATATTTATAAAGTGTCTGTTTATTTTGTGTATTCAGTTTTATTTGAACGGTTGTTTATTTTCGCAAAATATTTGTATTTCTCTTGTAAACAATTTACACAGGGTTGCATTTGCTGGTCATGTAAAAACCGATTCTTCGGATACAGCATACGGAAAGAAGGCATTTGTGAGAATATTTGTTATTTATTTTATACTATTTTTTCCATTTTTTTTTACAGTTTCATATTTATTGTAATCGGAAAATGAATACAAAACGAAGTATTTAGAATATAAAATCTAAAGTAATTTGAAATTATACTGTCGTCCTTCGTACATAATAATCCCATTGAACTTATGCCTGTGAAGTTTTAAGTAATTGCCTTCCGCATACCTTTCAATTCATGACCGTGCACAACCATCAGATTTTTAACTTTGATGAAAGAAATAAAAGCCGTTACAAAAATCTTTTTTCTTTCAGTAGTTGCTTCCCAGATTTTGTTACATACGTAAAAACAACATTTTTCTTTTGTAATATCATACATTATTTTCGTCCGACTAAGTTGTTTGTGTAAACTTGCACGAATAACTTGTAAACAGTCCAAAAGAAGCTGTATGCACTTTCAAGTAAATAAAGTGTTTGTGAATATATTTCTGCATGTATTTCCCTTTGTTCCCAATTATTTAAACCGACTTCTCCAAAAAACAAAAACACGAATTCATGTTCATCTTAAGCAATTGCTTAAGCTATGGCAACAAGAGAAATGTTTAAATCAAATAAAATTGTCCGTATTTAGAAACTTTCGCAGTCCTTACTATCGTCACCATATAAAACCTCTACAGTCAGCGCTTAGTCAATTGAAATTCGTTGCCTTCATTTACAGTTACCGATACAATTCTTTTAGCGCACGCAAAATGCTTTTCAATGTCCTATAAAATTATTTGTTTGTTTTTTACATTTACGCACAAATCCTTAGAATACGTAACACATCCCCAACCTGGTCCCTTAATTTCCTTCTTTTGTTCCTTTAATTATCGTCATTAGTCCGTTTCATTTTCTCGTCCAGTTTTTTAGTTCTTCTTTCAATGTCGTCTTGTTCAAACTCTCCTTTAACTAGGCCATTTCATGGGCCCAGTCATTGAGGACATGATCGATTTCGTTTGGTCCTAAAAATGTCTCGGTAGGCACGTCATAGTCATCATTGCACAAATCCATTATAAACGGTTCCATTAGTGGATTTATATTATCTGAGGAAATTGTTACAGAGCCCTTGGAATTTTCGCAATCGTTACTAACGCCAATGGTTGCCGCACAATCGATTCTCTTAGCTGTGGCCACTGGAGGAAATTGCTGCTGCTTCAGTTGTGTCTCACTAGCCGCACGACCTATTGAGGCACGATTTTTGACCGCTTTGTTGTTCAAACACTTCATCAATAGCATATCTTTGGTGGCGGCTGAGCATCCAGTGATTGGCTTGACACTGGGCTCTTTAGATTTATCTAATTGTATCTTAATCGGTGAGGTCTCCATCACACAAATGTCATCAATGCCGCTGTCTGAAGTGGACTCAGTATCGACAGGTGTGAGACTCGAAGGGCTGACTTCGCTGCTACAAGTGTCTGCACAGCTGTCGCTATTAATGAATGGTCCAAAAGGTGGCGATGGTAGGACACATGGACCACCAATCATTGGATTGTGACGATAATTACGTAGTACAGCAGCCGTTGATGTTTCACAATGCAAGGGCTTGGTTAGCGATGGTGATAAAGCGGAGAGTGGTTGATCCAATGAATCTTTGTCCATGTCCAAACATTTCTGTTTGGTAAAATTTGATGCCTATTTAGTAAATGTTTAGAGAGAGAAAAAAAATTATGAATTAGTTTCTTGGAATTAGATCAGTCTTAAAAGCTTTTCTAGAAAGGTCTAACTGACAACAAACGTTAAATATTTGAAATAATTGTGTATCAATTTGATATAACTTTAGGAAAATAATAGATTGGTTTTCTTACAATTCTTTTATGGATCTATGTAATTATAATACGTTTTACATATGTAATAATAGATATGTATATATATATGTATATTTATAGTTAGGGTATTAAAATTATCTTAAATAATATTATATCTACATCTTTACATCTTTAGATATGTGCATACAGTTTTTCCATAAGCATCGATTTTTTTCTAAAAAAAAAAGTATAATTTTTAATATATTTTTAACTCATAATATGCTGAAATTAGTTGTTGGTTTGGTGAAGATAATTTCTCACAGAGACTACAAATTGTTGTTGTTGATTACGATGGAAAAAATCAAACGTTCTGTGTATATTGTCCACTCAATCATTCAACAGCTTTACGGAAGGCCCATATACCATATAGTTATCAGATCTGAGATGATAACGCGTTGGAGGCAGGTTTCGAAAGTAAATTTTCTCGAATATAATTATCCTGAGTTACGTCGAATGGTCTCCAATTGATAATAACAGTTATTATTATTATTATTATCGCACAATAATTATTTACATATATTGTGAACGAAAAATATAGCTTAAATAACAATAATTATTTTTAGCGTTATATTTTCGCTTCAAATACGTATAGGTATATGAAAAATAATATATGATATAATATATAATATAAGATGATATTAACTTGAAAAGTGAAAAAGATTTTAATTTTTTATGAGAAAATCGGTTAAATACTTTTTTCACTTCTATGTTTAGCCATGATTTTTGCTTATAAATCGGAAACGTAAATTGACCTCTACAAAGGATTTTCATACCACCTAACCATTGGATAAGGTATAAAAAAGTCCTTTGTTCGGCACTATATCGGTCTCTAGCTTCTAAATGTGATCACATCGGCAGAGAATGTCAACCCAGCCGAGTGTATTTCTGGTATGAAATAAGAAGCTCCTCGTAAGAAAGCTTCAGCCGTTCGAAATCGACAGAAAATCGCACCAACGGTTATTAATTGAATTTGTTTTGAATATTCCATTTTAATTCTTTGGAGTTTAGAAAAGAAATGGAAATTAAAATTAGCAAATGATAAACGTAAAGTTGCATCAACTTAGTCGTCAAAGTCAATTTGCCACATAACGCGGAGCAGAAGTCATTCCTGCCACCGGCTTAAGTTTTGTGTACCGAAAATGTTTAAAACCTAATATGAGTCAGTTTCGTTGGTGAGCTCTGCAGGTACACGGCAGTTATGAAGAAGTGTGAGCGAATATTTTCTAATTCAAGGAGCAAATTCAAATGTGTTATACGTACATTTATTTTCCAAAAAATATAGTAATATACAGTATTATACTTCACTAGCTTTTCACCAAATAAGAATGTATGTATGTATGTACATACAGAAATATTTTCTGG
Source organism: Ceratitis rosa (assembly GCA_037013455.1). Lineage (NCBI taxonomy): Eukaryota > Metazoa > Arthropoda > Insecta > Diptera > Tephritidae > Ceratitis > Ceratitis rosa. The sequence continues at coordinate 521,036 of JAWMAG010000044.1, read as the reverse complement.
AACTTCAGCTAACATATATACACGTACATATACACACACGAATTTTATGTACAACAAACAGCAACTTGCAGAAAAAAGCTCCTTTGCTGAGCTTTCAATAAACAACTCGAAGGGGTCTTTGACCCTTTGATGTACATATGTACATACATGAAAGCGTATCGTATTTCACCCCGCTCTATCAGAAATGAAAATGAGAGTGAAATCCACTTTGTGCTGCTCTTGTTGTAGGCTACGAACAAATATGTGCATGAACAACTGACGTTACCTTAGGCAAGTACTCATACCTATATGGTATGAGTGTAAAAAAGGATACGTTCGAATGTACATACATACATATGTCTGCAAGTTTTATTGAGCTTGGTATTATTCCAACACAAAATATTCTACTATTTAATAAATAAGTTGTTAAGATAGCAGAATATAGAAATTTGGTTTACTTTTTACCCTGAGCCTAAGCTTGAGGGGTAAAAGAGGGATTATTTGGAATAGGGAAAATGTTAAAAACTGATACCCTGGTGGTACCCGGCTCTGAAAGGAGTGCTCCGCAGGAAACTTTAGAGGTGGTGCTGGATTATCTTTTATCCGGTTGTTGGAGATGGTATGGGATGACCATTCCATTGTTTCAGCCGTTCTTAATGCTGGTAAGCAAACATGCAAGCTTTCGCGCGTCTTATCATGTACCTTGTGTTTAGCTTCTATTAGATGCTTTCAAGTTCTTTGCTTGTTTGTCCACCTGAGATTTGCCCTTATGCATATTAGCATGCATGAGTATACATACACGTATACACGTACATAAATATGCAATCCACCAAATGGCAAGAAAGCAAAACCTAATGCCTAAAAGTATGCGAGGGATATTGAGTACAAGGCGCTGCACTCTTAAACCCCCTGCAATCAAAGTCCTTTTTAATAAAACACCTAAATACAGTTTTTTAAATAAAACACAATTTATTCGTTATCTGCAGCATACTTTTTCCTTTAATACTTCATTCCACAATCTGGCGTTTTCCAAACTAAAGTCCGCTAATATGATTTCGAATTATCGTTTTTTATTTAAGTGCTTACAATAAAAATACCGTCATTAGGTATTACAAGTCAAATGTATAATATAATATTGCATACATATGTTTTCGACGAAAGCTTTGCTAAATACAACAACATACACATACATAGAGGAATAATATGCATTTATGAATACGAATGCATTAGTTTACATACATATACATGAAAAGTAGATAATGTGGACTTATACAAATATCTTGGGACTTATACTCAATTCAATTATTTCACAGGACGCAAAAATTTCGCTAATAAGTATGCATAATCGCGTAACATTAGTTGTTGTTATTTTATGAAACAGAAATACTTTTAAAAACACTATTGTTTATGAGGTAGACCATGTCCTTATTCACATTGGCATCATACACATACACTCGCATGTTCCCCCTAACCACAATTCAGAAATATTTCAATACAGATGATGCAAGCCATTAGTATTATATAGGTACATACACGTACACGTACATATAACAATACCAACTTGATGAATTTACTATCACGGCATATTTGGTCACTTGCCAAAATATCAGTAAAACAAAATATTTCGCTCTTTTTATGCAAATTTCCATATATTACCGCCATTTCCGACTTCTCATTAATCACAACGTGTTATCTTTCCACTTGCCCATGCTGAATGCGAAAATAACAGCTAAAGCAAAAGTTCATAGTTCGACTCCAGATAATATTTTCGCATAAATAACTAATTTCTGTTTATTTTCCTTCATCGAATTAATTGGATCGATTTAACCCCCATTTAATGGAGACATTTTGTCAACTTGTTGCATGCACCATTCACCACTGTTACACCATCTTAACCGACAAATGACAGTTATTTTAGAATTTTGAAAGATACAAACGACAGTATTACATATTTGCTGCCTTCAGTTCCTACAGATGTATGGTATGTACACATGTACATTGAAGCAAATGCTACTCTCTATTGGTATATCAAGAGCAAGACTAGTGATGATTGACTGAGGAGCGTTATTTATTTGCCAACAGTTTGCAATCCTCGAATTTCGATGTTAAACACCAACATACGTACTTATTATTAATACGTCTACTCATTGGTAGATGTTAGGCGGGAGCTCGCACTTCAAAGTTTCCCACATTAATCAAAGCTGTGCTACTCTTTCATATCCAAAATTTTATTTGAACCAACAAATTTTCTGGTTAAAATGTCGGTATCTGATTTTGACAAAGGCCATCTCAATTTCAACCCCCACTCACCCAACAAGACATTTTAATTCATTATTATTGCCTACATTTACGAAAATTGTATGAACGCTTTTATGAATGAATGCTTTTATGAAATGAAATTTAGTGAGAGAGTTACTTCTCATTAACCCATTCGTCCTTCAAGAAACTCGAAATCAGAGGCTACAATTTATTGCGTCCTTATTAAATGTGATAAGTCATTTTTTACTTTTGTTTTGGTTCTTGAAATATAAAAATGTTTGAGCGTTAATTTTATACGTACATACTTGGCGTTATGAAAATACGAATTTTAGATATGTTCCTTTGCATAAATTTACTATTATCATTATTATTAAGTATGTATATTTTTATGGTGTTTTTCTTTTAAATTTGCTATAAAATAGATATTGTGTAAAATTACAGCTATTTAGGACTATTATTTAACTAGAGCATTTGTTTAGGCTATTTTTGTAATATATATATATAATATTTCATTCCATCTATTGAATTGAGGTTATTTGGTTTATGTATGTAATGTATATATAAATTACTGCTAAATACTGTTTAAATGTATATTTGTGTGCTTTGTTTTTGGTTAGTTTTTTTTTTTTTTTTAATTAATTTTTTTCTATAATTCGCGCTATGAGAACATGACAACATTAAATACAACGGTAATAATGCACCAATTTTACTATAAATAATTATTTACTTGATATTTATAATCCTTGAAATTTGTTTAATTTATGTATTTTTGGCGGGCAGTAGCCAAGTGGTTTGCAGTCGTGCTAACATGCGGAGGGACACAGGTTCGAACCTTGTTCAGATCAACAACAAAAATTATATGGAAATAAAAAACTACTCATAAAGTCCATCAACCCTTCGGAAGCGGCTTATAATTAACCGTAGGTCCCACCGTTCGATCAACGCACTCGACAAATTGGAGCAGAGCTCGGCCTGCACTGCAGCGTTTATAAGCGCCAATTGCATATACATATAGTTAAGTATATATGTACATATGTTAGTTTTTGTATTATGAATCTTTTCAAATCGACATTTAGAATAATGAAGCAAGATTTTTTTATTTACTATGGTAAATATGTACATCAAATGTATGTGATGATATTCTTATGTTTTTATGAGAATGTTAACGAGGTAGTTGGAAAAACTCATGACATATTTTGGAGGATAGGGTAAAAATAATACCAAGTTTTTGCTTTTACAAATCGTAACTAATTTGTACAAAAAGTACAACGTCTGAGATGAGCCGTGATTTCTGGTATTGGATATATGCACATACATAGGTATGTATAATATTAATACATTATGTGCATGAGTCAGTTATGAGGTATATTATTGTATATTGAACTTTTGCTGCTTTTTTTTAAAGAAACAATGCTCAGACTACATTCAAAGGTTAATGAATGAATCTGAATTTTTTTTTTTTAAATTAGTATATTCACGAACAATGTTATTTACTAAATAATTACTTTTTACTGAATTTAAATTTTATACTATGTATATACGAGTAAATTGTATTTTTAGTCTTTCCATTAAGATAGTTTTCTTATTTTTTCGCCTTATTTTTAAATTTGACATATAGGAATATTATTATTCTATTTTAAAGCCACATCGATTATTTAATGATTCGCTATTAGCCATACTACTACAATTTTATCAATTGGTACATGTATGTATGGATGTATATATTATACTACTGTTCTTCTCGGTAAGTGACTGAAATTAATACCACCAATAGTTGTATGGCAGTAATTCATTTTTCATTTTATTACTTCCCCAACGACTTGCTTTTTTCTTCGCCTTTACGTTGCTCCACCAAAGCTATTTGAATCCTTCTATGTAGTTATCAAGAGATTTTAAATTTAACTATTATCTTAAATAGTACTAAATATTCTCCAGTTAATAATGTTCTAATATAATTGAAATATATTATATATATGTTACACCGATTTATTTACGGTTTTAAATTAATTTTATTGAATTTCTTTTTAACCTATTTTTATTAGTCTATATTCAGTGGTGTTTGGGTGCACTATACGAGTATGTATGAATAGGAGCAGAATTGTACTCGTATATGAGGGTGTTTTTATATTGTAATTCACAGTATTTCCATTAAAACACAAAGGATTAATTTACAAATTTTTTTAATATCGTCCATATTAACTGGGAAACTAATACGCATTGCTGGCAATCGGAAAGATAAAGAAAAACACCCTCAAGCCTAACTATGCTACGAGTATATAACTTTTTATTATTTGCTCCAATGTGCTTTAATTTTCTTATATTTTTTGCGTTTTATTGCGCGCAGTCTTTTTGTAACCATTAACTACATAAATTCTTAACTTTACATTACCACATCAATGTCACAAACATATACAATACACACTTATTCGTCATAAAATATTTTACTTTTGCTACAACTAGGATTTAAATTGCTTTTTAATCCTGCTGTACAGGCAGGTGAATAAAATGTTCGGAAAGTTTTATAAAATCATTCCCGTCAATAGGAAATAAAAATAAACTAACCGACGTTAGGATGAAAATTATGATGCGTATTTGAGTTATCCGTTATATGGGAGCTACATACACGACTTAATTATCCGATCAGACCATTTCTTTTCAGTTTCCGTCAAGTGTTCTTCAGGATGTACCAGGTGTGTTTGTTGAAGTGTGCCGGTTTTACTAGTAGATGTCGCTAGCAATATGTATAAATTTCTATGATTTGGCATGTATGTAATTTTTTTCTATTGACATTAACCTACAAAAATACGCAAGTCACATTCCACCAAAATAATAGCGTCATATTTGTTTACCTGAGTGAATATGCCGAGTTTCGTTCCAAGTAAATCGCATTTGCGGCATTCGTTGCTTTTCTTATTTCATCAAAAGCAGCTGAAGCTAGTAGAAACTAATGGTGAACATGCTCCAGTGATTGGAACATGTGAGACATGGTTTCGTCAATTTAAAAGTGGAGATTTCGATTTGACAGACAATGACCATCCTGGTGCAGCGAAAAAGTTCGAAGACGAGGAATTGGATGTTGATCCAACTCAATCACAACAAAAATTGGCAGAAAGTCATGGGAAAGATCCAGAAGTATGGAAAATGAGTGCCACACCAACTGAACGATAGACAAATGGAAAATCGAAAAACCGTTTGTGAAATTCTGCTTCAACGATTCGAAAGGAAATCTTTTCTGCATCGAATTGTCACGGGAGACGAAAAATGGATTTATTTTGAGAACCCGAAGCGAAAAAATCTTGGCTTGGTGAAGCTGCCCATCGACTGCAAGGCCAAATCGCTTTGGCCGTAAGACAATGCTCTGTGTTTGATGGGACCAGTGTGGTGTGGTGTACTACGAGTTGTTAAAACCTGGTGAAACGGTGAACACGGATCGCAACCGACAACAAATGATCAATTTGAATCATGCGTTGATTGAAAAACGGTCGGAATGGGCCCGAAGACATGGGAAAGTTATTTTGCAACATGACAACGCGCCGTCTCATACCGCTAAACTGGTGAAAGACACATTAAAAACACTTAATTTGGAAATATTATCGCACCCGCTGTACTCTCCATACCTCGCCCCGTCCGTCTATCACCTTTTCGCATCGATGGGGCACTCCCTTGCAGTGCTTCGCTAATTTTGAAGAAGTCGAAAAATGGCTCGTCGAATGGTTTGCCTCGAAAGAGAAAAAGTTTTTTTGGAATGGTATCCATAATTTGCCTGAGAGATGAGCGAAATGTATAGAAACCAATGGTCAATACTTTGAATAAAAAAATTTTGAGATTCCTCTGAAAATTAAGTGTTTTCTTTATCGAAAAAAACCGGCAAATTTCAACAACAACCTGGTATACAACGTCAGATCACTTTGTAATACATGTCATGTTTCAAAAACATAAAAGTGGTAAATGAATCCTAAAATAAATATGTATGTATGTATGTCTTACCTACTTGCATATGCTACATAAGTATAAGTAGCTATGCTTGAGCCAATCTAAAACTACTCACATCCAAATTCACCACTATGAATTCATAAAAATATTTTTCTAATGATTTCCTATGCTAAGTATATTGTTTTTTATTGTTTAATACTTCTTAATTTTATTTGTTTGTTGTTTACAAATGGATGGCACTACCACTTCCGACACTATTGAATTTACATAATCAATCACACAAATGTAGCTAGCTATTGAACACTTTTATCTTGTTGCTTGGTTTAAATGCAAGCTTGGAGGTAGATAAGTTCTAAACTGGAAATGTTTTGCTTATTTCACTTATTGAGGTAGCATTGATTCATTTATGTACTCGTAGATGTGTGCCTTTATTTATCTATAAATCTATAAACACGTTAGATAAAAAAAATTAAGATACATTGTAATAAAATAATGTTAATGTAAAAAATATAAGAAGACAATACTTTTGAGAAAAGCAGTTCTTGGGAGATAGTGTAGTCCCTCTTAGTTAACGTGTGGTACTCATACGTTCCATAAACATTTAAATTCATAAATTAAAAGTAAAATATTTAAATATGTGCACTTGGTCAATAGTAAAAGAGAAACCAAAGAAAAGCAAATATTATGTACCATAAGCCTAGGCAGTCAGAAAAAAATAAATAAAAGCGCAATCTAAGGGATTATACAATAAGTTATTTATACATAGTTATATAGCGCAGATGTATTTTTATGCTGTATTATTTTCCGATTTGAGATTTCAGGCCTTTAATCAGACAAAAAAACATCTAAATTACAACCGATTTTTCAGATATGAGGTTTTAGGTTAAAATCGCCAAAAACAAAAAAAAAAGCTATGCAATACAATTCTTTTGTTATGTAAATGAAATGTTCAAACCTCGCTGACGGCAGCCCTTCTTTCTTGTTCCAATAGTATTTCTGACCGTTTGGAGGCGGCTTAAAACTCTAAGTCCCGCCAGTTGTTCAAAAAATGGGAAAAGCTCATTTCAGTATTTCTAAAGCAATCAAACGATGATAAAAAACAGAGACAATTTATGTTGATTTCTTCTCGGAACTGAATAAATATTATGTTATTGTTTATATTCATGACATTTAACATTTAACAGAAATCATACACGTTAATAGGTTCACATCCCCGTATGCGCTTTTTTTTTTTTTTGTTGATAACATAAATTTTGATCACATGCTAATGTTATTGTCGACCCAATATATTTGTTTGTGGAAATTGATCAATTATTTAATTAATTTTATTTTTTAATTGAATTTATTTATTTATAATATTATTAATATTATAAACGATGTATTTTAAATGCTACATTTTATTTTATTTCAATCTGTATATTGCTATAAAGAATGGGTTTGGATTTTTCATAATTCCAATAAATTAACAAATGTGATCTAATGAGACACAGTCAAAAAGGATCTATTATATATACCTCACTGTACCTGCATCCCAAATTATAGAAATTAACTTAACCCCTCCGACTGCTTTTCTGACATGATATAAAATTGCCCTAATGAAAATTCATCAGCCGTTGAGGGTGGCTCGCCTTAGAAATTGGAGGCGGAGCTCGGCAAAAAAAAATCGCTACACCGGTTATAAAGCGCAAATTATATTATGTGTTGTAGCACTTGTATATAATCACTTTGTTTAGAAACTGCCTAGTGGTATGACAAGAAAGGTTGTTCTCATGAAAACTAAACTACCAATACGGTGGAATACGGTTGAAACATGAAAGGAATGAGTTATGTGCCTTCACATTTTGACTTTTAGTGGTTTGAGGTAGGTTGGACGCAAAATATCGTTCTACATGAATAAATCTGCTTTATCAGCATCAGAAAATATTATATACATATGTATGTATGTGTGTTTTCGGGCATTCACCTCTTTTTTGTTGTTATTTCGAAAAGAAATCAAGAATTATTAAGATGATAAAAAAAATTAATTAAATGAAACGAAATATATTTAATAATTTCAATCGTGTCTTAGAAAAAAGTCATTTATTCTTGTACTTAAACATAATCATTTAGTATGTCGTCTACTCACAGATTGATAGCCATGTTTAGCTTATGACTAATTGGATAACCAGGAAATAAATGGAGTACTACACGTGGAACATTTTGTTTAAAAGAATTTCTTAGAAACTAAATAAAAGAAAAGTAATAAAGTGATTTTCGAAATTAAAATGATTTTCAAATTATTTGAAAGTGTTTTTACTTAAAACAATCTATTAAACGAAAATTAAAAATAAATTTAATTAAATAAGATGTACAGCTTAAGCAATTTAAAATATAGATGTATATATTTATATTACAAAATAATAAAATATGTGTGAGTATGTGATGTTACTTTTTGACAACCCTGCAACTAAAGCCACTTTCTAAGAGTAATTTCTACGATAAATAAAATATTAATAAATCGTTTTATGCAACCCATATAAGTTATGAGCGTATATATATATATATATATATATATATGTGTATGTAACGAGTTATACAAAAGCTTCTTGTGATATTTCTTCTTTATAGTTTTTACCGAATCCAATGTATTCATTCAAATTTAATATATCAATTTAATTTAATGGTAATAGAAGTACCATTAATGCGTTTATTTTTTTATTGTTTTGTAATTTATCTTACATATTATAGTTCTTTTCTACTAATATCCATATTTCGTCATTTGCTTCGAATCTGATGAGTATATAGGTGATGATACATTTCTTTCCCCACTCATATAAAGTCATCGCATTTTTTCATGCATTTCTATTTTAGCTGTTTTATAATTATATTTAGCAAAACTCACCAACTAATTCATGTGTGTGAGAATTTATACTTTTTTTTTGTAATTTTTGTACCATCAGCGCTCCAAATTAGTTTTTAAACACAAGCTATTCGCATTTCATTTGTTTTACTATTTAAATGTACTCTTTATATGATTAGTTTAAATATCATCATGTTCTAATAATATATTGCTTTTATAAACGTAATGTTTATTTACTAACTTTGTGCACTAGTCAGCATTATATGATGAAATATTTGGCAAGAAAGTTTTACGAATTCGCCATACGTTGAGAAACCGAATATGCTCTTCTTTATATTTCAAGCTCAAATGATGGTATAATATTTAGAAAGTATGTTCAATTATAAATAATAAACCAAATTATTAATATCACGTAGAAGGTTTAATATTTTTTTCTTGATGAAAACTGTGCAACTAAGATTATAAATGTTAAGTAATGTAAATATCAGCCTATTAGCTGCTCTCAACTATCTTTCACTATCTATTACCTTAAAATATTAGTAAACCAATTTTAAAATTGTTCAACAAACAGCCGTTGCTTCCGACGAGTTGGCAACAAATAGTGCAATGAATATTAAATAACATAATCGATGTATGTATGCATGTGTGTATCTGTGTATTTCACAAACAAAAGGAAAATTCTATCACAGTAGAAAATTAAAGTCACTACATTTTGTGCAATAACTTGCTTATTTACACTTTATAAATATTATAACTCCTTTTAAAAGTATGTTTTTATAACTTTCTGAGAAGCGCACTAACTATGGCCATTATGCGTCATATAGCTTCTTACTTTTTGGTATGTATGTGCTATAACAACTATTCTGCTCTTTAAACGTTTAAGCCGTGTTACACTAAGACACTCAAAATAATAAGAGAGTCTTATTATAATGGACTGCCTACAAAATTCCTAGTCCAGCATATTTATTCAACTAAATTCTTATCGTTATAACTTAGTTTACCTCATTGGTGTGATGGTGGAAATTCCAATTAATATTTACATATATATGTACAAATATACCTACGTCACTGCATACTTCAATAGTTCACCTTTTTAAATAGATAACTAATTTAACTCTATATTTTTAGTTTGCAATTTTGGTTTTGGTTATTTCATTACTATTTACAGTATTCGTGTAACAAATTTAACAACTTTCATTTTATTCTAAACAATTCTCTTTTTGTGGTGAACTTAAAGTCGAATTAAAATTATTGTAAATAACAACAGTGGAGATTTGATTGCATTTTGCGATGTTTATATGTGTATATTTGCAAAAAGTATATGCATATATGATGATTTACATACAAATATATTTATGTATGTCTTAACAAACGTTTTTCTAAAAAAAAATCTAGTTTTTTTCCACTTTCCTCCCGCAGTTTAGAGCTACTTGACTAGATCTAAAGTTTAGATAAAATTATTTACTCATAAACGTTAACTTAAATCTAAACTTTAAATTTAATATTAATTAATTTCTTTTGATAACAGTACTTTTTCCTTATTAATTGTATCTATATTTTCCTTTAGAATAACTTATAATGCTAAACTGATATATTAACAAAACAATATAGGTGTACATTCATACTTATTATTTATAAAATCGATCCATTTACAATCCATTTAAAACTAAAAAAAACCAATCTGATACTTTTCAAGTATAAAAATTGATTACTTTTCGCATTTGTGTTTGAAAAAATTCCAAACACAAACTTTGAACAAAATATATTCAAAAATTTTATTTGAATTGCTTTGTGTTTCTATGCATATAATACATATACTTACATACATATGTATATATATCTTATGAGCATACATACATACATATGTGATTGAGTAGTTTGTTGTTAGTTATTTGGTAAATGTATTTTTAAAATACAATTCTTCAAGTGCGTAGGAGGACTGAAGAATATTCCGTGGTTCTCCAGTCCTCCTTTTTATGCCTTCGCTAACTTTTTAGGCCGTATCGGCACGATACAATAGCCTGCACTTACATCGCAACCACTAATTAGCAAATTTTTTAGCACAGAATTCGATTGTTTTTGTTGTTGTTGCATGATATTGGCAGCTTTGGTGTCGCCACCTATTGGCCAAGTACCGTGGGAACTGTCATTATGTCCAGCATTCAGTTTGCGTGTTTGTTGTTGTTGCTGTTCTTTTATTTGTTGGGAATACACGGGTGTCACTAACTGTTGCAGCAACTGTGGAATTCCGTCCTTTCCAGTGCATGTGCTCTTCATGCGTTTCGTCTCCTGTTGAGGGTTGGCTAAAGAACTTTCCAAATGCCGTTTGTGTGATTGTTGGGTTTGATGTTGTTGCTGCTGTTGTTGTTGTTGGTGCATCAGCATACTCTTACTAACGTTTGAAAGACGAACTTGATGTTGTTGTTGTTGTTGTTGCTTGAAATCGATTTTTCGCAATGCGGTACCAACATTAGCCGGCAACGGTATTGCAATTGTCGCTGCTGCTTTTGTTATGTTTGTGGCAGTTTGGTCATTCGACATTTTCATTGCTGTGATTTTATTACCACCACGTCTAGTTGGTGAAATTCCATCATTTATTAACATTTTATTGCTATTGTCGTATTGTTGTTGCAACAAAATATTCTTAGTATCTTGTATTTCTATCAATGGGACTGCATTCAAAATTATATTGTGCTGCTGTTGATGAGGTGACAAATTCTGTTCCAATCGCAAATCCGACTTGCAATCATCTGACTTTTGAGGCTGATGGTGCTGGGATGGCGAATTTAAAGACCCAACTGGAGAACCAGCAGCGGAAGATGAGGAGTCGTTAACATTGATTTGCAGCAACTCATTCCAGCAGTCAAGATTCGCAGCTACATACATAGGAAGATAGAACAAATTAATAGTGTTAAGAGCTGGAATAACAAAAAAATTTTAGTCTTGCCTCATACACTCACGTGTCATTAATTTTAGAAATTCGTTGAGTTTTTTGTTCAAAAGTAAAGCAGATGCAATATTTTTTGCAATATCTAATATGGCAAAATTAAAACCAAGAACATCACACATTTATAGAAATTTTATTTAATTTATTTGTGATAACAAAAAGATTGCGCTGAAAAGATAATACTATTTTTTCTTATTCTCTCTTAAAGAAATCATTTTAACTATCTTCTAAATATGATTTAAACAAAGTCCGCAGTTTAAGACAAGGTTCTTAAGGCCAAAAAGTAAAGCTGAAAGTTCACTAAATTAAATTGTGCCGAAAATATAAATATTTGATATAACACGCTTTTACTTGGCATCATAAGAAAATAAGAACGTATCGACCCTGACATTGCCAGCAAAGTATTATACAAGAAAGTGTATACAAACTTACCTACTTATGTACATATGTATTTACGTTAAATCGCATTTATATTTTACATACATACATAACTTACACACACGTATGAATATTTAAAATGAATTCAATGAATGTGAGCGACGGCAGTGAAAAGAATTAAGTTATTTGTTTTCACTTTTTACTCATGATGAGATATTATAGAGTGTGTGTATGCATGTGTTAGGAAAATGTGAATTATATATGTACGTGTACTCAGAAAGGCGGCCGCATTAGCCGAGCTCTTAGTAATGCGTACTACTATGCGGAGGGTCATATGCTCGAATTTTGGCCAGACTAACAACCAAAGTTATAGAAAATTAATTTCAAAATATTTTTTTGATTACCCCACGGCTCTCGGCAGTGAATGTGAATACCTCCGTGTGTATCTCTGGCATGGAATAAAAAGCTCCTCACCAGCTGTTCGAAAGCAGCTTAGAAAAAAGTGTAGGGAGCTAGGAGGAGCTCGATCTCTAAAATCTGTAATGCATATGCTTCTACATACATACATACGTGTACATAGGTATATGTAGCGACTTCTAGAATTCATAGTACGGCTCTCTATTTCATCCAACATTTGGAGCGATTCTACAGTTCTATGCACCCAATTACTTCCATATCAGAATATATTCGGTATTATTGACTCACCTTCTCAACACAATGTATTCAGGAAAAGGTTATGGATTTTCATAACTTTGATGTACATAGATGGTTTATAAACTTTCGCCTGAAGTATGTAAGTACCAGAACAACAGACCCATCAAAATTTATGCCGATATGACCAGAATGACCAAAAATGGTATTCTACACACATAAATTGAAATAAATATTGCCATGAATTTTACTTTATGCAATAAATTTCATAAGTTCATGAAAGATATAAAGACATCGGCATGACCAAATCTCTACAACTAATAGAACGAAACTGAAAACTGTACATGCACATGAGCCCAGTAATTTCGGAGTCAGCAAATAAAGATATTATTTTAAGTGTGAAAAAAAAACATAACTATTAGAGGCGTTGGTGCAAGAAACATCTTAATAAAATGCGACCTTTGTCAATTGACGGTCTAAGTATCATTCCATAAACAAGTAAATACAATTATGTATGTTTATTATGTACAAAAAGTATTTTACTTTTCATTCTCCATTACTCAGTCTTCATCTCGCATCAATTAGCATATACATATATACATCCATACGTACGTCAGCATTAAATGATAATAAAAGTATTGGGGGTTGTATGCGTTGCACGTTGTATATACTCTTTCAGTAATTGAATAAACATACGTATAAATATGTGTAACATGTATTTCTATGTACAAACAAACACGTACGTATGTTTTTAAATTGAGACAATTCGACTTTAGGGTGGTCTGCAAAGGCGCCAAAAAAATCAACTCTTCATGGTGTGCTTAAATATTCAGATATTTCAACAGGTATCTTATAAATATATGTACATATATGTATATGTTCAATTCGATTTCAATTTAACCAAATACCAGATTATCGAACATTTAATGGAGCAAATAAGACACCTACTCTAAAGCTCTTATTTGGCTTATAAATAAAAAATAAAAACCACGGAGCCTGTTTGACTATTTTTCAACACATTTTTCTTTGCATTACTATGAAGTCAAATCCAAGACAATATACTTTTAAAGTTTAACCGAAATTCCAGCACACAAAATTTTCAAAAAAAAAATCTGTATCCTTTGCTTTTCTCTATTTTAAAATGTATGACTTAAGATCGTTCTACATTTCTTTCCAATAGATCTGTATAGCAAATATGCCAGCAAAACAACAAAGCTACTAAAAGCAGCCAAAACAAGCGGCGGTGGGCAGAACGAATTCCTCAAAAATTGGCTACAATTAGTCTCGAAGTAAAACCAATAAATACATACATATGTAAAAATCAAGCAATTGAGAGAAATACGTGTACCTATTAACGTATATACGCAATAAATGTTGTCTTATGCTGCAACTACCCATCTTACATACCGCACAGCCATATCACCCGACCGTAATAGAATATACAAACACGAGTATTTTCTGCGGCACAATCGTCACTAACGGCATCGACAAGCGGTGACAACTTTTCATTTACATGGCGCTCTCATAAGATAGGCTGCTATGGATGGAAGGTATGTATGTGTTTGCATACTTTTAAACATTTATAAATTTCGTCAACAAATTTCATAACTCATATGTTCGAATATAAACGTCAATCAAATAAACATGATCTATATAGTAATAATTAGCTACGAATTTAGTTTTCATTTCTTTTGAAAACACTTCGCAATTTGTTCGATTATTAAACATTCCTTTGAAAAATACTATACTGGCACCGGTTTAACGGAGAAAGTCAAATTGCCGCTGGTTTCTGCGGGGTTGCTATGGACGGAAGGTATGTAAGATGGGTAGTTGCAGCATTAGGCCGTAATTTTGCTGTCAAGTAATATATCTCAGTTAAAAATAAAAAGTTTTGCCCAAAGAAAATTAACTGCATCTGCTGCAACGATGGAATGAATTTCTCACTCGTGCGCGTGAGATCGTTAAAGTTATCCGAAGTTATCAATATTTAAGTTGTTTAATCAAATATTAAAAGTTTTTTTAATAAAAAAAAATTAAAAATAAACTTAAGTGGCTGAACTTCTGAGGTAAATGTAAACAAGCTTTCTCAATGTCTGATGTTCATAGTGTTGCAAACACTTATATTTGTAGCTCTTTTCGAGAATGATAAATTCAAAATTCAAACTCACCAATATAAGAGAGAACAATTTTCTGAGAAACTAGTTAACTGCACATTCATATTGTCTTATTCGTATTTGTCGCTGTTTTTACAAAAACACAACAAACAAAAGCATTCTACAAACATTGACATACATATACATGAGGATTAAAACAAGCGAGTACGTACATCCATTAGTATATGTAAATATACATATAAGTGCGCAATATAAAATTGTTGCATAAGTTTGAAATATGCAATAAAGTCAGTTATTCTCGATTTTAAGTAAGCGAAACGAACTTTAATTTTACGGAAAACAATATCATACAACGTATGTAACGAGCTAAATAACAAAACTTAAATAAACATTGACGTTAGCAAAATATTAATCGCGCGATAATGTAATAAACAAATAATAACAATAATATTTTGGTTCAAAGATCATACGTGTATGAGTTCTGCGCTCATAAATGTACGTATCTACATATGTATGTACTACATATAAACGATTTTTGTCATTTTTGATAAGTTATGTTTAATGGTAAGCGTCTTTGCTTGCATGGTTTTTAATATTGAAATAATAAAAAATTCTCGAATATGTCTCAACGAATTTCCATCTTATTGACTGACGAAATTACGCTTTTCCCCATAAGTTATGAGCAAGACCACAGAAATTGGGATCTTCATATTGCACCAATACTTACAATCCTTACTGTAAACATTATCGAAGGTATCATCTAGAGAATCACAAATGTGCGATGACAGTGCGTTCTCTTTTTTACAATCGATACTTAAGCCGAGCAGCAAGCGCCGTTGCTGTTCTTGTTCATCGGAGGCCAACTCTTGTTGCAACTGTTGCAAACGGTAATCGTCACAATGTGATTGCTGCTGCTGTTGTAGTGCAATATCGGCATTCTCAGCACCAGATCTACCACCACTTCTACCACAATTATTATTCAAAATAGACAACTGACCATTCCCCGAACCACAAAGCAATGCTGCCAATTCACTGGTGTCTGTGCTATAAACAGAATTCGTGTCCTGTTGTTGTTGTTGCTGCTGCTGTTGTTGCTGTTGTTGGTGATGATTCACCGGAGATGGTGAAATGGATGAAACGGTTGATGCAGGAGAAGAGCACAATGAATTAAAATTTGATTGATTGATGTGTTGAGCATCTTGATAGCCGGTCAAGAGATTGTGATTGCTCTCGCCAGAATGTTGCTGCTGCAACTGCAATTGTTGCAATGTGGCGTCGACATCTTTTTGATTGCTCAATTCTTCACTACAAAGTCCGTTGCTAGCGCACCACATTAGATCATCAGCAGTGAGAAGAGGCAAGTCCTCTTGCTCGTTCATTGGGATATACGGCGCACGCATACTCATATCGATATCTTCGTCAACGCTCATTGTCATAAATGCAAATCCATCATCCTGACTGAGAGAGTTGGGACTGCATAACGAGGGCAAACTGCTCGCTTCAGGACTCTGAAATAAGTGAAAAAGAAAAGAAATTTGTTAATATGGGTTGTTGCATAAATATTTCTAAAATTCTCATTATGTTTTGTTTAAATTCATTCACACATCCAACTAGAGTTTCGGTTTCAAATATTCATTAATAGTATCTTTATACTAGCAGGCCCGGCCTATCGGTGATTCCTTTCCCGGAATGAGAGTATTGTTTATTATACATATATAAAATTATACAATTATATATATTACTGGATTTAAAGTCGTTGACCGATTTTCGGCCAAATACTTCCTCCAATTATTATTTTTCCAACAAATGGTTTATTCTAAGCCACCTCCGAAAGGATTACGGATTTTTATGAAGAGCTTTTTATCTCATATTGAATTTCCGACTAGTAGTCGTAATTTGGAAAAAATAATTTTCTATAAATTTGGGATGTTGCTCTTAACCCTTCGGATCGTACTCGGCTACTTTGACCGCCAATTTTGTATCTTAATGCTTTCAACGTACTAAACTTCAAGCAAATCGAACCTAGTCTCCGGTCTACTACCGGGGAAAAAGTGGTGTTGTTGTTACTGTTGGTTGGGAGCTTTCAATGAGGTGGTTTGTGTCATGCGAAGACCTCTTTCCCGTACAAATATATATTTTTATTTATAAATATAATATTTTCACTTGAAATTGATCGGATCTGGTGCACTTCCTGGGGTGAAAATAACTTCAAGTAAACGATTTTTTTCTAGCAGATCGGACAAAAAGTAGAGTTCATGTCAGTCAAAGCAAAATGCCAAACCATAATTGCGATATTTTCTAACCTAGCACTTGGTCGCTGCCCTATGCCCTATGTTTCTTCTTTCTCTTTTTTAAGATTATCGACAGATCTTTACTACTTCACTTACCTTCGATGCCACACTGGACGAAAGTAAATGCTGTGAGCAGCTAGTGTCATTTGATTCCTCTCTGTAATTAATGAATGGATCGACGCGTACAACGGGCTTGCTGCACATGTGATTGCTGTTGTTATTGTGCAATGTGATAGCATTGGTGTTATTACTACAACTGGCTGGATGCTTTGGACTCCTTAAATCAATTTTGTTATTATCATTGTTGGTACTGTTCTCACTGCTATGATTTTTGATGAAAGCTGTGCTACTGTTGCTGTTATTGTTTGGTGTGTCTGGCGACGAACAGTTCGTATTTGAATCGAGTGAACTGTAATCATCGGGCAAAAATCCACCATAAGAATATGAGCATAATCCCAATAACATCTCATCACAAAATGGCGCAGTACCATTCAGACGCATACAAGCATCAACAGCGGCTGGGGCCAAGCTAGGCAAGTCATCGGGTTCCTCTTTGAGCACTGGAAGGGACACAAAAGAAAAACATTTGAAAATTAAAAATAAGTAAGAGCGATAAATAAAATATTGATTATTATTTTTATGGATGTGTGAATGTTAGGGATGTTTGTTGTTCTATTGATTAAAAAATTTTCCTTTACTTTTTCCCGAAAAACTGTTCATTTGTACATATATAGAAAGAAGAATACAAACATGAAGTTTGCAACAGAAATGCAAAAAACTCCATTCAAATCCCTCACCAATCTCATCGCTCATTCTATTTATGCCACCACACTTTAGTTGACAGACTTCAATTGGTTATAATTAAAGTTTATAAGAATTAGTTGATTTATTAGATTTTTATTGAAGCGTTTATTTTGCCATACATAAGAATATATGAAATTACTATTTCGCAACGCCAAATAAAAAATATATCACGAAATCAATTTAAAGCAATTTTAGTTGGTAATTGAATAAAAATAAAATTATTGGAACACTTGAGAAAACCGATGTGGGTATGTTGTTTGTTGATTACGAAAGTTTTATATGACTTCAAAATTTTGTTGATTCTGAAAGCTTTGCGAAGATGCGAATATGCACCAAATTCTACTATGAATTATTATTTTTGAAAAGAATTTAAGTTTACAAAAAAGATAAAGATATACGCGTATGAACACTCACTCCAAAATTAGAAGCAGAGTGATATAAATATAATCCAGAGGTCATAACGAAACATTATTTACATAGTCAACGCCAATTAACCTAAAAATAATACCGGAAATAAACTTTCTCAATTTGGCCAAAAAGAGAAGAGTTCAAACGGACAGCTTGAATTTATTTTTGGGTAAATGTATTTAGTAAGGCAGAGAATTCATTTAAATTCGTTTCTGTTGCATTCAACGCTTAAGCAGTGCGTACATGTGCACATTTATATATACAATAATATGTACATATATATGTGTGTATAAAAGCTCCATTGTAAGGATGAATCCCACGTTAATCAGAAAGTTGCAATCGATTCGGTGGAAACATTTGGAAATTTTATCGTTAAAGGTGTTATAAAATTATTTTGCTTTTAACAAAAACGCAATGCTGTCGTTAATGTTATATCCTAAACAGGTAATGTTAACGTTAAAATTGAAGTGTGCTGTTAATTTCATAGCACAAGCAGCCACTTTAAAATTATCGTTAACGGTTTCAATGTTAAAAGTTTCATTTGGTTCGATAACATGCCGCCGTAACTAAACAAAATCATTTCGTTCAGCATCTCTGCTATGTATGCAAGCCCACACCTACAAATTGAATGACGAAAGTTGTAAAGAACAAAGTTGTATAATTTTATTAAACCGATTTCAATATATACGACCATACATCCATGTATATATGTACATACAAATATGTATATGTATATAAGTCCATAAGTTTGTAATAATTTCATAAATGTTTTCGGTCAATAACACTCGAACCTATTGCCTAACATTATTGTGATAAGCGTGATGTTTAGTTGACTATTGACAGATGTTTTTCAATTCAGTTGACGTATGTAAATGGCGTAAGTTACTTACGTTTGCGGAAAAAACTGCACTCAAATGTACCTATATATACATACATGTACATACATACGTACATATTTATTAGCAGTTTTACGTATATGAAAACAAAGTTATCAAGTTGAATTAAGCACAAGAAAGCTTGTAGTCATCACTAAATTGAATATTAACTTTGGTTTAATAGATTTTTGACAAATTTTACTATATTTGCTACCGAAAAAACTTTTTCAACTCAAAGTGGCAACTACTTTTCAGTGGGTGCGAGTTTGTACTATTTGGTTGTGCGTCTCGCCATTCGCCAAGAAATAAGCAAATCATTTCGATAATTTTATAATTAAAATCATGTGACCAAAAGATTCCACAGCATCTTTCGAAAAAAAAATAAATAAATAAATGGGAATATAAATATTTTATTTTAACGAAACATAAAAAATACATGCTTGTATACATATGGTAAGTATGCATGTATTGATTACAAAACACATGTGATGACTGAGGGTTGCTAGTAAATACTTTTATGAAAAATTAAACTAAAATTAAAACATGAAAACACTAAACATTTCAGAGTTTTATTTTGATTCACTTTCTTTTTCGCCTTTGTTTACTTAGACTGTCCTCCTCGGTAACTGCTGACGTTGTCGCTATTCAAAATTTTCCACATACTTTTACTAAACGAACATTTGTTGCACACATACATATGCACACCTGTATATTATATAGTCGCCTCTGGTCGAGGATGGTCTGGATGTCTGTCCAAATAATTAAGTAGCGTAAGCCAATGGAAAGCTCAAAAGCAAATACAGCTGAGATCAACAGCCGCAAACAAAATTGAATCAATTAAAATGTTTTCGAAAGAACGGGTCCAACAAGCAACTATGAACACAAATTGAGTGAAATTGAAATGAAAGAATAATAAATTCTCGTGAATCCGCAAAACTTAGTGGAACATTTCTTCTGTGGCTACCTAAAGAGGTGAAACGAACCACACGTGCGTTTTCATGTTTCCTTGCTAGATTTAGCAAACCGAAAATAACTGAAAAACAACAAAAGAAGCTAATATACTAATCCTCACGATTTGTTTAAGTTTTTGGAAATATAAATAAATCGAAGAAGAAAACACAAAAACACAGAAAAAAATAAATAAATACATTGTCGAAAACTAAGCAAACGAGATGTGTATATGTACGTACACGTACATATGTATGTGCATGCATATGTAGGTGGATATATTTTCGATCGAAATCTTATCTAAATAATCAAAATATCTGCGACAAGTATTCATATGTACATATGTATGTATATATGTATGTATGTATGTATGTATTTATGTATGTATGTATGTATGTATGTATGTATGTATGTATGTATGTATGTATGTATGTATGTATGTATGTATGTATGTATGTATGTTTGTATGTATGTATGTACGAGTACGTATGTATAAAAAAGAAATAGAAGTTCATTTATACTGGCATGCATACATACATATGCGATTGTTCATGCCTCTTAAATTGATGTTGTATGCATATAATTCCTACTGGGCATGTACGTATGTATATATGTATGTATGTATATATGTATGAACACACACGAACTAAAGCTCCATCAAATTATCTCTTTTAATGTAGGTTACGTAAGTTAAAATATGAATGATCGGACACATACACATTTCAAATTCACACTGTTATCATCAAATGCAATGCTATTCTTGTATACCGGCTCATGCTGATTAAAATTTATATATGTATGTAAACATACATATGTACTCATATTCATGCATGCACTAAAATAAAAATAGACAAGCCGGCTTCGCCATTAATGGCACCGACGCAGCGTTCATAATATAAACATATACATATATACATGTACACATTTTTGCAAACACAGTCATGGGAAAAATCCTAGTTGTATTTCCAACAAAACGCTCTCCCTTCTACACAGGAGTCAGAAATTATTAAATTAATTATTATTAATTTTAAGTGTAATTTTAAACAAAGTTATGTGACAAGAGCTGAAATAAAGATAAAAAGCTAAGCGCTTTGATAAATTATTTGAATAATTTAAGAGAAATTTTGTTGAAGTGCAAGTAAAATAAAATATTTTAAATCAATCTAAAAAAATCAACCAACATTAGGTCCTTGAATATGAAACTCACTGTTTTAAATATTTTTATTGAAAATTCCAATAAATTAGTCACAATATAACAAAACGACCAACAGACAAATAGTTGTTATTTTATCAAAAAATCACAATTTCACGGTCTCTCTGTGTAATCGTCACTTTGTCACGAAATCGTGAAATTATACTTGTAGAATGGTGATTTTAATGCGGTGATTTTGGCATTTCACAACGATTTGAAGTTAACAAATTTAGAAACGTAGATTAAACTCAATGAAAAAGTTTAATTCGAAAGTAAAATTTGGAATGTCATAAGTTGTCAAACGTTACGTTGATCTTTGTGTTGTTTTTAGATTATAAACATATTGTATGGACTACTCAAAATGATAAGTGGATTCTGCTCGAACAAATTTCTTTTTTGATAGTTCTACAATAGTATTCGTTTCTTAAATTACGACTTCTGTCGTATATATTATATATACCATATACATATATAATTCGTGCTTTGTAACCGCTGTAGCGATTTTCGGCCGAGCTCTTCCTCCAATTTGTGGTTTTGCGTCTTGATGTTTTTTTTTTTCACAAATGGAAGGACCTACAGTTTATGCTAAGCCGCTTCCGAACGAATGATCGTTTTTTTATGAGGAGCCTTTATTTCATGCTGGGTATTGAAAAACCAACTATGTTTAAATAAAAAAATGATCATTATTCCTTACCATTGCTCTTCCCCCAGTCATGGTTTATATAGCTATTTAGCTATCAATGACAACTATAACGATAGTGTTTTTAAAACAAGAATGTTAAAACTAATCAACATCGATTATACAATTTGAGATTGTTGATCAAATAATAACCCTATTCGCTGTTTAATTATTTAAATAATCAATGAATTATGCATGGATTAATCAAGTGATTAATTACATTTTCAATAAATAATAATATAAATAATCTGATAAGCATCGAAGCTTTTCAATCAAAATCTTATTAATTATGAACTTAACTAATCATAATTATCGGGAATCTATTTTTTTAGCATATCAAAACTTAGAAAAAAAATTAAACCTCCACAAGAAAAAGAAAAAAAAGTAATAACTGAATTTTTAAACTAAATTGCTTGTTAAACTAGTTTAAAAACTCATTTTATTAATCAATGACTAATAAGTGATTATTGAGTTCATTATTCAGCAAGTATGATTATTCCTTAATCGACAGTGATTCGTGAAAAACCTACAACCCTTTCTATTTTGAAATATGTAATTTGAAACTGACCGTAGGTGGAATACTACACAGGGTAGAACTTTTTCTGAGTAATAATCAAAATAAATTAGTAAACAAATTTAGCGCAAATACGTAAATTCAAATAGATAACAGCTTATGTGTGTGGGGGTGAAACTTAATCCAAACTTAATACTAATAATAAAATTGATTTTTACTCACTTGTTAACTCAGTAGCATCATCCCCAAAGGACAAGAATTTATTCATATCTTGTGACTGCGGTGGCTGCGGTTGTGCTTGTGCGTGAGGATGTTGTTGTCCGCTGAGTATTGCTGCTGTAACTGTTGTTGGTGTGATAACAGAATTGGTTTTAACAATGTGTTGTTGTTGTCTATTGCACAACTGCGAAATAGGCGTGAATACGGAAGCCGTCACCGATTGGGCGCGAGGAGCGGTGTTCATATGTGCCAACGGAGCATTTGATGCACACACAAACACCGACGAAGTGCTAGTGGTCGATGGCAGAGGCGCTGTTTGCGACTGTGGCGATGCTGTCGTCAAATGTGTGGCGGTCAAATCAGCTAATGCAGCCGGACGAAATACCGATGCGGTTACCGACTTTGGGCGGTTCTCTTCGAGTGATTTCGGAATGAGCAAGTTTTTTTTATTCGTAATGTTGTTGTTATTATTCACGTTATTGTCGTTGCTGTTTATATAACCCAATTGCACATTTCGTCGCAACGAGGAAATAGAAAGTATATCCTCATTTACAATGGGCTTGTTAACTTCAATCGATTTCGTCGGATTATCCCTTGAGGGAGTGGCTGGATCAGTTGTTGAGGTAGTATTTGGATTAACGATAATTGTAGTTGTGTTCTCACTTTTAATAGGGAGATTGTTGTCGGTGGTCGGGTTTAGTGGTGGTACCGGTGGTGAATTGACTGGTTTGATCGAATGCAATTCGATTTTGGTATTTTTGTTCACTGTTAACGGATTTTTCCGTTGAATTGCTTGTTCTTCTTCAAGTTTAGGCTCTTTGGTCTTTAATATATTCTCTTTGTAGTTGTCAGTTGTGTTGTTGTTGTTATTATTGATGTTGTCGGTTGAATCCTTTTCGAAATTGTTGTTGCAACGGCTATCGCCAACGTTGCTTTGATCGCTTTCGCCGTTGCTTTCCTCAACTTTAAACTTGCTTGCCTCGTATTGTGCAAGTGAATAAATCTCATTGTTGTTCTCAAGATTGCTGCAAGAATTTACACAATTCGCGGTTTTTATATGCATTTGATAAGGTCGTTTCGCGATTTGCTCGTACAATTCACACGCTCATACACAGTAACAGGAATAGGGATTCACTCGCGATTTGGCGGATAATTTTTTAGAATTATTCAAGATTTCATTTTATATTATTGCAATATTTTCCAATTACTAATTCATACATTATATTTTATTATATTACAAGTTATATACATATTTTGTATTTTGTTACATTATTTATTTTCATCCACATCTGCTGTTAATGATTGCGTCATTGAAACATGTGTGAATATGTGTTTGTATACAGCTACTTAGACATACGAGTATGTGTATATTTTCATATGTATCACGTGATTTTCGCTAAATTAAATACTCCCTTATGGCAGCAAAAAACAGAGAGGAAAATAAATACTATTGTGCGAGATCGTGTAATTGCAATTAGTAAAATACACAGAATAAAACAAACTCAGTTATAGAAGCAATTTTGAAAAGAAAAAAACGAAAAAGAATAAAAACAATGAGACTTGCCGCAAAATAGCGATTGTTTAATTGTGATTGTTGGATTGCGAAAATACACTCACACGTCAGCGTGATTTGCTCTTTAGTGAATTTGAAGAGTTTAGAGATTGCCGACACACAAAATGCACTCAAAAACACCTGCATTACACACTTTCCGTTCTTCTCTTAACTATAACATTATACCAAAGCTCCTCCCATCCGTACCTTCCGACTGCAAGAGGAAAATATTGTTAAAAGTTATGCCGGAGCTGCCGCCGCTGCCTGCATGCATAATTTTATCATTCGATTAACGGGACCCGTTAATTTCACGGAATTCAAAACCTCGAAAACCGCTTATTCGATTTCAACAATTTTGCATTGTAAATTAATCATAACTTTCAAAGAAATCGAATTAATGGCCACGTTTATCTCAAAAGTAATCCCCATGCGAGGTCTGTACAAAAACTAACGCGTCACACTGGGCCTGGCCGGTCAATGAAGAAGCGATCCGAATTCGTAGAAGAGCAAAAATTGTGCCCTTGCTTTGCCAAAAAAATCGATATTCATGAATACTCGTAAACACATATTTACGATCTTTTTGGTATAGACCACGTATTTTTGCTTTGTTCCACACATTATTCATCCAGTAGGCAATACAAGAGTAAAAGTGATGTGTACATATATATTCTCTGTTTCCAATTGTTATATCAATCACGTCTCGATAGTGTACCCTAAGGCGGGTTGTATTATCCGAGCGAACTGTTATTTCTTATCGCCGGAAAGAAAGAACTCAAAAACAAGAAAAGCTGAATTTACGTTTGAAAAAGACAGTGCTAACTGCTGGTATTTACAACAGGTCAATTGAGTTAGAGCACAGCATTTCTTATGGGAACCGAGCCTCTTTTTCTAGCAAACATGCGTAAATCTCCAGGAGATGTAATAAGATATTGAATAAGATCCTGGAGACCTGTTAGAATGGTTCATACTTCGGAAGGAAAAGAACGTGAATTAGTCAAACGCGAGCCCGAAGTGAAACTACACAGTTGTTAAAAATGGTGGGCGCTTTGCAACCGCTAAAGCGATTTTCTCCTCCAATTTGTGGTTTTGCGTACTGATGTTTTTCCAACAAACGGAGGGACCTACAGTTTAAGCCGCCTCCGAATGGCTGAAGTGTTTTTATGAGGAGCCTTTATTTCATGTCAAATACACTCGGAGAGTTTAAATTTAACTTAATTTTTTTAATTAATTTAATTTTCTATAATTATTGGATGTTGGTCGTATCAGGGATTGAACCCTGGAAGCATTCACTTGGATATACCCATCATCAAAGAAGAGATTAAAAACTCCAAATCATCCGAACCCTTAGCTAACTCCTTGGCCTCCGAAACAGTGTTAAACAAATTTATAAATTTTTATGCTCGAATATAAACGCTAGTAAATAAGAAAACTATATAAAAATTTGCATCCCCTTAATTTGTTTCAAAGTTATATTAAAAAATCTGTACAGTGAGCAATTAGCTGAGCCAGTTTTACGAAAAAAAAAATTAAATTATTGTTGGTGTTTATGATACACCGGTAGTGCTAAGCGGTGGTAACTTTTCATTTACATGACACTCTCACAAGACAGGTTATGTCAGCTGATTCGTCTTTTTCGCCTATAAAAACCTTAGAAATCTAATATGAGGAATTCACTCGAAATAGTTCCAGCATCTCTGGTGTAAGTTTAAAATTCCGATTTGAAAGATCCGATTTTAGAAATCTGAATAAAGTATATATCTCACTCTCACTA
This sequence comes from Ceratitis rosa, assembly GCA_037013455.1. Classification (NCBI taxonomy): domain Eukaryota; kingdom Metazoa; phylum Arthropoda; class Insecta; order Diptera; family Tephritidae; genus Ceratitis; species Ceratitis rosa. The sequence continues at coordinate 494,683 of JAWMAG010000044.1, read as the reverse complement.
ACATCCGACCCTTATTACAGAGCTCATCTAATACAAAATTTGAAAAGGGGCAATAGCTTATAATGATTTATGATGTGGAAAGTTCATAAAATAATATTAAAAACCATAAAAAATAGCATCTGATCCATAGTAATTGGATTACTCTTCCTTGATAGTTTTTTTTTTTTATTTCTAAGTTGACCAATATTTAAACATGTTCTCAGAGCACAGATAATTCCTCTCTCGGCGAACAAAAACGAAACTCTATAAGTCCCTCGTCATACCCGTCTTACTATAAGTCGACCTTGAGAGTCTTCGAGAAAAAAGTTTTGCGACCGATTTATGGTCCTTTGCGCATTGGCAACCGCGAATACCTCAGGCGATGTAACGATGAGCTTACGAGTTATACGTTGCCATTGACATAGTTCCATAGTCCATCCTAAAAGTATTCGATGCAGAACCAGCTGGTGTAGGCAGACGGAGAGGAAGACTTCAACTTCGTATGAAGGATCATGCGGAGAGTGGCTTGGTTTCATTTCATTTTTCCAACTGGCGCCAAACAACGAAAAGAAGAGAAGAATGGCGCGATATTATTGATTCGATAAGAATAGCATAAGTGATGTTTACGCCAATAAAAGAGAACAAGATCGTAACAAAAAAATATTTTCATTCAACGAGGTTTGGTTTGTATATGAGATCAAGATTCTGTTCGAAAATTGTAGGTTATGCCAATATTTATGCAACAAATTTGAATTCTAACACCAAAATTGAATTCGGTTAAAGCATGCAAATTCCGCGTGCAGATAGCTTTCAAAACACGCACCAATTAAAACCGTATAATGAACAGAGATTGCAAATCGAATGTTTCCATAATAGAATATCATAGGAAAGCTGATAACATAGTGTAAAGGAAGTGGGTGTGTCTGATATATATATATATATATGTATGCATTTATGCATTACATAAAGTACTATATTTTAGAATGTGAGAGTTAGTTTCATAAAAAGCCAAATGTTTACATGTACAGATTTCAGGAAAATGTGAATATATATTAAATTATAATTTCAGTATTAGTTATTTAACATTTATTTTTACATGTTTTTAATGATGTTTTCAAGTTCATCTCAAACGTGATAAGCTAGCGCCATAAACTGGTCACGCTCCTATTTGCTTTAAATAAGGGACGAGTGCGTAATTAAAACACATTTATAGGAATGATAACAAACTCAAAAAACTATGCGTATAAGACATGCTCTCGAATGGACTCTCGTGTAGCTAGCTGATAGTCAAATATTTGAATTTGTTGCGATAACTTTCAGCTTGTTACTTATCAGTCTTAATGGAAAAAAACACTGATACCAAATCATGGAATAATGACAAGGTTTCAATATGAATTAGCACGACCCCATCAGCCGTTAGCCGGCATGTACCTTGCATGTGCTGCTTCTGATATTTATTGCGATACTATGGAGATTCTTAGTGTTAGCAAATGTATGCACATACGTACATACGTATATATGTACTTAATAATGTAAAATGTACATATATGTATAACTAAATATTATTGAGGATAATTAAAGAAACTCTTTAAAAGAAAAGTACAAAAAAAAACGTCAAGCATGTTAGAGCCGCCAAAGAAAAAAATAATAGCTAATGAGTAACTCTTTTCGATAAGATAATAATGTGTTTAATGGTAAAATATTTGCTCTAATCAAATGTTTGATATTTTTATACCCAATAGTATTGTGTACATTGGTTACATTCCTATTACTTTCAACGTTTTGTTTCCTTTATATTTTTTTCATCTTCGTTTGATCGCTTTTTCTGCTTTGGGTGATAAATCACCATTCCGCAGCGACAAAAATTATTTTAAAACGTGAATATTTGCGTTTGTGTTTTTTGTTATTTTTAAGTGAGATATTTTTAGTACTCCAACATCGATACGGCGAATACCATGTCGCTTTTCAACAAAACCACAAAGAAATGCTAGTAAATATCAACCGCTGAACGCGTGTAAAACAGCTGAGTACTGAGCATTCGCCAAGAGAATTCGGACCGTAAATATTTCGTTGCTAATAACAAATATTTATTTATTTGTGAAAATAAAGCACAATTGTAAATAAAAGACATTACAACAAAACATAAAGGAGCGTCCTAATGACGAAGGTGGAGAAACCCACATAAATTTATAAAATAAATCAATCAATAAAATAAATAAAGTCAAGTTTTTTTATAGCTTTTTAAAGGTTGAGATTGCTATAGTGAAAATAAAACTAAAGCCAAAGTAGTCGTTATTTGCTACCGTGAAAAATCAACATACAGGAGACTTAGTAGCTTAAATAATGTTTAATTAGTAAAATTATATTGTTTAATTGTACTAATAAACGGTGGCTGTAAAAACTAGGTAGATTCATTAAAAATATTTTACTAAAAATTTAAAATGAGTATTGAAAATAATATAATAAAATGCACATAACGATCGTGTGTTGCAGCTCAACTATAGAAGAGCAAAAAAAATGTGAATAAAAAAGTTGTAGAACAACAAATACATGTAAGTATGGAGAATAACAACAGCTCAGGCAATTCATCGGAGAGATTCTCTTCTGTGCATACATATGTATGTACACACTCTTCTATGGCATGCGAGTCGTAAGAAAGGGTGCAGATGCAAAATTTACAAGGGCATGTGAATGAGCACAATCAGAATCATTTCTCTTATACGATCATTTCTCTTGCGCTCTTTAGCTTCAGTGTGAAATTTGTAAAAAGCTGCAAAAGTATATGAAAGCTAAAACGAACTCAAGTAAATTTCCCTGCAAAAAATTCTGGAATATATGGTCCATTAGAGTACCTATTGGATCACTCCTCTGTAGTGCGGTGTTGGTCCAACTGGTGCGTCTCTACCAGTTAGCCAATGATTGTTCATATTTTGACGATCGCAATTACTAGACGAAGCTGCAAGTCGTCAAAACTTGAATATACAAAATGCACAGCGAATAAATGCTCGAACTGAAATATGTTATATGTTTATTGCCATCAATATATAAATCTATATAACAAATACTATATTTTATAGCTTTTCCACAAATATACATTACTTTAACTAAAAAAAAAAAGATGTTCGAATGTAATTTTTCATAGATACTACATTATGTAACCCACTGTAGCTAGTCTATGGAGTATTCTTTGAGTAGTTCTAAAACTTATTACCCATACGAATGTAAGTAATTAAAAATTGGCAAGAAAACTAATGAATAGATAATCAGCGGATCACCACTTACTTACTTAAAAACAAAAACCTTAGCACAAACCAAAACAGTGCCAATACGATCCAGATTCTTCACATAATCCGGTAATAGTCGTACATACATTTCTATACATACAAAGGTAGTAAACTACACCTGGGGCACAACAGCATGCACAAAAATGCAAACAGATCAAAAACTTTTTCTACCTTGTTTTAATTGTAAGCAACTTTAGCAGATTACGTTAAATTGCAACAAATGCGCATTTATAAAACGTATTAAAGCTACGGCAATGGTTATTGCTTCAATTTTAATATTAAATTTTTTTTTAATAAAATATTTATTATTTCTCTGCAATTCAACCGATTTCACTTGTCTGCTTTTTTTTTACTTTTGTATTGAAAATAAAATTGAAGAAGACAAATAGCAATGTGCCGAACATAATTGTGCAATGATTCCCCAATAATTGATTCGATAGGAGCCAAAAAGAAGGTTCATCGATAATTGAATTATTAAATTACTCCTTATTATCGAAGATACTTTTAAGCAGGAATCAATAAGTTAAAAACCAAGTAATGCACAGACCTCATTCATGTATATATTAGCGAATATAACAATCGCCTCTCAATGAAAAATATCGCCCATGAGTAGCAGATTTTACTGGCAACACTTGTGACAGGTATTACAAATGAGGCTGTTTGTTTTTACTTCTTATTTCGTTAATTGTCGTATAGTTGAGCATTTTACTTTTTTTACACATTCACAAGATTACGTTTTTGACAAACAATTGTTAGGTTATGCAAATATTGATGATATTCCTCTTTGACCGATCACTTTAATTACTTCAATTAATATTTTTGCTTTCCGTTAATTAAATTATTATTTAACGCCGTTTCTCATTCCTTATTACATTGGAATATACATATTTATCACTTATCAAATACGATCGTTTTCAAACAGGAGTGATCTATTAGTTGATTATTATTTTTTTCTTTTCTTGTGAATTCAATTGTAGTTGTAGTTGGTATTTAACTTTTTAAAATTTTGGAGATAAAAACTCAACGAAATTTGTCAAATAATATCCCAACAAATGAATATGTGCGTGTGTAATTGAACGAGAAAATCGCTTTTGTAATTTTAAGTATGAGTAATCCAAGATTTGCACAAAATGTACAAACATTTATTGTCGCTTTTATCTGAATAAAGATGTGTACCAAGCCCCGAATTGGTGTGCGATTGCATATGTGTTTACACACATAGTATATCTATGTATACACTATTCTTTTTTATGATTTTACATAAGACCACAGATTTTCCTCTTACAAATATTTAATAACGCATTAATTTGTATCTTCGTTATAAGAATACTAAAATTTCTTGATATCAAACTTATCCATACGCTATTTTCTACACGTAATTTGGTGCATATAATACTTTTTTCACTATTATATCACTTGCGTTTACCATTGAATGCTTACGTTTTATAATTTATGTAAAAAGTCTTGCAAAATTCATTTCTAGAGTACGCAAATAATATTGAGGTGTAAATAACAAATGAATTTTATTTATTTAATTAAAAGATTTTAGACTTTTTATATTTTTGTGTCTATATAAGAGACAGCAATTTTGCAGGAGGCACGTCAAAATTATAACAGTATTGTAAAAAAATATTTGCTGTTGGCTATACACGCGATCCTTTTGACATTTGCATTTCTTTATTGTTTTCCTTTTTCGCGAACGTTTTTGAGTGATTTGAGTTTGATGAGTCGCAGATTTTAATTGAGCTATTTGCAGTTTTGTTTACAGCACACAATAAGAATTTCCACTAAAACATTTCCACGTAAAGATTTAGTGGTTTGAATTTTAATTAAAATCAGAAATTCAATGAATATTCAATTATTGCTGTTTCGATTCACTTGAGTATTTAATTTTGAAGCAAAATTTAGTATGTTCATTATTCAATTTAAAAAAAAAACACAAAGTTTCGAGCTTCAGTTCCGCAGTTAGACACACAAGCGAGTTCGTCAACGTTTCTACGAGCAGTGCACAGCTTGCTACTACAAACCGAAGCAAACGCTTGCTAACAGCCTGAATGTCTGCTTTTAGTGCCGTCGAAGTAGGGAGCAACTTCGGCGAGGGTAAACGTGAACGGAGCGGCGCATAACGCCAGTTGGCTCACGCGAAACCCACCGAGCTCCCATTCGCCTAAACCCCTCATGACAAACTACAAGCGTCACTCAGACAGGTATACGAAAGAAGCAAGAGAAACAACAGCAAAAAAAAACTAGTTGTTAAGAATGAGTATCCAGGAATTGAGCGAGCGAATGAGCAGTATTAAGCAAACGAGCAGACAATTAAGTTAGATAATATTTACAGCGAACAATTTGATTTAGTAAATACGAAATTAATAAACATTATCGCATTGATATAAGAGTATATAACAATACATTCTCTACAGCTGTGAGCCATTATTCTTAAATTTAAATGATAGTGCTGAGTGCGCATGCTCTACCTAAGAATATACAGAGAAGAGAGAAGAAAGAAGTCCGCAATAAAAACAATAAAAAAATAACAATAAGAGGAGAGAAATTTGATTTCACAAAGAGCGTACAGTGAGTAAATAAATATAACGCGCATATAGAAATTTTTCAAGATTGGGATGCAAACGAAAGTTGCAAATTTGTAGTAAATTCGAGAGAACGAAAAGTTTTGCGAATAAATTAACAACACTAGAGAACAAAAAAAAAAATAAAATCAAATGAATTAAAGTATATCAACACTAGCAAATATTCTCATACACGGCTTTAAATACATAAATCTGTGTATCTACAAGGTACTCGTTTATTTAAAAAATTATTGCAAATATTGCATTTTGTCGGATTTTAGATTTTTCATGAGTTGGATATAGCCAAACAAGCAGAAATGTTTTGCGTCGTTTAGTTCGTTTTGACAATTATCTGGAGTGGGTTTATTTTAGCTTCAACCAGGGATTGTATATAAATTTAGCTGACCGGGCGAACTTTGTCTCGCTTCAGTTTAACGCCTTCTGATAACTTCCAGTGTAGTATAAAACGCAAATAGTTCGATTGTGATTTAATCGAATGAAACAGCCATCTGTATAGAGCAATTTCATAAACAACGATTTTTGATTTATTTTTCGGCGAAAAAAACCAACGACAGACGAACATTGTCTAGATGATTGTGCCAAAAGAGAAGAGAAATTCGAAATTTATTTTTTATCTGTTGTTTTGTTGTTGTTGCGGTTATTCATTAAATCTCATCGCTTCCAGTAAAATTTTTGTCACATTTTGATTATTGATTACTGAATCTGCTTTAAAACTAAATTAAAATATAATAGCCCATATATAACAGCTTAGTAAGTACTTTCTCTTCAGGCCAAGGTGATAGCCAAAGGGTTTGGATGATTGTGCAGTTTTACTATGTAACGATTTCAATCTCTTCTTTGATTTTGCGTATATTTAGATCTTTATGGATATTTTCATTACCCATATACCATGGCGCGCCTGTTATTATTCACAATGTTTTCGACTGAAACTTTTATATTATATCTAGATTTGTCGCGTAATCTGTACCCCATAACTGGACTCCCATACATCCATATCGGTTTTATAGTTACATTATAGAAAAGGACTTTGTTTTCAAAGCTGAGCCCAGATTTCTTGCTTAAAAGGCAAATTCAAACTGGAAAACTTAAGCTTCAAGTTAATCAAGTTGGTCAACATGAGAGGAATTGTGTTTCATCAGAACAACGCAAAGACACACACATCGTCTATGGAAAATGGCTGGTGAAGAATTGACTTCATGAGATTGTCCTCATTTCGCGCCAATAAGGACAAAAGTTTCTATGAGAGGGGCATGTTTTGAATGTTTAGTTTCTTTACTTTAACACGTTCACACCGGATCCGCTTTTCATAGGTTTCGCTATCAGGCGGCGCTCAAATTAATATCGCGATTCATCTGGCGGCGCGTGATTATTGCCTGTTCAGACCTGCATACGCGTCGTTTGTTGCTCTTTGCTTGAAATGTTTTAACAAATTACACAAAAAACAATAAATAATGCAGTTATAAATAAAACATTAGATTTTAGATTTTATGTTATTTTACCCGTATTTAAATTTTTTGCATAATCTGTATGATTATGTTTATGTTATTGCACAAAACTTATGTTTCTGATGCATTATTGATTATAATTATTATTAAAAATTAATGGTTTTAATGAATAAACGTTAAATTTTCATTATTTTAATTCTCAAGGTCTAATAGTCTAATAATTCATAAAATAATCGGATGCGTACCGCCGGTGTCCCGCGCCGACCGATAGGACAGCTTAGTGCGGGCCAACGGTGACGTGTTAAACAAACTCGGGAATTTTGTTTCTCCTTTATAAAACTGTATAGTCGCTGAAGCGATTTTGGTCGAGCAAAATATATTGTAGAAAGGAATAAAAACTCAATCATGGTTAAAAATAGCAGGCGTCGGAATTTGAAGAGCTCTCACAAGTTCATTGGTATATTTGTGTCAAAAATACTGATAACTATTAAATGAGTGCATATACATATACATATGTATATATGTATATATGTACTTGTATATACATATGCAAGTAATATGCGTCCGGAAAATTTTCAGATTTGTTTCAATTAATAAGTTGATGTAAAAAGTTTTTGCCGAAGACTTTTTTTTTGGTTTTGAGTCAACGTCAAGTGCTCACATACATTCTTATGTATATATAGAAGTTATGGTACACATATGTACATACATACATACATACATTTGTTAGTGTGGATATTTGCTGCAGAGAAATACTTCATTTTGCAAGTATGTGCCAATTACTTTGTTTATATTAAGTCTATTTAAATTATTGTGAATTGATTATTCTGACAGGTATTGTTGCACATACATATGTACATATGGATTGATATTACAAGTTAAGTTCTATTTGAACAAAATATAAACATCTAGACATGCATACGTTTATATATACATACATATGTACATATGCTACTGATAAAGCTGATAACACCCCAATTAACAATGTGAGCTGCTCTGAGCGTTAATTTAAGTAAATGCCCTTTTACAAATACATACAAATGCACACAGTTATTCAGATTTCGGTTGTTATGAACAGAAGATATACCTATACATATGTACGGTAGTGTATACGAATATTCTCGTACTAAACCCTCTTATTTACCGCTTAATAGCTTAGAAAAGTACATTTTTAATTAAAACTTGTTGTGTACTTTTAAATTGTATATAACATACACACTCATATAAACTCCCCCACTCCTCATTAATACAACGTCATATCCACAGAAACATCTGTACCCATTCACTACCATCATTAAATTGGAATTAGAGGTAGAGATATCCAAATCTATGATATATGTCATGTAACGCCTAGTTACTCTGAACTTCCACTCCCTTGTACTAAATTTGATAACAGCTTTCCAAAAGTTTAGTTGAGGCTGATAAGGAGACACTTCGAACTGAAGCTTTATGTGATAACCCAGTAAATGAGTGCATTTTATGCCGATAAGGTTCAGTGACTTAAGGAAACATTCCTAAAATTAAATGATTCCTATGGTTATGCCCAGAGTTAATTTGTATACTCGTGTATACATACACAGATATATTTTATTGCATTTTCAATTGAAAAAATCAATTTCTCCATGTATACCAGAAACAAATATAATACGTACACGTATTGTTCGCACGAAAGCTCAATGACAGGTTTTGAGACCAACCAGAAGTGAATAACAAAAATCAATATGACTCATTGAAAACTTACACTCTCGCCCGCGTGTTTATTTATTAAGCGGCACAATTTAGAAGGTAAACTATCATTAGGATTGTCAACGGCATACGCACGTGTCGCCCATCAGTTCGTGTCACTTCGCATTTGACAAACGGAGGAAATAAAATTTCTTATTTATAAATATATGAAAAAAATATTACCGATGTCATATTAAGACTTCACTGAGAGAATTTGCTACTTTCTTTATGTAACCGAATTCCACCCACCCCCTACAATAAATATAAATTATAAAACAATAGATCAAGACAAACACTCAAACAGAATTGAAGTATTGCGTGCGCGGTGCGTACACACTTACATATATTGTATATGTGTATGTACATGTATAAAAGTGTAGACAGAATTACTAAATTCTAAATTTCCATTAAATAATATTAAATAAATTGAAAAATCACAAACAAATTTCATCTTGATACAGAAATTTGAATAAACGTTAAGAACCCGATGCAGTCTGGTAAAGATAAAATATGAAAAACGCATATAGAATGAACGAAAATATGTTTTACACACTTTAGTTTGAAATTTCAAAATATATTTTTAGACTATGCTGGAGTCCAATTCTCACCCGGCTCCCGAAACATGCCAACGATTGCCAACCACTGGGAGATGCATAAAGGAAAATATACAAAAATAGCGCAATACAAATCGAAAATGAAAATGTGGGCCAAAAAAATATACATACACAAATACTATACATACGTACATATATGTTGTGGATGCCCACAAGTGTATCGTATATGTATTCGTGAATAGTATGTATGTATATGAAAGGTGTAACGAAAAATTGGCTTGCAGGCTACAACAGTGCGTACGTCGCTATAGAAACCAGGTTCATTGAACTATTGATGCTGTGGCTGATCGAGCGAAGGGTGCATGTGAAATTGCAATAACACGACACGCAATCGGTCGCTTCGGCAACAATTCCATAGATCCCATAATTATGCAGTTTTCAATTTGTGTTTAATATTTTTGGAAACAAGTGGCACTATTTTTCGTCACGACTCTTATTCTTTTTTTGATTTCCCCTTGGGGATTAACTATAAATCTGATACCTACTGATCATTGCCATGGGCACATCGTATCTTTCTTTCAGAGAAAATAAAAAAAATACCGAGAGTGCAAGAATGTATTTATACCAACCAAACGATAAAAAAAAAAATGAAATAAAAAATAAAATAAAAGAATTTATTTTTTCGAAACTCTCAAAATATGTCTGTACAAATGTACATATAAACACAATTTTACTCTAAAGAAAAAACTATTTTGTTCCCCTTGTATTATTCTTGATTGAATTGTAGATTATCACGGACGGTTTCGGTGGAATATTATTTTGGCTACGATTCACGATAAGCGATAAAGTATTGTAAGTTTGCGGAACATGATTCACATTCGTACATTTAATAAATACTAACCTACGAACATTGATAAGTATTTCTTTTAATGCTTGGTTGTACTTGTGCCTAAGTTTATTACGTTTGTTCAACCATGTCCGAAAAAATTATCTCTAATTCTTCTGCCTGTTTCATGAACATGCAAGTACGTCTGAGGTGCAACTGAAGCTCCAAAATTTGTATCCAATGTCGTTTACCAAACAATCGTCTGCTTTGTCTGTTAATAAAGACATGCGATATTGATATTAATTCAATATTCATAACTGATATTGACGTATCAACACCTGCGGCAATCAATCAGCACCACCCATTTTATATTATTCAACAATCTGTAGAAGTGAAAACCAGTATGGCACCGAATATCTGTTGTCGAATGTGACAAACTTTTATCGATCACCCGAAACTCAGTAACCAGGCAGTGTTGGACCTCTTGGTGGATATATTAAGTGTTGTGAAAAATTTGCTTTAAGAAATTAATGGAGCCATGACTGCATTAAATTCTACTTACTGTAAAATTAAACTGACGTATTCGCTTCTTTTCAGTATTTCTAAGTAAGAATAAAGGGAAAATCACATTTTGTGCAAAAGTAATGGTAATTTCTAGGAATGCCCACTAATGCCAATAACGCTTCACAATTAATATAGGGTGTTTTTTTACGTGTGGTTTTCAATGAGGCAACACTTTTTTCGGATTTGCTCTTTTTCGCAACTGTTACTTAAATTATACTCAGTTCGGTTTGCAATTCTATAAAGAAGAACAACGTTTGCAAATCGTGTCTATTTACTACCAAAATAATGGAATAATTGTTCGGTTCCCGCAATTCGAAAAAAAAATTTTTTGGAAGCTCACTTTTGGTTAAATGAAACAATATATTACAGGAAACTTTTCGTGAGGGCGTTATCTCACGACGTTATGTGAAGCCGCTTGGAAGAAAGTGGTGGAAAATTGAAATTTATTCGAGTCGTTTTTTAAACATATGGCAAACTCTTATCTTTATAATAAAGCTAAATTCTTGACCATAACATTATATTATATGCATTTTATTTCTTCTTCAAAACCACATGTCTAACAATACCCTTTGTAATTTCAAAATTTCATTATGGTATTTCAAAATCACGTATTTTTCAGACACTGATAGAATTTCAATGAAACCGACGCCGAAGTCAGCAGCAACGTCATCAACCGGCAATATCAGAAACACTAAAGCTAAGTCAATCACCAATATTATCAAAATGAGCAACAGCAACATAGAATATAAAAAAAAACTTAAGTACACGCACACAAAGTGCAAGAAATATAGGATTCTCAATGTTTCTATTTGCCAACTGGCTCCAACAATAACAAGTGTTTGTATTCAAAACTTGACTCATCATTGTTGGATGTATTTATATACCATCGTACATACATCTGAACGTATAGAGAAACCCATTTCGGAAAAGGTGTTAATGGTTACATATTTTGTTTTTATTATTTATTATACGCTATTTTCCGTCCAGGTGCGCACATTATACACATACACATGCATACATATGCACTTTGCACTGAAGTGGCCGAGCCCCCAATTAAGAAACTGGTATTTCGTACGAATTATGAAATTCAAATATGAAAATCGAAATATCAAGCAAAGAAATGAGCAATATATGTTAATATATGTATATACATATGTGTGTATGTATGTCAGCTTTGATTGAGTTTTCGATGCGTTGTATGTAAGCAAGCCGTTTGCATTACGGCGAACCAATTCCCCTCATGCATGAAAATATTTCCGAACGACAATAACAGCCGCCCCTCGGCAGGGAATGTCAACCATTCCGATGGTATTTCTGTAGGTCCCTCCATCTGTTGGAAAAAACATCAAGACGCAATCCACAAATTGGAGGAGGAACTCCATCGAAATTGGGTTAAGTTCCATAATACTCACTAAATAAAATCCGATTTCACTTGTACAAAATATAATATGTGTTCATAAAAATAAATTTCATCCCACATAAACAACTCGGGGGGGAAAGTATGAGCCAATGGATATACATACTAGTATGTACCCAGTTGAAATAAATTGAATGCATACAAAAAGAATGCATGATGTATGGTGAGGAAGAATGAAGGGTTCATTAAAATGTAAAATTGAACTACTTATTCCTATATTTTTCATTCAAAATAATATTTCAGAAATTTTCATCATATAATTATATTTACGGACGTAGGTGTGCATGTACATATTAATTATTTTTGGTGCTTTATATATGTACATAGATATATACATAGATGAAAGGTCGTACATCGCGACCGTTGGTCTGTTGTGTTCTCTTATTTTTATAACATTACATCCCTCAGCCCTAAGCCCTCAGGAGTGCTAACAGGCATCAAAACTTCGACGATGTGATTTTGTCGCTGATGCCTTACATACATACATATGTACATATGTATGTACTTATGTATGAATGTATGAAAAATAATGCCATAAGATCCTTCTGAAATATCGTGAATATATCCCGTAAATTACAAATAGAAGTTTGAATAAACGTATGTATAAACAATGGATGTAGTATGATATAAAAAAAATATTTTATGAAAATTTTTATGCATGCTCTGTTATTACTTTCGAATGAAAAAAGTATACATGCTCTCCTAGGAATTTCACGTGTAAAAAAGAAGTAGTCATTTATACTGGCATGCATACATAGCTGATTGTTCATGCATCTTACATTGATGTTGTATGAATACAATTTCTGCTGGGTATATATGTATATATGTACGTACGTATGTGGCTGTATGAGCAATTTCAATTGAAGCTTGCGAAATATTGTATCGAAAAGTATGAAATCAGAGAAAGAGAGTGTGAGCCTCAAATTCACATGCGAACGTGTTAAAACGCACGAGTCGACGTCACCGATGTTGTCAAGTAAACGTCATAGCAACGATGACACTGCAATCAATAGCAGCAGCACTTGGCAACATGCTACTAAATCTGTACGTCAGTACGAGTATGTGGATATGTAACTGAAATATTTGTGTTGAGAAAATTCAAATGGTAACCAAAGAGAAGAAAGTTGGTATATGGGTCGTAAGATCAGTCGGCCTTTTTTTTTTTGGCATTGACACGGTAAACGAAAAGATGATGGCTAATGATCGATGGCCGGCTGAATCGGTGCCTACGTGCAGATATTGTCCATGATAATTAGGTGAGCCACATAGCAATAAAAGAACCAGTAATTAACTACAATATACATATGTTTGTGCAAATACTGCGTTCAGCAACAAGTAAGTATGTATGTGAGATGTATTTATTTATATGTACATACATGCATACATACATATACAGTAATTGGTCGGAAGCTCTTTGTTTTATTCATTGCATAAATGGCATATTTTGAAAATATTATAAATGCAATGAATTTATTAACAATTTCAATTCGATTGAATTTATAGAAAAGGTTATCGCACACTTAGGCTTACTCTTATATTAATTACTGAGCACGTTATGTCAAAATAAAAAGAGTGCACTCGCGCTCTTTTAAATTTTGGTACTGGTAAATGGATACCAATCCGGCAAAATGAGCTGGAATTTTTATTCTCTTTGAGCAAGACTGATCGCTTTTCAACTGAAGTTGAAACTCAAAAAAGAAGAGATACCTGTACGATGTATGTGCGTGCATGTAGACGGGCGCATCAAGTTTAAAGATGCCGGCCGGCAAATTAGAAAACACTAAGAAATGTAAGAACCGGTTTATAAAGTAAGAAAAAAAAACGATATTAAGGAAAACATATCAAACATTCAAAAGTTCAAGTATCTCCCAGATGACAGCGATGGTATGTATATTTTGCTCATTGTACATATGCACACACCGATTTTGTCTTGTTCTTGGTATATAGAACATACACACTCTCACGTACGCCAATAATCGAAGTACAAGAAAAGTATTGGAATGAAAATGAAATGAAATTCGAAAGTAAACTTTTCATTTTGGGTGTTCTGCAAAACATGCGATTCGAAGCTTCATTTTTCTTTTCGAAATAAAGTTTCCATCAGCTTGATTGAGACGAATGCAATTTTTGTGAAATACTATCAGAATCACATACGTTGGGGCATGTTCTTCGAAAGTTGTTTCGTCATTTTTTTACCACCCGCTCTAAAGCCTTTGGCCAAATCTAATGTTTTGCGCTAAACGTTAGATAGTTTAAGTATTCAATATGGTAGGAGTGCAGCCTCCTCCTGAGCTCAATTAGTGCTAGATGCACTATCGTAAGACCATTATATTGTTGCAATCTCGTTTCATATACATGTATGTACATACCTATGGGTTCAAAATGTTTGGTGCTCTCAATGAACTACTTTATGTTTTTTGTAGATAGCGATTAAAGGTTTGGTACCTGATGGGGTTCATGTGTACTATATCTGGTTTGCGAAAGTGTAGGGTATTCACAGAAGAAGTGGAAAATCGTTTCCAAATATTTCCAACTGTTTTCAGCTATTTGTTTAAATTGTGTATAAAGCTCTCTCTTGGTCGTTTCTAGCGAGCATGATATTAATTCTGCTTCGGATTCGCCCAGGTTATGGATAAAGGGAGTTGATCTGCCAGTTAGCTTAAAGCATTCCTGCAAGTTTTAACTGCACTGGAATTAATCTTTGGCGACAAGGCCAGCAATGCTGCCTGACTATCTATGAAAGATGCTAGCTGAGTTTGGTAACGGATGGGAAAAAAGATGTCCTAGCGCCGCTATCCTTTTTGGCCCCGTTGGTATAGATTGACATTGTATCCTCTTCTCCTACTAAACTTCTTCTCCATTCCCCATTTTTGTCTAAAGCGTATCCTCTCCTGTAAGCAATTCTTGAAATCCAACTTTGGAATGATTTAATCTGACTTATTTATAGTTGTTAAGATGTGGTTCAGGTTATCGCTGTGTCCATAACTCTTTTGGTTCTAAAAATATTAACTACGTATATTGGAATGAATGCAAAAGAGGATTATTCTAAATAGAATTAAATATTTTGGATGAATTAGGATGCGATGTGTACGGCATTCAAATCAGTAAATCATCAGACAGTAAAAATTAAACTAAATGAACTGAGCTCACAATGAAGCAATGGCCCAATAATAAACTAAACTAAATATGTGACCATCCCCACACATAACGATAAAAAAAGCAAAATACAATAATAGAGATAATTGAAGTATATGTATTATAGCTCTAGATATCCGCTCGTACTGCTCGATACTCGTTCATTACCCAACTGTTCAAATGTTTGTTTGAAATTTTCGAGCTTTTGAATGATTCGAGCAGCAGAACAAACATTTTCAACTTTGTTTAGTACTCAATGACTTTACATAAATAAATTTAAAACTATAGAAAAGGTGTTAAAAAGTTTACAAAGTCTTGAGCTCTAATACATACATATCTATGAATGTACATACATATGTATGTAAGTATGTGCATATATATCTCTACAATTAAGTATTGATTAAAATAAATTCTTATTACAAGGATATTTAAACTTCTAAACATAATACTATTACCTAAAACCTTACTTTTATATAGAAAATTGGCGCACACGCCTCAGATGAGACCATTTTATAGAAACGTATAAAAACTGCAAACAAAACACAATTAAAATGTAACTACTATGATAGCCAAAAACGATAATTGGCAATCGACACGCAAAGCCCCAAAAACTACAAATAGCAGTCATTGTTTGGTCACCTGACCAACTGACTAAATAGCTTACGTAACGCCCAAACCCATTTATTTTTAGTATTCCTCTTTCCCCTTATTTGTTGCTCGTCAACTTTCGTTCCAATAGCGCATGCCGTGAATCGGAAAACAAAAATGATATTAAAATATTTAATAAAGGCAATAAAATTAGTGGCAAGAGTAAAAGAAAAACACGGGAAGGGAAGACTAAGGTCGAGTGGAACCGAACATTAGACATACGATTGATATTTATGTCTGTCAGAAATTCAAACTCTGTTATATGAGAGGTAGGTCAATTCCTTGATCTAGTCCAGTCTCAAATATTCGATATTGAGTAAAGCGGTGGGGCAAAATAAAAGTCCGTTAGATTTGAAAAGGCGTAGTTGTTGCCCGAATTCATATTCATACTAGACCATAAATATTATAAGTGTGCTAATTTTATTATGTTTTGCTTTTTCAGGCCGTTGTACTGTTGAATTGTTTTTGGGTTTTTTAGTTTTGTGGAACTGTCTCATTGCGTTTTGTTGAAAGGTTTCTGATATATTCTTTTGGATCAAAAGTGAGTAGTGCAACGGTCACTCGAAGTTTTTTTCACCCCTCATACTCGTGACACAAGGAACGTGTAAACTAAGTTACATCAAAATATATCAATCCTTCCTTCAGTTATCGTGTACCGGACAGACAGAAAGGCTAAATCGATTCGGTCCCTCATTCTGTGAAGTTTAATATATCTACAACCGTTATCTGAATAAACCTGTTGTATTGTGCACATACATAGTACATCGTAGTATAATTAGTAAATGAAACATAAGTGCGGAGTAACGCTTGGTGGGACAAAATAAATGGTTGAAATACATTTGAAGAACTGTTTTTAATTTGTATTTATTTCTAATGACGGAAATTAGTAAAGACGAATTTAAGAAAAATATTGTATACATATGAAAATTGTTATCTGTTTTCAAAAAAAACAGAAACATGAAAACACAGTTTAATTATGCTAAATATAAACTTACCCTATTTTCTTTAGTATATGAAACATTTTGCTATTATAGATGAGGAAGCAAATAAAAATTGCCGAATTAACAGGATCGATGGTGAAACAATTATTTATTGTTTTAAGAAAGTAATGAATAAATATTACAAAACTTGAGGCCTAATAACATTTTTAATAAACGGTGAAATAAATTTGCTTGGTAAATAAGTAATGAAATATGTACCTTTATTCTAATAAGTAGTCGAATATAGCGAATGCGGTCGCATGAAATTAAGAAAAGAACATTTGCTTTCAAGTAATTATATGCTTAATTTCAACTATAAATGGTATATGCATGCACAACAAAATATATTCAAAAATCCTTAGACCATTAATATTTTAATAGAAATGAAGAAGACATTATTTACTAAAAACAATTATACTATATATAGATATGGTGTATAGGTATATCATACAAAGTCTATCCTATCTTATGGCTTTATGGGTCCCAATAGGCTGTGACTATATGCTAGCGAAGTGTGAGGACCACATGCAGTGGGGAAACATCCAGCTGACCTTCGAGTGAAATATTCCATATTATTTCAGTTTTATTTTACGAAGTAAGAAGAAGCTGCCCAATATAGCAAATTGGAAACATTCTAAGCCATTTACAAAAGCATGAAAATTAAATAGAATATTATGAAAATCGATATTGGCTTGAGCATTGCATGCGATTCTATTTCTTAAGCTAATTAAAAGGATATCAGAATTACATAAATACATAAAAATATGTATTTAAAAAATATTATTATCGCATATATAGTAACATTAGAATGTTGTTCTATTTCTGTGCGGTCAGTTCGAAAACATTTTAGAACAATCGAAATGAGATCCTGAAATAGATAAAACACCGAAATGTATTTCGATATGAAATTATTGATGTCTTGGACGGCATCTACATTGTCCATCATATGCCATAAGAACTGAAAAAGCATCTGAGAGTTGAAAAGAAATTTCATGTGCATACTTATGCACATATATTCGTACATACAAAATGTACATGCACTCATACCTACATTTTTGCATACTCGTGCGAAGGAATATCAGAACAAATAAACAAATGTGTATTGGAGATGTCGCTGCATCATAAGAACAACAACAAATACGAAGCATCACTTTTAAAGAAGCACCACTGCGAAAAACAGCTGATCGCGACAAGAAAACCTCATCAAGGGAATTGTATACGTGACCTGGCTTAATGCCAAATTAAGTTCAAAAACAACTACAACAACATGCTTGTATTTTATGACAGAGAATATTCACATGCTTCTACATATGTATATATATATATATATATATATATAATTGGCGCTTTATAACCGCTGAAGCGATTTTCGGCAGAGCTCCTCCTCCAATTTGTGGTTTTGCGTCTTGATGTTTTTCCAACAAATGGAGGGACCTATAGTTTATACTAAGCCGCATCCGAACGGCTGATGGTTTTTTATGGGGAGCTTTTATTTCATGTCATAAATACACTCGGAGGGGTTGACATTCCCTGCCGAGGGGCGACCGCAGTTAGAAAATTAAGCATAATTTTTTATTTAAATTAATTTTCTATAACTTTGTGGATGTTGGTCGCACCAGGTTTTGAACCCGGGCCTTCCGAATGGTAGTACGCAATGCTAGCCACTCGGCTACTGCGGCCGCAAATGCTTCTACATACATACTACGTGTATGTACATATATGCATACATAGATACAATACATACACACAAACATATGTATTCCATAATATAGTATGTAAAATTGCTAAAATTTACTGAGACAAATGTGGAAACCCATGAAGAAATCCACAAACAAATCCATCTCCATTCTATATTATTATTATTGGAATATCGACTTAGAAAGAACGATGCAAATGTATAAGAAGAAAAGCAATGAAATTTTTTATATCAAAATATAGGCACACAAGTTGACAAAATTTGGCACTCTCGAAAATTTAGTGAGACAGTAAATTAAATTTTTTATGGAAAATATATTTTCATATTTGCGTGTTTTGCAACTTTTGATGCCAAGAACGGATAGACACATATACATATGTATATACGTGTGCAAAAAAAAAAAACTGTCGACATTTATACACAGATATCACACACCACTTCATGCAGTGTAATCCAAATGAGTGTACCCCCTCCCGATTTGTCCACAAAGCAAACGAAATTTTCCCCTTTTAACTACAAAGAAAGTGGCGGAATGTGGGAGCGGCGCGTGGGCTGTTACTAAGGGATCTGTAGATTTCCAAAACATCATTTAGATGAAAATATAAACAAGCATGACAAAGTATCAAATAATTTATAAAAAAAAAAATATACAAATTCGCTTATTTGAGTATTATGGCCAAAGTCATATGAGCAAGTTAATGAATGACAAGCGGGTGAATGAATTTCGCAAAAGCACAGGAAAAACATTAAAACTAAGAGATCGCAAGAATTCAATATTTTGGAATAAATGATGGCCGGACATTGTTTACAAAATGAACCGAGCGAAGTCACATGAAAGATGCTCATGTGAACGAAAGACCACACAAAAAAATGAAATGTGTGTAGTTCGCTCGAATGTTTGTGAAAACTTATTTAGACTACAATGTGTTTCGAAATCTTTATCAAAATGCCTAACGGAAGCAAAATTTTAGATTCGAAACATAGTAATTGCAAATTGTCTAGTCATGTCATGTATTAGAGGCCTGATGTGATGTAGTTGTTTTTTTTTCTGGTTTTGAGTACCTTCTTTTAATGGCATTTTGAGAATTTTCATAAATTGTTGCTGAAATAAGTCATAGATTATGTTAATATATGAATGAGAGAGCTTTATAGAAAATGTAATACCTATTACATATGTATATATGACTCATTACGCAAGCAGAAATAAAAATGTTGCCCACAATAAAAGCAGCTTCCATGTAATCATCTACACATTTGTAAGTAGTAATCACATTGCCAGCGATAGGAGAAATCAGCTGTTTTGAGTCTCTCCCAGGAAAAGCAATGTTAAATTGTCAAAGGAGCTCCTAAACACAAGCATACATATTTTTGTAGTATAAACTCATACTGCATCAGCCGGTCAGTCAATCTCAAGTTCGCAGCAGACTGAGTAAAATTGCTTACCATTCGGTTATTCTGGTAGTAATACTCGTTATTCGCTTTTGGATATAGAACATTCTCCAGAGCTTTATTCCTTCGTCCAGAAGACTCAACAGACAATGCTAGTTTTTAAAGGCATAGAATTTCATCAACCTTTTGTTCGTTTTCTCTATTTAGAATAGCTTACACGTGTGTAACGGATATACATGCCATATATGTAAATATACAAACGTATGTATGTATATATGTGAGCAGCTAACACACATTTCAATAGGATGTGAGTTGCACAACCACTCGCGAAAAATCGATAAAAAGGACGAAGAAATACTAAGTTTTATTTATTTGGACATTCTATACTACTTTTTTATATAAGCGTACAAACATATGTAGATATGTATATATGTACGACCACATTTACATTTTATTGCCTACTTTTAGGCGCATGGGCATGAAACATTGCCAGCAAAAAAGAAGAAAAACGAATGTGGCTTCGGTGAACGCGTGCTCACTGAGCATGCGGCTTTTCCCAAACCTTGAACTCGAAAATTATTGTTGGGCTTTGAAACGAATACTAACACTTTCACTAACCTATTCAAAAGCCTACGATGAAGTGACGCAACATTTACGTAACAGAGTGTGGCAAATACATATGTATGGATGTATTTATGTATGAAAATCTGAATAAAACTGTGTAAGCCGAAGCCGTGACTTCGTAAGAAAATATGGAACATTTTTATTTTATATACATACATATATATGTAGGTTTTGCTTTGCATGCATATATATATATTGATGATTTTGATTTTATGTGTATGCACATGCATACCGCCGGTTATAGTACTACACAACTCGGAAGTGTTTAGGTTTTGAAGGCTCAACTTTCACTTTCAAAGGAAATGAAATCGTAACGATAACATAACAACCATATACATATACATATACGCACAAGCAGTATTTGTTTGTGTACATTTATATGTATGTATATATTTACATGTAACAATCTAGCTTGCCCCACAGCCAAGGAAAGGACGCTAGAGGTAGGCACTGGTTCGAGATAGAAAAGGCATTGTGGAAGTGGGCGTATATACATATGTATGTACATATTGACAAAAATAACTAATAACTGTATGAGGTATACATATGTATATGGGTGGACTTGGATATGAGAAAAAAACTGGTTTGCGAATAACACGCGAAGAATTGTCGTTTGGAAAATTTATATTTTTGACAATTTTTAAATATTCAGTAATTGGTGTGATGTTTATATTTACAGTGGGTATGTAGCTATGTACACACTTACGTTGATAACATCGAAAATAAATTTGTTTGTCACACAACTGATGTTATTGTGCTATTTTTTAAAGTCTGATTTTTTTAATATATTAGGTAAAGTAAAAAGTTCGTTCGGTTTTTTTTATGCAAATGGTTCCAAACGATTTTCTGGCTTATCTTTAGTTCCTCAGCAATTAAATAAGTGCTCACGTGACGGTCTGTTTCCACTATTTCCATGATTTTATCGCAATTTTCGACGACAGGCCTCCCGACGCGTGGTGCATCTTTGACATCGAAATTACCGGAACGGAACCTAGCAAACCACTTTTGTACTACACGTTCGTTTACAGTATCGTGCCCATAAACTAAATTAATTTTTTCAGCCGCTTTGGCTGCTTTTTCGCCTTGATCGAAGAAAAATTGTAAAATATAGCGACTTTTCTCTTTGCTCGTGTCCATAATTGACGAGCGCTCACAACGTACTGAGTCAATCAATCGAAAAACTGTCAAAGACAAACTTTTAGCGCGAATAAACACGATTTCAGTACCGCATAGTATGACATGATGCGACACGTAACACTAGTACTATGGACAATAACGCCATCTCTTAGATAAAAACCGAACGAAATTTTTACTTTACCTAATATTTTTTCATTGTTTTGCGCCATAATGCTTGTGTATGTATGCATGTGCAATATTTACGATGATGATGATGTTGGACAAAACGAATTGTCAATTACAGTCAACAAATTAATACACAAAATAAAAGTATGCTTAAAGCGTGCGGGGTTTTTCGGATGAATTGATCAGATTTTGGTCTTGCCAGGTTTTGACTCTGTATACATACATATGTGGAACCAACAAAAGCATAGACAATAAAATGTTTGACACAAAAAAAAACACTCAACGAGTTCGAATACAAAATTAAAAGCACCTTTTATTTACAGTATTAATATTGAATTGTGGGATTCCGCTTTTTACTAATAACAGCCCATTTAAATTAGCTGCACCAAGACTTTTGTGGAACGTAAGTTAAGAGTTGCTAACAAAAACGTAAGCTTCTCTCTGATAACGGTGGCCAAAATGTTAAATTTTATAAAAATTAAAAAGTAGTGTTTTGATGAAAAACATCTCACTGTACCTTCAGTTTTGTGGAAGGCTGTATATGTATATACTCGTATGCACATACATTCAGTTGAGTTTATTGTAAATGAGTTAAATATCACTCATACGTCACCACGCTGCCTGCAATACACCTGGCGAGCCTCAACTCTTCTTTCACTTTTTTACACGCTTTATATTAGCTTCACTTGTATGTCAGTATGTCTGTCTGTCAGTATGTCTGTCTGTCAGTATGTCTGTCTGTCAGTATGTCTGTCTGTCAGTTTGTAACTTTTTAGCGGTGACGCGATCCCAATATGAAATATTTGAAATGCGAATCGTTGCATACATCGTGGCGTTAACAAAATTAATCAGAGAACGTATAATAATCCATACTAATAATTATTATACGTTCTCTGATTAATTCAGAGAAAAAAAAATCAAAATAGAGTTAATTAGAAAAATATATAAAATAAATGTAGTTTAAAAAAAAACAAAAAAAAACGCTTTTAAAGAATATTAAACTAAAAAGTTAAAATTAAATATAGTTTAAAAAAACTAAAAAAACACGCTTTTAAAGAAAAAAAAATAAAAAAAAAATAAAAATAATTTTGAAAATAAACTTTAGACAATAGTATATAAAAAATACTTGTATAATTAAGAGAAAAGCGTGGGGCGCTCGATATATAGAAATTATGGTACAGCGGGGTTTGTTGTGCAGCATAGGTGGACTCCCTACCTATCCGACGGAATATTAATCGTTATTATTAACGCGTACTATATACGTTTTTTTTCATGTTGAAAAAGGTGTTAAAAAGTACACAATCGTTTTCCCCTCATAGCTCCGTTCCTGGGCTTGATAGAAAATGGTAGTTTGTTGTTGCGCTCGATATATGGAAATTATGGTACAAAGCACCCCACGCTTTTCTCTTAATTATACAAGTATTTTTTATATATTGTACTTTTGTCTTAAGTTTATTTTCGAAATTATTTTCAACTTTTTAGTACAATATTCTTTAAAAGCGTGTTTTTTTTAGTTTTTTAAACTATATTTATT
Organism: Ceratitis rosa; assembly: GCA_037013455.1. Taxonomy (NCBI): domain Eukaryota; kingdom Metazoa; phylum Arthropoda; class Insecta; order Diptera; family Tephritidae; genus Ceratitis; species Ceratitis rosa. The sequence goes on along the minus strand of JAWMAG010000044.1, from coordinate 470,993 downwards.
AGTTTTTTTAAACTATATTTATTATATACTATTGTCTTAAGTTTATTTGCCACTCATTTTTCAGAAAATTCTACAATTGAAGACACTATGATGTTTGCGGTTTGATTTTTGAAAAAAAAAAAGAACGCAATTGCTTATGTAGACCTAAAGCGACTTTTGAAAAAAAGTTGCTAGATCAATCAAATTTAAGCGAAATAGCCCAGTGAAATTTAAGTGTGGCAATACTTTTGTTTGGTGAAAATTAGTACAATATTAATTTAACATAAAAGATAATCAAATGAATTGAAGTGAAAATAGTTGAAAGTTTGTCCCTCTGTATAGCATTTTTTTTTTTTTTTTTTTTTTTTTTTTTTTTGGAATTAAAAATGTTTTCATAAGTGGTCAAAAAAAGGTGTTAAAGTTGAACTGTCTTGCTGTACCAATACTTTAGTTCATCACTGTATGTACGAATATGTACATACATACTCTTCGAGCTTCGGTGTAATTTACAGCCAATACAAATAATCAGTGAATGCCAAATTACATATGGAACGATTGCACCGTCTTTAAAGACTGTTTCTATCTACCATAAGTGGTTCCGAAGATTCCGGACCGGACATTTTTCCGGAGAGGACGAGCCCCGAGAGGGTCGACCAAAATCTTCCACTGATGACGCCACTGTAGGCCTGGTGAAGTCCAAAATTGACGAAGATTTGGATTGGCACAAGAAATGATTGCTAATGAATTAAGCTTGAATGCCATGGCCGTATCGCGAATATTAAGTAATCATCTGGGATACACGAAGAAATCTGATCTATGGTACCTCGATTTTTAAATGAGGGCCAAAAAGAGGCTCGAGTGCATTTTGCTCAATTTTTCCTAAACAAATTCGAAAATGGTCAGTCTAGCAACTTATGTAAAGTCCTTACTGGTGACGAATCTTGGTTCTACAATACAAGTGCGATCCAGAAACCAAATAATAGTCCATGTTATGCAGCCCAACAAGTTAAAAAGAGAACGAGATAATTAATACGGTAATGCTGAACTTGATAAGGTTAAAAGGCAAGATTTTGAAGACTGCATCAAAAGTAGATCTATAGTCTTAATAAATGTATTGAAATCAATGGCGATTATGTAGAGAAGATAAAATAGCACAAAGATCACGAATAAATACAATAAAAATTTTTATTTATTTTTTTCTGGTCAACTTACCGAACTTTCGTTAATCCCCTCATACGTATATTACATAAATATCTTTTTAATTTAAAAAAGTTAAGAATATGACGATTTTGCACTTAAGTATAAAAGGATAAAATGCCCCGATGTAATTTTCATACCCAAACTAGAAAAGTATGCGAATAAAAGCAAACGTGCCGCAGGCAACATTTTATCACTATGCTGTTACTCCGTGTTAAATTCTTTTTCTCAGTTGTAAATAGAACATTTTACGTTAACACATACATATTTATGTAAATACGCTTAAATAATGCGGGCAAAAACATATCGACTCAGCTGATACGATCTATCGCCAAGTTACTGTAAAGTTAAGACTCAGATACAATAAAAGCCGCCAGTATGGACTAATTTAAATACTTTAAACAAATGCATCTTCTTTTTCAAAAATAATAAAGGGAATAAACTGAAATCGTTATTAATAATGTACACTGATGATTGGCGTTCAGGTACGAACATATTAATTATAAATTTTGAATACGAAAATTGCAATGTTTGAAAGAACGCATACCCAAAAGCAGCTGGCTATACTTCGTCGTAGCAAGCTGCGGGCATAACTTCTGACAATGTTTTCTTTTACTGAGGGAATGTTGAATGTGAGTTGCGCTAGATGGCTGATTGAGCTTTTATACAGTGTGAGAGAGAGTAAAAACGTGCATGTGAAAAGTGAAGAAATGCCATTAGCGCGTGTAAATTATATTATAGGCCGAACAAACTTTTCTGCACAGTAAAAGAAATTAAGCTCCTTTACATGCTGTTTAATTAAAATGCCAAAATCTTAGATACAAGAGGGATTAAGAAAAAGAACTGCTCATGAAAACAAAGACATTTTGGATGCGCTTAGTACGATTTTAATTAAACGAAGCTCTTTTCAAAGTTCGGCATTTATAAAATTAAACTATTCGCTTTTTTTAATTAAGAAAGTACGTTCGAAGAACAACAACATTGTGGCTGTGACGATCAAAAACCACCTAGGTACCCTGGAATGTGAAGTCCTACCACACCCGCCGTATTCTACAGACCTTGCTCCTCCCGACTTCTGACTTTTTCGACGGATGCAAATTATAGGACTTATTTTTTGGAGATGGTATTCGAAATGATGCAGTTTTTACTTACTTGACAGGGTAACTTAACGTTCTAGCTAAATTTACACTGTTTTCTGTACAACATATCTGTTTGTCTGGCTGCTATAGCAAACATAAAATGCAAAAATTCAATATGGAAATCGGCAGAAGAAGGGAATTGTATATACGTAGGCTGCTATATATAGGTCTGGCCTAGGCAACACTAAGTGTTGCCAGGTTCAATCTGACATTTCCATTGGAAAGCTTGACATTTTTTAGCATAACATCACTCAGAAGGTTTTGTCATTTAATCGTAAATTGTTTTATTTACAGGGAATTAAAAACTTCATCTCGGCCAAAAAATGGAATTAACTCGTGAACATTTTCGTGCGATCATTTGCATCGATGAATTAAAATCTTTGTATGACTATGAAGCATCATCCTATAGCACTGTGAAAAACTGGTACAACGAATTCAATCGTGGCCGACGCTCGCTCAAAGACGAATTCCGGGAAGGTCGTCCAAAAACAGCCGTTGTGCCAGAAAACATCGATGCCGTACGTGAACTGATAATGCAAGACCGTCATGTAACATACCTTCATATAGAGGCATGCCTATGCATTTCTCCGACCAGGATACATTCGATATTGCATGAACACCTGGTCGTAAAAAAGGTTTGTTCTCGTTGGATCCCCCACAATTTGACAATCGCTCAAAAAAGGGCTCGTGTGGATTGGTGTAAAGAAATGCTGAAAAAATACGATCGCGGTGCTTCAAAAGACGTTTATAAGATCGTCACAGGTGACGAATCATGGATCTATGCGTATGAGCCCGAAACAAAACAGCAATCGACCGTGTGGATCTTCCAAGATGAGCCAAATCCAAAAAAAAAGACATTTTCGTTGATAAATATTCGTATTTTCATTATTAGGCCAGAAATATATATAGCAGCCCACGTATATATCTCATTAACCATTTAAATTCTCTAGACCATATTTTATTGACAAAACCGTTTATGACGTATTGAATAGTGATATCCGTGCCCTTAATTAGGTATCACAATTGTCCGGTTATATGTAGTGTGCACAGCTTGTCAACTTGGAAATAGAAAAATTACCTTACAGTGAACTTCGATATAGATTTCTATATCTACAGGCAATAAACAATTTATTTTCTCTTAATTACCGATTTTTAGTAAATATACATATTAAAGGTTTCAAGTTAGTTAATTCGGCATAGATGTAAAAAATGTTTACCTGTGGAAGGAACATAGAACTACATAGCATGGAGCACAAAGATAAATTTAAGTTGATTACTTCAGAGCAGGAAGGAAGCCCTTTTTACACTTGCATAAATGTAAATGATGTATGTATAGACATATGTACCATACTTCATCACAGACGAAAGAAACATACAAATCGGCATACGGGGTTTAGTTTGATTCGCCGCGTTCGCCGCTAGGAACAGCGACAAATGCATTTATTTTATTTATTTATTTGACAAACTCGCAATTCATTCAGTCGACTGATCATAGTAATTTCGGCATGAAAATACGTAATATCAATTAGAAACAGCTAATAAAATACAAAGGCGTTAAATCAATACTGATGTCATCAACGAAAAGTAAATCAATACAAATTTTTATTCTAATTCTTTACAAAACACAATTTGGCTGTGCACATATTTATTTTCGATGCCATTCGCATCTCGAATAATTAATTTTCTGATATCAGGACCGATATATTTCCTTCTTTGATTTTTGCGTGTGGCAATTTGGGAGACAACTTGAATAAATACTGAAGAGGTGGTTCTTCATAGTTGAGTGTTTTGACGAAGTTCTTGATAAGGCTCAATTTGATGAGATGAGGTCGTAGAAAAAGGCTCAGACTTGGCTAATCCTTTCTCAAATAATGAAAATACACATTTTTGAGCGCGTTACGTAACAAAAACTGTTTTCAATCAACCTTGCAACACTGTTTCTGCATTTTCGTTAGCTCTCAATGATAATTAGAAAAAGATTTAACCAAATACATAATACCATAGCAAGATGTCGCATGGTCTGCTTTGCATATACATATGACGTATAGTATGTATATATGTATATAATGCTGTCAGATAAATACAAAGGTTATTTTTTGAAAAACTTTTGTATAGAATAAAAGGAAATATGAGGAGTTGAATGCCAATTTCAACATTATGTTATTGCTCACGTTTTAAATACATTTAAAATGACATTTAAAATGACTTTTCGTCCGACAGACTCATTCATTTCTGATTTTATACTTTTAATTTAATAAAAATACCTTTAACTGAAAAAAAATAATAATTAAATCATTGACTATATTAAAAACTATAAACAATCTTAAAAACGAAGTGCCATTGAAAGCATGGAAAAACCGAAAATTTGTTATAAATCAATTTTAAATATAATAATGTAATGCAAACACGATTATATTCAGCACATGATATTATTCATGGATTTATTTATTTACATTATTTAGCTAATGATTAATTTTTTATTAATAGTTAATAGTTAATATTTATTCAAGTTTAAATTTTATCAAATTATCCGCCATCACTTCAAGTTTTCACTTGTTCTCTCTCTTATTCACTTTCACACGCGGTCAAAATATTCGTTTACGAGTCAAATCATTTTCAAGCGAAAATATTTTCAATAATTTTTATGAAAGGAAATCTGTGTACTTACCTTATGACATAGTTTACGCAAACAACACTTTGTGGTTTTAATTTATCATAGACAATTGTAGCCTGTGTCACAATCCAGCAGTAACCGCCATATTTCCCCAAGAATCTGTAACGGCCAGTCTCACCTTGGCCTTTGCTCAAAACTAAAAAGAGAAATTTAATAATACGCAATATTAAAATATATATATGTATACATAGTATGTACATATAAAAATATTTGATTGTATGTTTATTTTCTAGGACCTCCGGAAATGAACGTGGGACCGGGAACCAAGTTCGATTTGCTAAAAAAATAAGTAATAATTGTTACGTATATACGTATGTACATAGGTACACATTGCAGAAAAGCGATATGAAAAATTTTAACTGTAAATTAGATGATGCTTAATTATGGCTTTTCCTTACAAACATATACATATGTATGTATATGTACTATATACATACATATATACAAAAGCTACTTTTTGAAAAACATTTGTGGAGAATAAAAGGAAATATGAGGAGTTAAATGCCAATTTCAACATTATCTTATTGCTCACATGAATCTTTGGTCAATGTCTTTTGTCCACTTTTGTATGAACTTGCGTTAATTTCAAAATAAATTCCAGAATAGTTATAGATTCAAAACGAATATTAAGTCCGTTAATCGATTAAGACTGTAGTGTGTTATTTAATAGTTTCCAATGAAGTGTGTTGTGGTTTTTGTTGGCCTTGAATGGTTAATTACGCAGTTCATTTTGTTATTGTTTAATTAAAACTACAAAATAATTTCAAATATATCAACTACTCTCAAGTTTCTATTGTCTTCCGTGTGCGGTTTCTCAATGCAATGTGGCGCCAGCACGATACTCTATATGTACATCTTAATAATTATAATGTATAATTACATAATGATATGTATATAACTGCACATTTTTTATTACTTAATACAATACAATATAAATTTAAGTTTGACATCTGCGAAAATGTTCCTACCATATGACGGGAATGCAATAAAAAATACCGCAATAAGAATTCATGTTGCACATAAATTGAATATGATATCGTGGTTAAAATGTTTTTGTAACATTTGGTACTAAAATTCCTTTCAATGTGCTCTGTTACAAGAACCAAATATTGTATAAATAAATATAACACATATAATATGTATAAAATCAAAAGAAAGGTCAACTTCATATACGAGTATAGTCTTGAGCCGAACCATTCATGCACCTGCTACAGCCGCAAAAAATAATTTAAAACATTATGGAGCATAATTAAAACAGCTTTTGGCGCACTGATAGGGTTCTAAGCATAATTATGATTCCACTAGACTTTCGTTTGATATTTTATATGGCTTCTATGTAGCGGCAGCTGAAAAGCCAATAACTACGAAACATCAAATTTTTGTACATGAATTTTCCAAACACACAGAGAGTAACGTATGCATAAACGGGAGGTGTTATAGAATACTTCCCTTAATTGGAAGTAATTAATTATGAAATCTTTGCTAAAATCTTACATATATTTTGCCAACGATGCCAAGCTGCGAGGTTGTTTTGCGTAAATATAATATTAAAATTTAAATTCATTTAAATATAACGCCCACTCACTGCATTTCCTTTGCAGCTCATTACAATGAAATCACTTTATTAATTCAAAATCAACAGCAGAAAATTTGTTTTTCGCCGGCAAAATAATTCCCCATCTGCATACGTTCATAAGTACGAGTACATACTTTTTCACAAAAGAACCGAAGAAGTGGAAAAAGCAATGGCATGCTTTGCAATAAAGTAAAGATTAACACTGAGTGAGGTGGCCAACAGAAAAATGTCTGTCCGAAAGGATGTGCTGTCGGTGAATACATACGAGTATGTACGAGAATGTATGCGAAGGAAAAATATTTTTTATGTTTATCTGCACAAATATATATGTAACCTCCTACAACCACTTCCATTTTCTGGAAATAAAGTAATTTCAAATAAATCGAACTATAAATATAAGTTTTCCAAATATATTCCTTCCAGGTCTACCTCCCAGAAAGTAGTGTTCATATTAACTTAAGCAAAAAGCTGCTATCCAATTTTCAAGCAAACGGAAACTCCTCCCTGGTTTCTTTCTGGGAAAGAAAAGTGATATGTTTATCTAGACAGAAAAATAAATTACTAAATCGAAGCCTGATCCGCTTCTTAGAAATATTATTCAGGAACCCACTGAAATATAAATATAAATTGCCATCCAATTCGGTCTAGGTGGCAAACACAGGTTGCTATCACCAACTCAAGCCATTTTCATAAACACCGAACACCCTAAAATATTTCTGTACAATACGTCCATTTACAATTTATACACAAATACTCTTTACTGCTATCCTTCAAGCAACCCCTTTGGAGGTCAATGAAATATTCAAACAGCTAAAAATAAGATAGTAAATTGTTTGCTGTATGGCAACAATGGAGTCGGGAGAAAGAGTGGAAGTGTGGAAGTGTTACTATCGTGATAGAAATGCAAAAACTAACAGCGCATCATAAGACTCGTCAGTATGTCTGCATGTCGTGCTCGGAATGCCGGTATACCGCGAATGCATTGTAGTATTTACGGCATTAAACGATGTTGAGCTGGTGTCTTAATGTGAATGGAAGCAGGAAAAACTCAACAAAAAAATACATCCCTCCATGAACTCGACATGTCCTTTATTCAAGGACTTTTCCGGGTGGCAACCAACACAGAGAACGAGAAACGACTTAACTGTTGCCAAAATTTATGAACCCACGATAGCGAATATTGAACGTTAAAATGCATTCTGTCTGCAGTCTACGGACTGCTGAACAGACCAAGTACAAAACAGATAAGAAGGTCAATGCATACAGAAGCATGCAGACTGTCGGAATTACGGTCATTTATACAAAATGCCATACACGGAATTGTGGAATTGTACTTGACGCATTATTGCACTTCGAAGGTATAGTGTGAAATGGAAAATCTCAACAACAACAGCAAGCAAAAACAACAATTTAGCAAAAGTAACTATTACGCCGCACTAAGTCAATTCGGTGACTGCAGAGCAACCAGACAGAAGAATACCAACAATCCGTTAGAAGGATTTAACAACAAAACAAAATTGAGTTGAAACAAATCTGAAAAGCTGCTAATCGGAAACCGTATTTAAAATTAAAAAACGAATATATGCAAATGTAAGGCCGCTCATAAAAGAAATGTCATCCTTTCGCACACAGCGAAAGAGACCCGAAGAGACGAAAAAGGATGAGTGATGTTAGTGGAAAGTATAATATTTATAAATTAAGGAAGAGAATTTGAGCTTTAACTGCTTTTCACAAACATATTTCTTTGAATAATTCATTTTTTAAACAATATGTAATTATTTGCGATCTCTTATTTGCGAAACTTAACTTTTATTTATTAAATCAAACATTATATAATCTATCATTTGATTTAAATAAATATTGATACAGTAGTAGCTTTGGGCTCCACTTTTTCTTCCAGGAAGTCGGCCTGAGACGGTTCTATTCGAAATATCAAACTTATTTATAAATCGAAATTTGCTTCGGAGGCAGCTCTTTGCCTAAACTGACATGTTAAACCCTTTTTCTTCCGGGAAGTGGACCTGGTACTGATCTGTTCGAGACATTTTTATTCATGGTTTGATTTCATAAATTTGGTAAAGAGGTAGCTTCCGGCCTGAAGGCCTGAATTATTATTATGGATACTTTTCGGCTTGGGACCGATCTAATCAGTTTGGTACATATACAAGTGGAAATGGAACCCCTTCAAGTTCAAGTGAGTACAGTTTGCCGTCACGGTATGTTTCGCAATAACCATAAACAAAGCTCAAGGTCAAACTCTTGAGGTAGTAGTAGTAGAGTTGTAAGAAAGCTGCTTCTCCCATGACCAGCTGTATGTGCCATGCTTCAGAGTAACCTAATAAAGTAGCCTGGTGATTCTATCACGTCACGATAAACAGAAAATATTGTCTACAAAAAATTACTGCAATATGTGTAAAACTTCGTTTTCATAAGAAGCTTTAAATCCCTACATTAAAATAAAAATAAAATATCTTAAAAAACCAACTTCACTAAACGCATTTTTAGACTCCATGCGACCGAAGTCGCGGGTAAACTCTAGTATTTAATAAACAATAAAAACTCACGCAGCTTCTTTAACACACCTGTTATTGAATAGTAACATGAAATACACGCCGATTTCTTGCCAAGTTTTGGCTGAGTAACCGGTAACCGTATTCAATTGTCTAAACATAATAGAAATGCGATAAGTATAGAAACGAAAGACTTCAATAAAGGTTATACAAAAAATTTGGGGAGAAAAATAATAGGTGCTTTGGTAGTGCTGTCAATGAAATCGTAATGCGAGCCACTGAACTGCTGGTCGTTTATTTTCATTTGATTGCCTGCGGTCAACATGAATCAAGAGCAAATACTTTGCAACAAAAATAAATGTACATATATGATCTACATACACGTAGATACATACATACATACATGCATCTACATATACATACATGCATTTATACAATAAAAACTTCCTTACAAAAAGCGAAATACCATCCAAAGTGTTACATTGTGTCTTAATGTTTAGCCTGACTTATCCTTATGTGGTTAAGGAAAGACAATACAAACGACTACATCGCCAGACATAGGATATAAATATAAATCACGGATTTGCTTTCTGGATTTTCGAACGTGCGTTGCTTGCATTTTGTTTGCCTGAAGTAAATGAAAATACATAGGTGCATCAGCGAGCATGGCTCACGCCAGTCTTACATACTTCAACTCGTTTGTCATAGTTGGTTAAGTGTCTTCGCAGGATAAAGTCGTTATGACCATCAGCTTGAGGCTACTTAAAAATAGCTGGAACTGCAATGTCCACAAGTGTGTGGTTCCGAAAATAATGCAATCCTTTTTACTCGCAGGTAATTGCATTTTATTCAATGGCATTGACCTTCTAGGCAAAGCAAAGGTTATTTAAACACGTTAGGTAGGTTATCGAATAACATGGAAAACAACTACAGAAAATAAGCAAGTTGTGTTAATTTATCCGGTTCGAGTGGATATCCCTTAAGCAATACCCGATCTGATTAACAGTGTTGCAACGTAAAAAAGTGGTACTATTGTAAGTGGGCCATTGAAAAAAACCCAAGGGAAATTATCGCTAAACATCAAACTGCCGGGAAATTTCAGTCAAACTTCAAAACGGAAAAGTAAGTAAAATCGCCCCTCATAGTTCATATTTATTAGGGGAAGTGCACCAATCGTAGGCTTTCTCTGGTTGTTTGCACCTGTACCTAAATTTGGGTATTACACTGTTTTTATGTTTATAGGTAAACGAATTCACGCACTGCGTTATAGCTGTAAGTACAAAAACCAATAGAATGATGAAGAGATTTAAATTTGTTTCAAAATGGAATAAATCGGTGTAAATTATCTCGAAAAGGTGAGTGGAATGTATTTTTGAGCAGTGTTTTCATTTCAATTTACAATTTAATTTTTAACATTGTTAAATCACTATTATTTAATGTGCTGTTGCAAGGAAATAAGAGTTGCCTAGTGACGGAAAAAACCTCTCAAGGGTACTGCTAAAATTCACGACATTCCTTGAAAGAGTTTGCAACGCTAATTGGAGAAAGTCGTATTCAAGGTTGAGAACATGTCATTTGTGGAAGACAGTCTCCACCGTCTGACGATGGTTTGGACTTCTGTAACATCTGTCTGGACCTACTGACATGGAAATTAATAGCCTCAAACTCCATCGAATGAAACGAATGTGGACGTCCGGTGCAATTAAAACGCGCAGACATGAGTGCCAGCTACCTCACATGCAAGCATTGTGCTTCCAATTCCGAAGATAAAGAGAGCGATACGTAATTTAAAAACGTTATATTTTGTTTTTCATTAGAATGGCATAAGATAAATATATTTTAATTTTCTCTTTATGTGTAAAAGTTTTCCTTCAGCTTTTTCCAATTTTTGCGAGCGAGTACACAATTTTATTTTTTTTTTTGCAAAAAATTGTCACTTCAGTAAACATCTAATTGAAAAATCAGCCTAACTGAAAGGTAGCTAAGATCTCTAGCTTTCCATTCGTATATATAGGTATACATATGTCCAGATAATAGGAATTGGGTCAGCCATTATGAGCCAAAAAGAAAACGGTGCCCTCAACCGGCATATTTCACCTATTATATTTACTGAAATGCATTTGTTAAAGAAATATTGTTCGGAATATCTCATTTTGTTTTGCTTTTCGCTTAAGAATACAATTGGCGCTTTGTAACCGCTAAAGGATTTTCGGCCGAGCTCCTCCTCCAATTTGTGGTATGCGTTTTGATGTTTTCCCAACAAAGGGAAGGACCTACAGTTTGCGCTAAGCCGCGTCCGAACGGCTACCGCGGCCATCAACTTGTTGTGAATACCATTGCAATATTAGAGGCAAAGATATTACAATCAAAATTCAATTTATTTATAAAATAAACTAGATTAAGTTGAAAATTGGCTTAATAGCTTCATCATAATAATTTTTGAAAAGCAGGATCCATATAAATTACCCTACCCTAATACTGACAAGTATACCTGTGCTCATAAAACAATTTAAACTGCAAAGTTAGTTGCACATCATTATGCCAGTCAAGGGGAAAATTGCATTTTTACCTTTTGGCAAACTGTATTCGTACGTGCAAATGCTGATTCAACGCTCACAATAGCAGGTGTAGCGAGAGAAATTGTAAAGCTGGTAAAAATATCAAGACAATGACTTGCAGAGGTATATTTACGTTCTTCCATATGTTCGAGTGTGCAGCACTTTGTTCAAAATGTTTAATTCGGTGTAGATCTTATTGTGTATTTTTTACGTAGGTTTCGAAAACTCATGTGAAGATGTTTACCAAACCCTCTAACAAATACCAATGATATTATTATCAATTATCATTACGATTTCATATGTATTTTTAAAAATTGTATTACATGGAGCAAAGTTAATTAAAGATATTTTAATCAAAAAAGTCAATTTTAAATTTTCTCTAACCATATTAATTTTTTCATTAATTTCTATTTAGTCCCCTTCAAAGTAGCCCCCTTCGAATATCAAATAGTTGCCTAACATACGAGTATATGCCTCTCCCAAATAAACTAAACGGCCAAAATAAATCCATTACGAAAAATTTACTCGACCCTAAGCATTCCGTTATAGATGGAATATCGTCCCTTCCTTTTCGTAGTTCCTGCAGCTCCTCCAGCATCATCTAATAGAGGCACCTAGCCTTTCTGCATGACGTCCAATAAAGCAATGTCCCGTCAAAATCCCTTTTGTAGCAGTTTGCATGCGGCGACTAAAAGCATAACAATGAATTCCTTTTTCGAAAGAATATGCTTGTCTTGCCTTCTGTTATCTAGAAAGTTTGTCTGCCTTGCAGTTCTCTTCTACGTCACTGTGAGCAAGGACTAAAGCGAAGGATAGTCTGTTCGGCCATTTCCTGAAGAAGTCTGCATTCCTTCCAATATGAAACGATAACTGCACAACCAAAACGTTGGAAAATTATGTCGTACAAATGAGGAAAAAACATACAAATATTATTCAGGGGTGTTACAGAAATAGATTGTTGTCGGAATTAGAAATGAAACCGACAAAATTCTGTTGAATGTTACACATTCCGATTATTGATTTACATATCGATTTCATTTTCGAAACAGAATTTGTGTCGATTTTAGGTGTTTATCGGTTTAAAAGTCAGAATTAAACCGAGCAATTATTCGTTTACAGAATGGTATGCAAACTTCTTTGCAAGCGGAAATTTAATAAAAATGTAAATCACGAACAATGTATTTAATGGTCACGAGATCTCCGTTTTTCATTGTCGTTCATTCCTAGCTTTATCCAGCGTGGGCAATTCAAGCCTTTATCATTTCTGTCATAACCACCCTGACTGTAGGTCGTGCTGAGGAGATATTTGAGTCCCACAGACCGTTAATAGGAGTATTCTGCCAAAAGCCGCAGTGTGGCTGCAAGTTGGAGCACAAGTGGGATAGACAGCCTATCTAACTTGTATTCAATGACATCCAACACTATTACAAAGGCTTCTTTGTTAAGACGATATTGGTCTATGAATGTACATACAAACAAATTTTGTATCAGCAAATGTAAAAGTAGAATGCAAATTGCACTTACATCGACTCTGGCACGTCCAGAGTAATTTATTTTCTGGCGAAATTCTCCAAATCCTTCAATCATAAAAAAAGCTATAACTGCCGAAGACACTTTACTTTTAATTAATACTCACAAATGTGTTAAAACCAGTACTAAGATTAAATTTGCACAAGTGTGATGACAGCTGATTCGAATATTGGTTTTGCTTATCTTCGAAAAAAAAAAAGCAAAATCAAGTCGGTTTCATAACACCATTTCAAACAGATATTGATTTTCAATTCCGATAAATAAGCAATTCTGTATCGGTTTCTATAACACCCCTGATTATTATTATTTTTATTTGCATAACATCATTTATAACGATAATTATATCTTTTCGGTTTTAATACTATGAAATGTTAGCTCTTCAGTCCATTTTCATTGCATCCTCGTACATGGTCTGTCTTTAGAATAAAGCATCAAAGCAATACAAAGCTATTTGCTGCAGCTTTAATAAAACGAACGTTAATTAACTCAATTCAAGTAAAAAGCCGTTATAACGTACAGAAGGCAAGAAGAATCCAACTCGATATACCGCAGCCAACACTAAGAAGAAAGCTTGCAAATATCTAGCTGCAAACTTTCTGGTGTTTAAGGGGATGAAACTTAATAATAGAAATCTGCCAACAACATTTGAACAAAAAATGAACTAATTAATAGTAAAGTAAATTTGACAGCTCTCTTCCGTTTCCATCAGATATTTGTGAGAATTTTGTGCCGATAAATAAATATTTCCGTAATAAAGTGGGAGAATTTACCGCATTCCCATATCATACATATATGTATATAATAGGTAAGAAAATTTTAAATTCTTCGAACCGAAAAAAGAAACAATTAAGGATTTAAGAACAGTACGAGACGTAACAAAACCACCAAGCACACAAGACACATAGTAAATTGAAATAAGAAAATCTTTCTCACTTTCACCACTATCTAGAAGTAAAGCAACGGCTGTCTAGAGAAGTTGTTTGTAAAACTTTACCATTTTCATGCTGTAAAACACAAAACAATTAAAATCTCCGGAGAAAGCTACAGTACTTCCAATTAGACCGTTACGCTGATGCGGACGTTAAATGTGATGGAATCAGACTGATTTGAGGTAGACAAGAAGTAAGTTTCCAAGGAAACGCATAACTTGGCGAACAAACTAATTGTCGTACATTAAAACTAATAGCAAAATGGAAGGATGCAGTTCAAGTAAAGTGCAGGAGAGGAGCGAGGTGAACGACCACCAAACGTAAGAGCAACAATTGTTGGCAGTCAACAGAGATTGTACCAAAGCACTAACAACAACCACCATCAATTGCTTTAAATTTAACTTTAATGCAGTGCAGCTGGTGTGTAGAGTTTGCTTCGTTTATATTTTTTTTGGTATTTGCCGGCTTTGTGCACTGCAGTGGCAGATGTTTCAATAGTTTAATGCCATGAAGAATTATTAAAATATAATACAACTTGAAGTTTTATATTGCCAACGCGCATTTGGAAAGTGGCCAAGATGTCCTTTTCTGATTTCTAGTCTAATCTGAAGGAGCAAGCTCACGACCTAAAATTTTCATAGAAATGGAAAATTATTATTGTTTTTTAATTCACGTTCGGCGACGGTAGCCGCGTGGTTAGGATTGCGCCCTGCTATTCGGAGGCCAGGATTCAAATCCAAAAGTTATAGGAAATTAATTTAAATAATAAACGATGTTAAATTTTCTAATTGCGGTCGCCCCTTGGCAGACATTCCCTCCAAGTGTATTTATGATATGAAATAAAGGCTTCTCATAAAAAACCATCAGGTATTCGGAGGCCACCAATTTTAAAATATCTTATTTCCAAAATGCAACGAGTACATTTTCAATTTTTTTTTTTTTTTTTTTTTCATTTAAATTCAACAATCATCACAAAAATATGTGTGAGAATCGTAAAGTAAACTCTGCAGAGCAGACAAGTCATAAAAAACTGTGAAGTTTTCATGCGTCTGACGCAATGATAAGACATTTCTCACGAAAAATAATATAAAAGTTTGCGAAAGAATTTAATGCTGAAGTTTTATAGAAAAAAAAATAATAAATTTACGTTTTGAAGATGCAAAGAACGTTGCAAGTTTTACAAAAATGAATTAATAATTTATCTTTTTCCAAGTTAAATTAATTGGAATTTAATTATATAAAAATTTGCTATTGCATTCGTAAATAAGATGGAACTAAACCAACAAAATTACAATAGGATGGGCGATTGATTAATTAATGATGATAAATACTCTTAAGTAAGCTTACAAATCAAATCCTACCTGGCATTCAATTAATTTATCTCATTTTTAGCTTATTGACCTTTAATCGAAAAAAAATAAATAAATAAGTACTACTGAGCATTTAAGAATAAAAAACGATTTCTGCTTCCCTTTAAAAAAGATATTTTTATCATATTTCACGCCATGCCATAGCTTTCCATATAATCTCACTCTATGGTCTTATCGACAGCCGAATTCCGAAAGGAGTAACATATCAACTGCAATGACATGTAATAAATGAAATGAGTATTCACAAAATGACGAAGTTTATGATGCGTCTAAACGATGTGCAATAAGAATGTAGAGAAAAAGCGATGCAGACGACTGAAGCGACGGAAGCGGGAAGTAAATGTGTTGCATCAAAATCGCTGGTTAAATGTTTCATGTCAATTTCAGAAGCCACGCGAGCACAATTTCATTTGCAGATATCGTAAGCTGTCACATCATATAAAATAAGCAAAAATAAAGTTACCGAACATCTCCGACCACAGAAACGCGAGAATTGTCAGACAACTAGCCAGGCAGACATGGAGCCAGGAAGCTACACTAATGGAAGTAATAGACGAACATACATATCTAGAATACATGCAGACAGGCAGCAACGAAGCAGACGTGCATTTCCTCTTAAGCCAGCATAAGACCATAAAATAAGACACCCTACCAACCACACAGAGCTGTAATACGGGTAGTGAAGCTAGAGCAATGGAAGAAGGGAGGTCCGTAGGGACGATGATGTTCTAGGTGAATGCACTCATTGGTGTGCGAAATCCAAGTTAACGTGAATTCATATCTAACTGTATATACATACATATTTACACAGCGCATTCGGTTATGTTATTACATATTAACATATTTTAACATATATTTTAGCCATATAACGAGTGAGTTTTTCCTATATATCGCACAGTGCACTATTGACGGATACATTATAAATATATTGAACATAATATTGTATTTTTTTCGTCTCATCTAAATAACCACTCGGCTATCGTGGAAATAATTAATTTAGTAAAATTCTCTATCATATGTGTTGCTTTGCTATGCTACTTAACATATGTTCATTCTTTGGTCACACTCTTTTGTATTTTTTCTTATCCTGTCAGCTACTTTACTTTACTTCTCAGCCTTTCAGAAACAACCTACACTCGCATGTTTGTATGCATGCACAATATTTTTTAATGAAATGTAAAAAAGTCTAAATGAAATATTTTCCTCTTTGATTTTATATCTGAATTAAATAAAAAAGGTATGCCGAGTACGTTATATTTTCCAGGAGCTGAGATAAACTTACTTTTATATCTAACGAAATTCACTTACAAATTGATATTTATCCCACATTTGACATGAAATAACGGTGATTTGCTCGAGTGACTAGTTATCTTAACGGAGCGGTTATCAACCGAAATTTTATGTTTGACATCGCATTCCTTATGTGGAGGCTATCAACCCCGCTCGTCATCGTAATCATTGTTGCTTCCTACTAAAATATAGTTTTCCCCTCAATGAGGAATTTAAATATCTTCAAGAATATATCTGGCTTTAAAAACGGGTCCTCAAAAAAATCTATCAGCCATTCGAAACAGGCTAAAAACTGTAGATCTCTCCATTTATTGGAAAAATGCGCAAGACGAACGACACAACTCGGAGGATAAAAGTGAATTGATTAGTGAAATAAAGCGGAAAGAGATGGAGAAGGAAAATAACAATAAAATTAAATGCAATTTTCGTCGCTTGATGTATCTTACATAATTATATTACAGCAATTGAATAGTACCAATTTAACTTAAAGTTAATTGAATCGGCTATATGAATTCTCATCACACACTCTTAGCCATTTCTATACAATTCCATTCGCACTGTAAGTAAAATCATAGTGGCATCGCGCCAAAGCGCATCAAATAGCATGAAAATGTTGACTTGTTGATTAACTCAGCTTAATATACTACGCAAGTCATTTATAAAATTGCAACGTGACAATGAAAAACAATTGACAGACACAGCTCAAGGACTTTAAGACCAATACAAAGAGCAAAAATGTGAAAATATCCCAATTAATATTGAGCTTTATCAGAATTTTGATATTTGGAATTTTGTAATGCAGGTCAGTTATCTCCATTTAAATGAATTTTCTACAGCCATGCAACTGAGGTGTTCAAATTGCAAATCACGTGCAATGTATGTTCTGTAACACTCCTTCTTGTAAAGCAAATTATTATTTATGTATATTTATTGTAATTAATTTTATAGTCAGCTCCTGCGTTATTTATCACATAAATATAAAGAAAACTAATGCAATGAGCTACTTTGGACTAATTTAGCAAAGCGCACAACATTCTTTCATCATCATAAATCATCGCAACGTCTCTCAAATGTAATGAAATGAATGCACTTTTGCAAAGTAAAAATAAAAGATGCAGCATTTCTCCAAAGTAAACTCTGAATGTCTTATCCTTACACGCAGTATTTTCTACCTGTGGACAACAGTAAATAAATCCATTTAATAAAATTGATAAGGCCCAATAGGAAAAAGGAGAAATATATTATATATGATATGTAAAACTACAACTATCGAATTTTCCGTTTTTAACTTATGACTTTCCAAAAAATATTAGATGCTTGATTCGAGTTAGGGGTTCAAGAATTTCCCCGCGGCAGTCGAATCTTTACACCACAGCAACCCCGATTTTATCTGGTCAAGGTCTATCATACTCGCAACATAACAACAGCAACGTGTTTAATGATGTTGATCAGGGCATATTATAGGCATTAAGAAATAAATTTAATGTAAAACTCTGCGAAAAGTGTAAAGTTTGTTGATCCTTATTGGGCATTTTTCACTATCGATTAATATTCTTAAAATCTTCCTACAGGAAGGTTTAAACTGAAATTCATTCAGTTTGTACAAAATGAACTTCCGAGTTTCCTATATTGAAAGCTATGTACTACTACAGAGAAGTCCTACAGAGGCCAATGGAATTCTGCATTCAAGTTTATTTATTTCCAAATGCCGTAGCACACAGAGACGGGCAAATATTACACTAGTACCCACAGGTGCTGTAATATATACAGTGACGAACTTAAGTATTGGCACAGAAAGATAGTTCAACTTTAACACCTTTTTAACTCCGAAAAAAAATGCTAGGGACACAAATTAATATTAATTATAAATGAAAAAAGTACCGATTTTCACCAAAGAAAAGTATTGGCAGACTTCATAAAAACACAGTGTACACGTATGTTTAATGTGGTGTGCAAGCCACATACGCACATCATTGTCGTGCTGAAATGTAAATGACTCTGGCAATTTCGGTTTTTCGGCGTCAATGAATTCCACCTCGCCCACACCTGCAGCGGACATGCAGCCACATACAATGACTCCTTCACCACCATGTTTTATAGTCGCAGAAAGGTGCTCTTTTTGAAGTTCAGTGTTAACTTTTCTCCACACAGTTTGACGGCCATCAGATTGAAAGATATTGAATTTACTTGCATCCGAGAAGAGTACATTGTACCAAAAATCAATTGGTTTGCTTAGGTACTCTTTAGCATAGGCTAAACGTTTCTTTTGGTTCCCTTTTGAGATTAGGGGATTGCGTCAAGCTACACGAGAAAGTAAGCTTCATGCAATGCTCTCCGGACCGTTATCGGATGAATATCCTTTCTCAAAATAGCCCAGTGAAATTTAAGTGTGCCAATACTTTTGTTTAGTGAAAATTAGAACTTTTTTCATTTATAATTAGTATTAATTTAACATAAAAGATAATCAAATGAATTGAAGTGAAAATAGTTGAAAGTTTGTCCCTCTGTATAGCATTTTTTTTTTTGGAATTAAAAATGTTTTCATAAGTGGTCAAAAAAGTGTTAAAGTTGAACTATCTTGCTGTGCCAAATACTTTAGTTCCTCACTGTACATCAGCTTTTTGAATGTAATGAAAGATACTAATTATCCTTTCAACACGTACACACAAATGCTTTCAGTTATGAAAAATGAATTAGTATGCATTAGTAATCGAGCTAGAAGCTGTATGATATAGAAGAAGTACGAAAAGAAAGCTTAATGGGAAAGATCTAATACATTTTTAAAGATGTTAAATCACTTTGTAGTCAAAATTGCATTCACATAATCCCATCTGAGTTAGTATCGAAAATAAGCCCAGAATAATATTAAACCTTCTACTTTACCTATCATTGGTATTAAAACATATTTGTTACATCTGTATAAATTAAAAAAAAAGTTTGTGATAATGTATATGTTGATAGAACCTAAGCTAAATTAAAACACAAACTAGTAGTTAGACTGCCCATATCCCAAGAAACTAATAAAGTTTTTAAGAGTAAAAAAAACTTCATGTAACTGAAGGGACTATTCTAGACGAACTAACTAAAATTTAATGGCAGCAAATCCCTAGGTTGCCAAAATTTTACCGCATATATACATATGTACATCTTTCGCTGTACACATGGAAATCAAGGCACTCATTTGCTGAATAGCAGCAGTAAATGATGAACAAAAATGCTTAGCTAGCTTTGTCAATAGCAACTATCTATGTGGATAGTGAAGTCTGACATTAGCGGCAATGGATTGCAAAAACTATTGCCATTTTATGTTAATGCACTTAAGCTACACGCGAGTTTATGCTGCAGCAGCAAATATATATATATTATAGACGTCTGCATTGGATAGAAAGTGTAGAGTGGTTAGTGTTGATTCACCAGTTTTATTACATGCATAATTTGCCAGTCAAAATGTTGTGGGAGTGCATCGCCATCTATGCTGGCAGATAAGAAGTGTGTAGCAAAGTAAAACTTTGCTGGTTGCTATTTTCTAGGTATTTTTTCTCCTTTGCTCTCAAAATGATGACTGTTGCTAAGGTGCAGTTGAAGAGAAAATAATACTACAAACCAGTGCAATGCCACGAAAATTAGCAATACCGTCACACGATAGTAGCAAGACAAAAGGCCTATGTATTTTGTTTGTTATAATTAATCATTTTTCTAATTTTTTTTTTATAAATTTTATGTGCCAAATCAAGGCAAATTTACACACGGTAGTAGAAAGAATACAAAAACAAAAAGCCTATGTACTTTGTTTGTGTAATCGTAGTCTCGAAAATTCAAAAAGGGAAATCGTTCAATGTATTTTGTTTGTGTAAACGAACTGTCGAATTGCCAAAACCTTTTTCTCATGTATTTTATTTGTGTAATTTTTTGATATGGAAGGAAGAACAAGCAATCATATGATGTGACAACTTCACCTTCTATAAATTCGCCTTTTTATTACACCAACAAAATACATTGAACGAATTTCGTTTTTGACTTTGCGAAACTACGATTCCACAAACAAAATACATAGGCTTTTTGTTTTTGTATTCTTGCTACTACTGTGCGTAAATTTGCCTTGATTTGGCACATAAAATTTAAAAAAAAAATTAGAAAAATGATTAATTATATATTATCGTACACGAAATTAATATATGTATTGTCATATATATGAATATTAATATTTCATTCCACCATTTGTTGGAAAAACATTAAGATGCATACCAAAAATTGAAGAAGCTCGGCCGAAAATCGATTCAGCGTTTACAAAGCGCCAATTTTATAATTCTGAGAAACAAGCAAAATACCATTCGTCCCAAACTAACAACATTGGCGGAAAGTTTAAAACTGTTATCAAAATGTTTGAATATAGAAATGGGAAACGAAAAAAATGTAAATTAATGCAAAACCTAAAATAAAAATGAAAAGCGAAACAATAAAAAGAAAATCAACGTGAAATGAATGTAAGATGATAAATACTAAAAAAATGTTACGTTAACTCGTCCCTTTCTCTGAAACATAAGTTCAACAAACTCACACCCTTAGCATTACTATGTAAACAATCTAGCAGCTCCACCGTAAATATTCGTTTCCATTTGTATGAAACTGCATCAAGCTTACAGACGGAGGGTCGGAGTGGCGAAATAATAAATTTCTTCAAGAAAACGCAGCACACGATAAGAATGAACAAGCCATTGCAAGATGTTGCAACACTAACAACATTGCGAAGCGTTTGGGTTTGGGGTGTATCAAACAAATCTGCACATTTTTGGGAACTGCAATGAAGTTATCCTTTGCAAACACAGTAATCACCGTAACATTAAAAATTAAATTTCATCAATTTGAAAAGACCTTTTCATTGCTTAGTCCGATTTAACAATATCTCGTTTTTTTATTTTCAAACTATTGAGTAATTGGCTAAGTTTAAGAATATTTTGCATTACAAAAATATTAATTATTTTAATTAAAACGAATTTGTGTGGAGTATAGAAATGTCTTAATAGCATGGGAAAAATATTGAAACATTGAACATTGTTTTTTCTGACTTCGTTCGAATGCAGTGCCCAGTTTAGTGAGAACGTACTGTTTATATAATATGTAAATATAAACTGAAGGCACTGATTGTATAGCAGAATATAAACTAACCCAAGCTACATTCGCAGTACTTACGAAACATTCAACTTTCAACTTTTGGGTAAAACTTTGAATGGGTGCATTCGTCTACCATAGCAGGGAGCAAACTTTAAACGGAGCATAGTTATCAAATGCATACAATTATTTTCTTCGAAATTGTGATCTTCAGAATATTTATTGTATTTAATATTTTGCGACTTGAGCAGTTTCAGGTATGTCAAATAATTTAATAATGAGCATACAACACACTTAAGTTGTGCAAGTCTTTTGCCATAAAATTTCAGTCAGTTCTGAGTATTTGTATACTTTTATAACATATGTCACCCTATGTTGCGTTGTTCATCATTGTAAATTTGTTATACAGTTAGTCACAGCCGGTGTTGGGCCAACTTTTGTTATATTTTACTTTTCATTACGTCAATATGCCTTTGGACAACTTGTAAAAGCAGTTAAAAATATCCTTAATACGTGTCGAAACGCAGTTAGCCGGAGGAAGCGGTGGCCAAGCCTGAATTGACGACCAGGAAGGTTTTGTTGTGTGTTTGGTGAGATTCGCAGGGAATTATCTACTATGAGCTGCTCCCATACGGCTAAACTTTTAACTCGGAACTGTGCTGTCAACAATTGAAACGTCTGAAGGAAGCAATCGTCCAGAAGTGGCCAGCTTTGGCCAGGCCTGATGGACCACAATCAGGACAATGCCAGACCATACACATCCATAGTGAAGCCCCAGGAGCTTGGTTAGGAGGTTCTTATGCATCCATCTTATAGTCCGGGCCAGCCACCAAGTGATTGCCATCTGTTCCTGTGCATGCCGAAAAATTTTGCCAATAGGAACGAGGGCTTCTATGCGAGGGCATATTGAAATTACCTTTAAAATTGCAACAAGTTATCGAACAAAACGGCGCATATTTTATCTAAATCGGATCATTCTAACTTTGGTAATTAAAGCCTTAAATTTCATGCAAAAATAATGGATTTCTTTTTACTACACCCAATATAAATCGTTGTTATTTCACTTACCAGTCTTGAACGTAGTCATTAACTTATAAGAATCACCGCCATGGTGGCAGGAGAAAAGTGAGTGGTCAAGTAGATCTTCGGATGTGTAACCGAAAAGATTTTGCATTCTGAAAGTGAGACCAAAATTTATATTAATGAAACTCTGATTAAAATGCAATCAAAACTTTTAATTTACTTGTCATCTACATATGTAAACTTCATATCCAACGAATGTTTCGTCAAGAATGTTGTACTTCCCAATGGTATTTCTATATTGGATGGATGTGGTATTGGTCGGCCAATAGCGACTAGCACACGATCGCCTTTCACGTTTACCACCAAGTGACCTGTTATGTGTATAACCTAGAAAAGTTTAAGGAAGTCGTTTACACATTTATGGCGATTTGTTAATCCCTATTATATAATATAAATTTTATAAACCTACTTTATATGATGCGCTTTTTATATTAATACTACGCCCGCGGCTAGTCAGTGTACATTTAAAACGCACGAAAAGGTCACGATGGTCGGTAGAAAGTACTTCCTCTACCATACTCTCATCTTTAATCTTATCGGTCATACCATTTCTTTTGATGTTGAGCGCTTCTTTAAGTTCAGCATGATCGCATTGGTGGCTATACTCCCAAATTTGTTGGCCGAGTATGTCAATCTAAGATAATTTGAAGAGTAAATTAATTTTTGTTTCCAAATTAAAACGATTTTAATAGACTAAACCTTTGCTAATCCCAAATAGTCAGTTATATTATCTGATACGTAGGTAATATCGCCATCATTGGAAAGGATAAACAGGAAGCCGTCCAAGGTTTGTTTTATGAATTGGCTGGCCTCTGCACATTTAAGTAAATCAAACTTTCCATTTATACTTTCGGTTTTAGATACACTGCTGGACCTGTCTCTAACATCGTTGTCTAGTTGTACATCTTCAACCAAATCTTGAATTTTCGGAACTATAAAAGCAGAGAAAATTATAAATTTATTACACACTTAATATCTTAAAGACTAAGTAATATTCTCTACTCGTAAGGACCTTGTTTCTACTTACACAATTGCAGCATTTCGCGCACCTTCAAAAAGGCTATTGCGATACGCATTACAGATGCCTTGTCTAATTGATTTACATCCTCTTTGCGTAGAGGTAAAATCTGTGCCAATTCGCTAAAGATCTCCGTTTCGCGAGAACGACGGCACCTAGCCGCATCACGCGATTTTTCTTTACGCTTTTCATTATTTCTGAAAGAAATAAAATAAAATAAATTCATTAAGGCTTCGAAAGAAATGGTCTTCGAAGGATAAATAATCTGTATGCATCCTAGTAACTTATTACTCTATATCGAGGATTAATATATTTTGCCATTGCAAAATAGAGGGGATACTATAACTTATTTTGATAGAATTTTTCACCAGAATAACCTAGTTATCTTTGTATGTAAGAAAGTAGCGTGTTATACTACATCTCTTTGCTATCAGTAGTATCAAGATATCAAGTGATAAGATCATAAACGTTTAAATACAATAATTACCGCAAAACTGGTCAAAGAATTACGAAAACAAAACGAATTCAAACAATCCCTTTATCGAAGTTTTTTTTATAGATGTTTGTTCTTAACTAGACAGTGGATGGAGCAGTACTCAAGGCGCGTGCTAAGCGGCTAGTTATTTTGCTTACTAATATGTATATTTATTTTTGTATATGCATGTACACACCAATATGTCTAGATAAAATATATGCGTGTTTGTTTACACATACATACTTATGTTATTACGTAGACGTATGTATATACACACATTGTTTGCGTACCAAGCAAATACTAAGTAACTGATTAATGGTGCTTCGCTGTAGACTATGTTGTTGTTATTTCTTTTCTCAATTGAGAACGATATAGAGAACTACTTGTAGAATATTTGGCATGCTACACACATGAATATGTCAACATATATACGTTTTTATACCCTTGTATTCATTGTGCCTTTATGCATATTCGTAAAAACATATATAAAAGCATAAACGGAATAAGAATTCCGTATCAGTTATTATCAACAGTTTAGATGTCAAGTTGCGTTTCGCGCATATTCTATTAGTTTAATTAGAGGCAGCTGATTTTACACATTTATTTATATTATTGAATACTATTGTAAAAGGTAATAATTTGGATTTATACCTACTTCAATAAAAGTTAGTACTTCTACTAACACCCTTACTTTTTTACATATTTCGTTTCTTTTTATTTGATTGGGTCGCGGGTTCGTGCTGGCGTTCTTATTTTTGAGGCTCACGGTCTCAACATAGAGGAATAATTTTGTACCGGGTTATGAGCACCCTTGGAAAAGTCGTTAAAAATGGAAAAGGCTGAGGCAAAACTATAATAAATGAAGAGAAAAATTTATTTTAATTATACCTTTTCAGTGAAAAAAAGAACAAAAAAACATAACGTTTTTAAATTACGTATCGCTTCCTTTACTTCGGAATCCTTTTCAAGTTCAACATTTGTAATATATTTATGGTCTTAATTTTCAAAGTATTCCAAGGCGATATATAACGATTCAGCCAAAAATTACATAATCGAACCCTATCCTCTACATGGAGAAAAGCTTCGTATTTGAAATAAAAAATTTGTACTTTTTTCTTTTTTGCACTCTAACGTTTTTGCTGGTTTGATATAAATTCAGTTTAATTTATTTTCTTTATGTGTTTATTTAAGTTTTTTTTTTTCAAAATTTTTTAATGTATTTTTTTTTTATAAAATATAAAAAATGTTGGTTAAGGACTTTGTATACATCGGCAGCGTTGTACAATATAATGGGAAGACCAGTACGTATACGTATATACCACAGCTGAGAAATTAGAGTCAACGCCTAGCATTAAAATAATTTCTTTTTGGTTTACACCTGTAGTGATTCTATCATACAAATTTACCTCTGGAAATTTCAAAGAAGTACCTTCGACAATTTTATATTTTTCCTTCTTATTTTGAACTTTTCTTTGCCTTCTTAAAAATCTAGATGCAACTAAATTTTTATTGGGAATGAGAAGAAAAATTTTAAATGGAAAAAAGTCATTTCCATAACAGCATTGACCCTGCTAAAACATTTTGTCGTATTCCTTTACATTTGTATATACATCTGCACTTGTACGAGTACATATGTGTAATCTCAGTGGGTAGATGCTTACAACCTGCTTTGCGCTAAGGAAACAAGTTTAATAAATTTACTCCTGAGACGAAATTAGCAAAAAAAAAATTGTTGTTTGCTTTATTTATAATGAAGCGCGTGCAAGTATATGAATGCCAACCATATGAGTAGGGTAACTACCTACAAATCTAACGTATGCGGTGAATATACAATTAGAAGTTCAAAAAGCTTAATTTTGAAAAAAATTATTTTTTAGGTGGTTCATATAATAAGTGGGTTACGAAAAGTTTGATTGCTTAAATTTTTATAAAAAATACGAACTAATTGTTTTACAATAATTTTGCCCCACAACATTTCCTCTAAAGCTGCAAAAGAGATTTCAAATTTCGTTTTTCTAGGCATGAGCCTTCGCTCTCTTTATCTTCGGAATCGTTTTCAAGTTCATCATTTCTTGCAGTTGCGATTCATCGTTGTTTCGGCTAATCATGCGATTTTCGAACACAATCATTCGTTTTCGAAGAAAAACGGATGAAATGGCCTTTATATGGTTGCCTATGGGGTTTGTGAGCTCCAAATGCGGCCATTATGCTAGCTGTCGGGGTTAAAATTTGTTTAATCGAAAAAGATAATTTCTCCGGAAAAAATGTTATGCTAGCTGTCGGGGTTAAAATTTGTTTAATCGAAAAAGATAATTTCTCCGGAAAAAATGTTCATAACCTGACAGAAAATCTTCAGCCCATTAAGCTGAGTGAAATCTCATCGGCCCCAGCACCAATATATTCCCCGGAACGCACGGGACAAGTCGTTTTGTCCAGTAACTAGCCGACTTGCAAACGGCCAGGTCGCCCTGGTAGGCGAGTTACTTCATGGATAATTTTCTTGCAGTTGCGGTTGAAGATTGTACTGAATATTTTACACATCGGGAATGTGAACAAAAAATATTTGGGAACGAAAACTTTTCGGCTAACATGCGATTAAGGCAAAATAAGCCGGAGTTCTTCATTTTATAACGAATATTTATAAACATAATTTTAAGGCGGCCGCATAAACTGAGTGGTTAGCACTGCGTACTATCATGTTGAGATCTACTGGTTTGAATCCTGGCCTCATTAACATTCACAATTATAATAAAAGTATTATTCAAATTAATTTGTAGACCTTTAATCTACATGAAATGGTATATGAACTTTGGTCCGGAGTATTTGAGTACCAGAAGAAAAAGAGATAGACCCATCCAACTTTTTACCGATATGATCACAATGGAGAGCTAAGTTGATTTAGCTATATCATATTTTAACCAAACTTAAAAGAGAGGTGCATGTTATGTACACGTATGCTCTTAAACGACCGAATTAAGATTTTGGGTCACACATCCGTCAATTAAGCATCCAATAGCGTCATACTTGCTTGATATTCTCTCCACATAGATACTACAAATAGATATTGACCCAATATAAAATATATGCAACATATCTGATATCTTCATGAAAGGTATAAAGATTTCGGCAGGGCAGGGCAAATTGTGCAAGATGTCGACGTTTAGCGTTTAACTTATTCAAACCATGCTTAAAAGGAGTAAAAGGAGTCAAAGTACTAAAGTTGAGTGTTGCTTACAATTTTCAGAATCATTACTTACAAAAAGTCTTCAATGTCCACGCATCTTATAAAGTGGCAAGGCTCATAACTGTTCTGCTCATCACCGTAACAATAAGAATATGACCAAGGGGCATTACCCCGACACGGCGCGTGACCCAGCATTCTTTGAACATTTACACCTGGGGCTCCAGTCGGCGCTTGTTGACAGCAAAACCCTGCGCGCTCCTGCTTTGATGGTAAATATACGGCATTCTTGTAGTTATCCATGGAACTGGATAAGCTTGAATACGTTTGTTGTTGCTGATAAGTTTGCGATACTTGATACATATGATTCGGCTGATAAATACTACGATTAAGTTGATGTTGATGTTGCTGTTGTTGTTGTTGTAAATATTGCTGTTTCATGGGATATTTTGGTTGAATTGGGTATTGGTTCTGCATTGGGATATGTTGTTGTATTGGATATATTTGTTGCATTTGATATTGTTGTTGCATTGGATATTGTTGTTGCTGGTGTCCTGGAATATGTTGCTGCTGCATGCATATGCCTTGTGGGTTAGATTGCCCCATCGGAAATGTTATTCCCGGTACAGCCTCGAGCGCCGGATAATTACGCGGCGGATACACAGTTACACCTCCCGATTGCTCGACGGCTTGGTAACGATGTTGTTGTTGGGTCACCGAAGCCATTTGTGGCTGATTATACGCCGGAATCGGTTGCGTTTGGTGATTCTCCTTGTCTAAAATATTTAAAGCACAATCTCCTTTATGGCAGTCATTGTCGTCGCCACCACAGGTACTGTGAAGACCAAACTCGGAAAGACTGGCTTGTTGTTTTGCCGATGTTAAATTCAAATAAAACTCATTTGAATCATTGCCCAACAATTGTTCATTGTGTAAAGCTTCTTTTGCTTCTTGAACATAATTATTATTTTGATGTTCACCCTCATACTGTTGACAGTCGACACATAGATCGCTCAAGACTTTATCAAGGCTATCATCAAAGAGGGTGTCAGCACCTTCGATGAAATCCAAAGTGAGCGACGAATTTGGTTTTCCAAACATTTTCAATACTTAAAAAATTAAATATTGTATATATATATGTATATATATTATATATATTTATATATTATTATCGAATTTAGTTTTATGTAGGTATTTACTAAGTCATATGCATATATACATATCTACTGTGTGTATTCACATGGAACTTTTTAGTATCGTTTGGTTTTTCACTATTTTATTTCGTGCTATGTTGTCTCTATCAACACCGAAAACACTGAACTTTAGCCTTCTAGCAATGTCGCATACAAGACTTTCTCCCATACACTTTCTAGAATTTCACAACTGATAGACTCCAATGCCGCAAAAGAAAATAATTTTACACAGGTCAACGCGAAACGCGTCAGAGTTATAGTAGAATCAAACGACGTCTGTTACTCATCACGATGTCGATTTGAAATGAGCAAGAATCCTCAGCTATTTCAAAATTAATAAAGGGAAATATTTCGCTCACCATAACCGAGAACGGGAGAAGTAAATCCACAAAAACATCATTTTCTAAAGCAAAAACAATAATAAACTGAAAGTTTCGTGTTTCATCGTTAATCATTTACCATACTGTGAGTTTGCAGCTTTCGACTGTGCAAATTACAAATAATAACTAAATAAACACCTAGTTCCAGGCCTTATCAGTCTAGAGCACGACACTGATAAGATATCAGTCGGTTTAAATGCTAGAGCGCTAAAGAGAAAAGACGTTCTGGCGAATCAAGCCAGATAGTATAATTAAAAACGCTTGTGAGAGAAGTCTAATATGCTTTTAGTCTATAGATACGTTTTCTGTGAATAATATGTACAAATATACTTATATAATCGCAGTCAAAATAATAGCAGTGCTTCTCCGGCATAATTTTATAAATAAAATTAAGTAATTATATGTAAAAACTTTAAGTTCAAGCTTTAATTAGTATCTTTGTAAGATAATTACTAATTACGTAGGGAATTTCCGGTTTTAAAGTAAAATAGGTGCGCACCTTTCAGGCAAAAATAAAGAGAGACACATAGTTATATTCACATATGTAAGCAAGGCTTTTGATAATTTTATATTCCGTTTCGTTTGATATTTCATTTTGGTTTCCAATAATCTTGCAGAGAATATTTGTGATATGCTCAGTAGAATGGAGGTCTGGAGATTGTGCCGGCCAATCATCTCTATTGACCCGAAAACACTGATTCTCTAACTTGCTAATGAGTTTCGGTCGTTAACTTGCTGATAGATCCATCTTAATGGTAGCTTTTATCTAGCATAAAAAAATTACCGTATCGAGTATTTCGATATAGTTGAGACTATTATTTATGCTATTTTACGGGTATATCGACTCACCATACTTTACGGTATTTACCGGGCTCTCGTGTACGTATTGACTTGTACTAAAGTGACAAAGTATTATCTGTGTTTACCGTGACATTTTTTCTCTAACAACACTTTTCATGGACTTCCACCGGACTATTGACTTTTTTTAACATTGCTATACATGCTTTTATTTTTAATTCTCTGTTCAATTTTACACTAGTGAATTGCCATACTACTTCAGCGAGTTTCCTTTTTGTTTATAAATTTCCGTCTCGTCTCTTCCTTTATTTCCTTTCCTTGATTTTTATTAATTGTACTTGCACTAAATAATTTTTATTGAAAAGACTTCTAGGTATCTTGACTGTGCATTAGTAAAGCTAGATCATTAGAAAAATATTTAAAAAATTATTATGATTTCTACGAAGAAAGGTTGCAACGCAGTTGTTCTATTCTATTGATGAATTTTCACATTTCTAGTACTTCTTACGGCTATATTTTGACCGCAGCCATTCACATATAGGTATATGCACATATGTATGTATGTACATCTGCGGTCATAATCTTAGTAGCGCGGACAAACACTAATTTCAGTTAAAAAAAAAATTATATAGTTGCTTACCAAAACCAGTTTAATTTTTATTTTTTAGTAGTTAAAAGACTATTAAAGCTAATTAAAAAAAAACTGGAGCCACTTGGTTATAAAAAACAAAAATAATAATACTTTTTACGAAAATCTAAGCTTTCAAGCGGTCAAAATCATAGTAGTGTTACACGTTATAGGGTATATTTTAAAGCATTTTTTATTTAGGTTGAATTAAATGTTGTTTTTTTACATTGGCTATCAATTAACTACTTATTATACATTAATTTAGTATTTAGTTGTATAACCATTATTATTAATTATGGCGGCACAGCGACGTTGCATTGAGTTCACCAGATTTTGGCACCTTTCAACTGGAATTGGGTTCCAAGCAGTCTTTACGGATTCCCATAACTGCAAATTATTTGTAGGATAACAGTCAGACACGATTTCTTTACATCAGCCCACAAATTTTCTATCGGGTTAACGTCAGGAGACTGTGGAGGCCATTCCATGACATTTACTCGGTTGTCTCCACACCACTTCTTTGCAAGCTTACTAGTATGCTTCGGATCGTTGTCCTGTAGAAAGGTCCAAATCAGTGGCATTTCTTCGCTAGCATATGGGAGCATGACCTCCTGCATGATTTGGGCGTATTGGGCAGCATTCATGGTCTCCGTGATCCAATGAATGGGTCCAACTCCATACCACGAAAAGCATGCCCAAACCATAATGGTGGATCCACCATGTTTTAACGTTTTAGTGGTACATTTTGGATTAAGTTCGCTGTTGGGTGGACGTCTTACAAACTGCCTTGAACCTTTTCCACCATAGCGAACAATTTTTGACTCGTCAGACCATAAAATGTTACGCCATTTGGTCAAAGGCCAAGTGAAATGGTATTTGGCGAAACGTAATCGTTTGACCACATGTTGTTTAGTCAGCAAAGGCACTTTTCTGGGGCTCCGAGCTGACAGATCGTTTTCCCGTAAGCGTCGGCGGAAAGTTTCAACGCTAGCTTTCACATTTAGAGATTTTTTTATTTCGGTGTCAGCCACAAACGGATTTTACTTTGAATATTTTACAGCAGACTTAACCAATTGAGTGGGCATTACACGTTTTCGCCCGCGTTTTTCGACACCCGGTTTGTATTTTATAGCATTTCAGACCATCGTAGGGGAGCAACCAATGATGTTTTGCACTTCTCTGTAGGTTTTTTTTTCGCCAATCAGCTTTTTAATAAGAGTCCTTATCTCCGGTGGACAATTATTTTTTCTTGACATCACTACATGCAGCATGATCAAAATTTCCACATTATAAAACAGAATACTGATAATAGAAATAGTTCTTGATTACGCTACTAAGAATTTGACTGGTCAAAAACACATTTGTCCTCAAAACTTAGCCGATTGCAATAACAACAGTAATTCTAGCTTAACAAACCAATTCATATCGTCATGTCGGCGCTTTAACCTAATGATATTTACCCTTAAAGCGAAAAAAAAGTCTGAAATACAAATTTATGATGACTTATATTTAATTAGCAAAATCACTACTAAGATTTTGACCGCAACTGTATATACCTACATACATTTGTACTATATGGTGGAGCTTTAGAACAGCTGAAGTGGTTTTCGGGCATATATTTATACGGGATCACATATACAACAACAATAAATTTCAGCTTTTCCCCTTTAACTAGTAGTGTTAGAATAAGTTTTTTTGATCAAGAATTCAATCAATTGGGCCGAATTCAAAATGTACAAAAATAAAGATTTATACATTTTTTTATATAGACATTAAATAGTTCCTCTTTGTAACATATACATATTTGCAAAATGTATTTCTCCGTTATCATAATGAATGAAAAACAATGAGGGCCGAAATTGCGGCTATCATAAATCATAACTGATATGTACCTTATGCTCAAATATAAACGAGACTGCTCAATAAAACAAAAACGGTTAATTATTCTTCAATTTTATTTTATTTATTTTATCCCCTTCAAAATAGTCACCATTAGAGGCGATACACATATGCCACCTTTTTTTCCAATCTTCATAACACTTTTGGTAGGCCGCTTTAGGTATGGCTTTCAGTTCCTTCTTCGAATTCTCTTTTATGACTTCAATCGACTGAAAATGCTTTCCACGAAGCGGCAATTTGAGTTTAGGGAAAAGAAAAAAGTCACACGGTGCCATGTCGGTTGAATACGGTGCTTGCGGAACAATATTTACGTTGTTTTTGGACAAATAGTCGCGTACAAGACGAGACGTATGAGCTGGCGCATTATCATGATGTAGAAACCATGACTTGTTGTCCCACAAATCCTTCCTTTTGGGACGAATATTCTCACGCAAACGCTTCAAAACGGATAATTAATATTCAGCATTAACGGATTGACCTTCTGGAAGGAATTCCGAGTGCACAACACCTTGGCTATCAAAGAAAACAGTGAGCATAACTTTGATTTTCGATCGACTTTGACGTGGATTTTTGGGTTTCGGTTCATTTGGAAGGCGCCATTCAGATGATTGCTGGGCTGTTTCAACGTCGTATTCATAGACCCAAGTCTCGCCACCAGTTATGATGTGCTGGATATCCGTATCAATCATTGTGAGCATTTCCTTGGCGACAGTTTTGCGTTCCTCTTTTTGAAGAAAATTCAACAATTTTGGAACAAGTCGAGCAGACACACGGCTCATGCCCAAAACATCGTGAATAATGCTATGAGCGGATCCATTTGATATGTTGAGCTCACTAGCTATCTCTCTTTCAGTCACACGACGATTTTCCAACGTAATTTTCTTTACTTTTTCGACGTTTTCTTCGTTTATTGACGGTGCTGGACGACGATCATGGGGCAAGTTCTTCAGCGATGTACGGCCGTCCTTGAACGACTTATACCAATCAATAATACGTGCACGTGATAGGCAAGACTCCCCATATGCCTTCTGCAACATTTTCATTGCGTCCGTCGCACTTATTCCATTGGAATACCAAAATTTCAAACAAACTCTTTGCTCAACGTTAATTTCCATAGTACCTAAAATTCGAAAAACACACTCGAGGTTGACTTGTTTATAGTGCCGTAAAAAAAAACTATGTGACAGATCGCTCAAATTTGACATGTAAACATATAACAGTCCTGCCAGCCTTAGCAAAAAAAGAGTATGGCCATATGTTTTGTCCTTGTCGAGTTATGGATAAAGTCTCCGTTTATATTTGAGCAGAAGGTATGTACATATGCATATGTTGTTATGGTTTATTATTTATCATTTACTTTTGTATACAAGATGCTTATTAAATTAAGCTTAAGAAAACATAGCAACGGAGACCATTTCCTAAAGAAATTTGTATGTCTATACACAAATGATATTAGCATTATTACTCATTACATTGTTTTTAATCAGTATGTGCCTGCGCAATTAATAAGCGTATTTTATTGAAGTATGCCTGTATATGTTGGTTTCGAGCCGATTTATGATATAATAATCAAATAGATTAACTCCCCTGGGTGATGTCCCTTTTTTGTTCTGCGATCTTACGATCCATTCGGTGGCTATCAATTGGTTCACAAAGTTTTAAGTTCGCCAGAACTATGGTGAGGTAAAATTTTTTCTCTTTTCATGGTATATACATTATATACGGTTATTCCATTTCAAACGCAATAAAAAAAATGTCGATTTTCTGAAAGCTTCTTACTAAAACTGACAGAAATTGATCTGAAACATTTTTTAAATTTGTTTTTAAAAATTTCTATACATAACATTTTTTTAAAGGCTTTGTTTTCTTTATTCAAAATATACGTATCACATACCAAACAATTTTTTTAACCAAACATATTCAAAGAAAAACTAAATAGTTCAAAAAGTTACGGATATTTGAAGAAAACTGAAGAAGCATATTTTATTTGTCCATGCTGGTTATTCCTCCCTCATCAAATGCAATTTGGACCAAAATGTCTCTATTTAATAGCAAAGTTCCAAAATTTTTAGGTCTATTATGGCTGGCTGTTCGGGTAGGTCAATTGATTTACAACTTTCACACTAAGTACGTAAGTATATATGCATGTATGTATGTATATGTTATGATTTGCAAACAATTAACAGTAACATAGCTCAGATTGACATCGCAGTTTCATGCGCATATCACCCAAATAAAAAAATTTCAATTTTAAAGCAACTCGAAAAGGTCAAAGATAATAATGATTAATTTCAATGAAGAAAAATGTTATTCAAACATACACAAAGAAAAAAAAAAACGCGGTGGCTTTTCTATTGTCCGAAACTCGCGGTAGCCTGGAGGGTTTCGCTACACGAATACAGTTATCATAACAATTTCATTTTGTGGAAAATTTGAAAAAGATAACATCTCTTAAACACCTTTTCACTATAACCTTCAACCTCAATAGAACATTTCTTATATACACGTAGATTATTAATTTAATTGTATTCAAATCAATCAATAATTTTATATTAATTTTTCAAACAGTTGGCAACATCACTCAAAAGTATTTTCTTTTTAAACCTTTCTGTAATCTATTTATATTGTAACGTTTCTCTCAGGCCGCGCTTCACCTGATCCTTCCAAGAGAATGAAGCTATGATAGTGTTCCTCTTCCTCAGCTTCTAACGGTGGGTAATGCATGCTAGCCGCTGTCTCTTCATTCGCTGTCAAACTCGTACAGCTCATCGTTCCATCGCTTGCGGTATTCGCCATTGCCAATACACAAAGTACCATAAATCATTCGCAAAAGTTTTCTCTCGATGACACCCATGGCATACTCATCAAATATCGACATCGTCCATCCTTCAGTATCATATAGTGGGACGGGTATGATGACAGACTTGCAGAGTTTAGTTTTTGTTCATCGAGAGAGCAGTTTACTTTTCCCAAAGCAGCACATGTCAGCAAAACTGATCCTGCGTTGCGAAATTATCTACGACTTCTAAGTTATGACTGTCAACAGTGACGTTAGAGCCGATTCGCAAACTCGATAACTGTTTGTTTGATAACTGGAGATATTTTGTTTTGTACTCGGTCACTACCTTACCCATTTGTTACACTTCATTATTAAGTCCTATGAATATCAATATCAGCGGCAAACGCCAGCAGTTGTACACTCTTCTAAAAGATTGTGCTTTGTCTATTTATCTCTGTGGATCTCCAGCATCAAATTGAAAAAACCCCACCACGAAGAGTCGTTCTGTCTGAAACTCCGGTACCGAACGCTTGGAAAGGTCTTTCCCGATTCTCAGACTATCTGCGCAAACAAGCGACTTCACGTAACCTCACAAAAAATAGTCCAGAAGTGTTAAAACGCACGATCTCTCTCCGTAGAGCTCACCAAGTTGTTGTTATAGTTATGGTTATAGTTATTGTTGCTGTTGTTGTTGCTACTACTACTACTACTGCTGCTGTTGTTGTTGTTATTGTTGTTGTTGTTGTTGTTGTTGTTGTTGTTGTTGTTGTTGTTGTTGTTAGACTTTGGTATAGACTTTTTAGAGGAATATTAAATAAACTAACTAACTAACTAAAACTGAATTCGTAATTAATTATTTATTACCATATAGATAATGTATATTTGATTGGTGTTTATGTTCGAACATATAAATTATGAAATTCGTTGACAAATATTATAAATTTGTTTAACAGTATGAAAGTACACTAGCAACTGGCAACATTTCGTCGCTGTTAGCAGCGTCGATAACTCGTGTATGCATATCCCTGTTGCTGTTGTTGTTGTTGTTGTAACCGCAAAAATATTCCCCAAAGTAATTTTTGGGGAATGTTGCGGGAGTGACAGTCCTTGGCCGGATAAAAAATCCAGGTCGTTCCGGTATAAAGACCCGACTGTCGCGGGAACTATTGGATTTTAATCGCCTCTTACGACAGGCATGCCTTACCACATATCCCTCTTCCAGTCAGGTGTTACGGCTGTGAGGTATTTAAAATGGGTATTGTTGAAATAGGTAGTTCTATATTTTAGATATTAAAACCATGTTGTTGATTTGTATCTAATATTAAAAATTCATTCCCCAGGTACTGCCAGCCAACAATTTGAGTTTCTGTACTTTGGCGGCAATTGCAAACGTATACACTGTGAAGAAGTGGGAAATATTAGCTAGATAGCAGTTCTCCTTCAAACTGAGATTATCAACATCTGACCAGACGCTAATATCGAGCCATCATCGGCATATAAGATCAGAGGAACGCCCGTGGCTACAATTATTTGACAATACTCTTGATTTCGTTGACAAAAACGATATCAAACGAAAAGGCGCAGCTCACAGATCATGGGTATATGGGCACCTACTTTTTTATTACGCTTTTAATCTTTTTTTCCACCCGTATCAAAAGTGTCGTAACCAAACAATTTCCAATCATTTGATTAATTTTTCAAAGTGGTAAAGCTTGACCGAAGACTGTCGACCACTCAGGTAATTCATTGTCCACCTCTTAAATGTACGATAGTAGCACTGGTTGACTTTGTCAAAGGCTTTTGGCAGCCGCAATGATACCAAGACAGTTCGCTCACAGGGTTGGTTTTGTTTGTGGCTGTGGTCCAAAGCTTGGTTGCCCTTGAGGAGAAGTTGCACGACCTTAAGTGTTCCTCCCACTTGTATCGCTTTTATTGATTAACCATGCCTTAACTTTTCATTAAGTTCCCTGATTCAGGGATGTCCGGATCGACCTGCCGTAGATGGTAGTACTTTGATGCTAAGTACGCTGCGCCAGTAGTGTAGTTTGGGCGAATTTCCGCCATTCGGCCAGCCGGTATGAAGCGAGCGGCAGCGGTCACAACTATTTTTTCCCATAAAAATAGCAGCTTTTTTGAAATTTACAAATGGCCGCAGACCCGCGTAATCGAAGTCAGAAGGTAGCTAGAGAAAACTATGGGCCAGCAATGGTAATATTTGGCGAGCTATGGCAAATGGAGGCGTCATTGTTCATGACACAGAAATCGATTCGTGTTTCTGTTTTGCCAGCTCTATTGATCTACCCTCATTTAACAGACTAGAATGCTACAGATCGTTGTGCGCATTAAAGTTGCCGAAAACCAATCGGTTTTCGCCTCTGAGTAGCGCGCACCTATATCGGGACTTGGACACCTTGGAGCAACAAGTAACGTCAACCCGACGCGTAGAACCAACTTCAGTGAGAGTCCGTCTAATTAATGATTTGTTAAATGAGGTGGTGCAGATGGAGCGCCAATATGTCAAAATCGAGCGATCATTGTTAGCATCAGCATGCTAGTTCCCTAGAGATCAATGGCTTTGGTGATCATTGTCTTTCTGATAATATCCTCCTTCATTAGGGTGTCTAATGAAATCAAGAGTTGAGCATATAGCTTCAATACTCGGATGAAATACCACGACGTGTTCGGGGCGTCGTGGCACCCAGCATCTAAAAAAAAGTCGCCTAAAATACAAAACTGACAACGTAGTCACATAAAACTTTGTGTGAAATAAAATTGATAAAACATTACAAATATATGCGCTACATACACGTACATTAATTTACGAATTTCTTTATCATTTATTGAAATTAAAAACAATACTAAAAAAAATCGAAAAACAAAAGTCCAACTATATTGTTGATAGACATAGATATGTATGTAAGTAAGTTTAGTTGAGTGAATAGAACAGAAGGTGCATTATACTTTTTTTCGACCTTGTTAAAACAGCATTGAATTGATTTCAACTCCAATTCAAGGTTGACTGTGCAAGAAGTGTAGGCAAATTTGTTGATAATTTGCTAATTTCGATAACGCCACCACTTATTTGTAAGCA
Organism: Ceratitis rosa; assembly: GCA_037013455.1. Classification (NCBI taxonomy): domain Eukaryota; kingdom Metazoa; phylum Arthropoda; class Insecta; order Diptera; family Tephritidae; genus Ceratitis; species Ceratitis rosa. The sequence goes on along the minus strand of JAWMAG010000044.1, from coordinate 432,607 downwards.
TTTGTACAAATATTCAGGCATTCACTTGACCAATGGTAAACCATATAGTTAAATATGATTACTATAGTACAATACAAGGTAACAAGTCAGCTGACATAACCGCTTTAACGAAATGTTATTCAGACCGTATCGTAAAGTTAAGATACATCCTTTGCTGCCAGACTATGGGATTATCTTTCTTACTGGGCAGGGATAAGATTTTATTTTGTAGGGAGAAAACTCGGCTTAATACATTTTATGTAAAAAAAAGTTCAATCCCTGCCATAAAAAGTCTGATGAGGAGACGTGATGATCTGCGAAACAGCTGTCACTGCTATTGTACTATTTTTCTTTGTTGTATAACAAAAATATTCAATTCATACAAACAAACCAGTCCTTTAGCTTACTTAAAACTTTTAACAAAAATTTAATAGTATGGCCGCAAAAACAATTATAAAAAAATTATTTAAAATCAAAAACAACATTAACATTAACTGTAGCTCAATATAGTGAATCAAGCTGCACAGAGAACTACATAATAAAGCGGAAGTGTACGTCCTTAATGTAATTAGTTGATCAAATAAAATAAAAAATCAGCTGCGGTTTTCAAATTTCGCTCGAAGTGGGAAAATTAATATTCAAAGCTGTTGAATACTCACAACTAAATAGAGGAAAATACATAATCTGTACTGACAGTCTTTCATGCTTCCTGGCGATAAAAAACCCTATTAACGCAAACTACATCATAAGCGGAATAAGAGACAAATTAATATCCTTCCCTAACAAACTCAAATTAATGTGGACTCCCAGCCACACAGGCATCAGTGGAAACATCGCTGCGGACGCAACCGCTAAGGAAATGATCCTCACTCCTACCATCACCTCTCCATACCTTACAAGAGGCGATATCTTCCGACTAATCAAACATAAAAGAAGCACAATATTATCTCTCGACTGGGTAAATTATAATCATCATTACTCAAGGATTAACCCAAGTCGCGCCAAGCCAGATTTTCCGTCAAACATTTCGACCAATTTAATTACTCCGTACATCAGACTTCGCATCGGTCACTGTATCATAACCAATTCACACCTATTGAGCGGCAGCCGCCAAAATCAATGCCCGTTCTGTGATTGCACCGTCAGCATTCATCACCTACTTATCGTCTGTCCCGCTCTGGAAAATTCAAGAACAAACCACTTCCACAACGACGATCCGGTTCAATTATTAAGTGTACCATCAGTAGCAAACATCACTAAAATTTATAATTTCCTAAAGGAATCCGATCTTCTTCGCCGTATTTAAATAAACCAGTCAGCCGAAAGCCGATGTTGCTAGCGCTGCGTACCATAGTTTATATAATAAGTTTTTTGTTATGTAAGCTTTAATAAATAAATAAAATAAAAATAAATATTCAAATTATATTTGAAACAAAAACAATTGTTGAAATTGGCAACATTGTAGGTCAATGCCATTCACGTATTTATAGCTCTGTTCGGTGAAACCGAACCCGGTTCAGTGAAATTCAGTAACAATTGTTACTGCCCATCAGCTCATCGAAAAGAACTTATAACATTGTAAAATACAATAATACGAAACTCTTTATCTCGTGAGAGCGCTCCAAAAATCCACATTTTTTGTAACATTTTCCCAACGGTGCCACTTCTAGGAAAAATTTTGCTTTTGGGATTTTCGGAAAATTTTTTGGCCTTTCTGTGCTAACAAAAAGTTGTGCAAATTAATATTTTTGAACATTTAAAGCTATATACGAGTATGTATGACTTCAACAACTTTAAGTAATACTCTTTCTTAATTTTAACATACAAATTTGCTGTGCTTAATTAAAACTTGTTGCGGTAGCCGAGTGGTTAGCATTGCGTACTGACATTCTGAAGGCTCGGGTTCGAATCCCGCTGCTACCAACATCTAAAAATTATTAGGGAATGTCCACCCCTCCGCGTGTATTTCGGACATGAAATAAAAGCTCCTCGTAAAAAAACCATCACCCGTTCGGAGCCGGCTTAGTATAAACTGTAGGTCCCTCCATTTGTTGGAAAAACATCAAGACGCAAAACCACAAATTGGAGATGGAGCTCGGCCGCTACAGCGGTTACAAAGCGTCAATTATATATACGTGTATATAATTAAAATTTTTTTATAGTTGTAAGCGAAACTATTGGATTTCGGAAAGGTCACAAAAACAGCTGATACGATGAGGTGTGGGGTGTCGTATTGGAGAGAAAACAGACTGCATACCTCGCAACCTTGCGATAGACCACAACACGTGCGGGTGGGATAGATACCGAGAGCTGAAAAGGGAAGCAAGACGCATATGCAGGGAAAAAAAGAAAAAGGCCCAAATGCGTGAAAAAATTAGGAGCTTGAGAAGCTGGCCGATAAGGGTAATGCTCGAATATTCTACGAAAAGATACGGGGACTTGTGGAAGGTTTCAAGACCGGAGCAAACTCTTGTAGGACCCAGAGGGGTGAGCTAGTGATGGATGCCAAGAGTATACTGCACCTATGAAGGGAACACTTCTCCAAACTGCTGAATGGCAGTGAAAATTAAACACCCGGAGAAGGTCAACCCGAAACTCCAATTGATACCGGCCGAGCTATTTAAATGCGGCGATGAAGAACTGATCAGGTGCATGCATCAGCTTCTTTCCAAAATATGGTCGGTTGAAAGCATGACCGACGATTGGAACCAAAGTGTGCTCTAAACCTTCTTAAGATCCTATCAAGCGTATTGTGTGAAGACTAAAACCCACCGTCAACAAACTGATTGGATCTTATCAGTGTGGCTTTAGACCTGGTAAGTAAACCATTGACCAGATATTACCCATGTGACAAATCTTGGAAAAGACCTGTGAAAAGAGGATCGACACTGTGACAGCACGAAAAGGGTCTGCTTCTACGCCGCTATGTCTGAATTTGGTATCTCCGCAAAACTTATACAGCTGTGTAAACTGACCTTAAGCAGCACTAGAAGCTCGTTCAGGATCAGGAAGCACCTCTCCGCGCCGTTTGATACCAAACGAGGTTTCAGACAAGGTGACTCTTTATCGTGACTTATTTAACTTATTGCTGGAGAAAATAATACGAGTTGCAGAGCTGAATAGAGAAGGTATAATCTTCTATTACATCTAAACTAATTACATCTGTTGACCTAAACGGGGTTAGGTCGCCGAAAGTGTGACAGCCCTTGGCCGGATAAAATCCGGGTCAACTCCGGTACGTAGAACCGGCTGTTGTTCTATAAGAGTGTACAGCTGCTGGTGTACGACGATGATATCGAAATTATTGGCTTGAACAACTGCGCCGTGAGTTCTGCTTTCTCCAGACTTGATAAAGCGAAGCGAATGGGTCTGTTGTGAATGAGGGCAAGACGAAATATCTCCCCTCCTCTCTCGGCGAAAGAAAACCAAACTCTGCAAGTCGCTCATCATACCGATCCTACTATATGGCGCAGAAGCGTGGACGAAGTCAACATCTGATGAGTCGGCTCTAGGACTCCTCGAAAGAAAAGTTTTGCGAACGATTTATGGTCCTTTGCGCATTGGCAACGGCGAATACCGCAGACGATGGAACGATGAGCTGTACGAGCTAAAAGATGATATTGACATAATTCAGCGAATGAAGAGACAGCGGCTACGCTGGCTAGGTCATGTCGTCCAAATGGATGAAAGCACTCCAGCTTTGAAAGTATTCGATGCAGTACTCGCTGGTGGGAGCAGAGGAAGAGGAAGAGGAAGTGTTCTACTCCGTTGAAAGGATCAGGTGGAGAGTGACCTGGCTTCACTTGGTATTTCCAACTTGCGCCAGACAGCGAAAAGAAGAAAGGAATGGCAACGCCAATAAAGAAGAAGAGGAAGAAGAAATCCCATTCTTTTCCCGTGAAGCCCCATTGAACAATGGCCTGTTATTATGCCTATTGTTATGTTAACGGAGAACGGGTCTAGAAGGATAATATGTTTTCACCTTTTTGGTCACGTTGCACGTGATCTCATTCAGCCATCTTGAGCAAAAGCCAGTTTAAGCATATACTTTGCCATGGACAGAGGTAAACCAGCATTATGTCCATGTTTTATCGTGGGTAGAAGGGTTCCTTCCATCGCTAGTTCGTCTGCCTTGCAATTGCCTGGTATGTCGCTGTGTCTAGGTACCCAGACCATGCATTGCATTTAGGTGAGAGTGTTACTGTTACATTAAATAGATCTGATGGCAGCTTGTCTGTCTAAGTACATCGTAACCGATTGGTAGCAAGACAATGTAGTAATCTAACAGTAACACTCTCACCTAAATGCAATGCATTTGTCTTGCTACCAGTCGGTTACGATGTACTTAGACAGACAAGCTGCCATCAGATCTATTTAATGTAACAGTAACACTCTCACCTAAATGCAATGCATGGTCTGAGCAGCCACTCAGCGGCTTCCATAATTCCAAAGAGCTCCGCTTGAAAGACGCTGCAGTGGTCTTGTAGTCTCGTGCTCATATTTAATAAAAGCATCGGAGAATAAATTCCGCATCCCACTTTTCCATCGAGCTTTGAGCCGTCTGCAAAGATGGCTATGGCTCTCTGATCGAGGACGCTGGTGGTTTTCCACTCATTTTTGTTTGACATTCTCGTGCAGAAAAGATTTTGGAAGCACATACTGGAGGTGGTATAGTTCAGCTCCTTTGGCACTTCTGCAAAAGATAATATTTTTGTGTGTCCTATACTGCAATTCTCCCAAGGTTGACTTGTATTCAATCTGATGCGTTGCAACCGGCTTGTAATTTCGTGTATAGGAAGAATGTTGAGAAGAGTTAGCAGTAATTTTGAGAGAGTTTATGGCAGTGCTCCCGCTGCCAGGACAAAGATGACTAGATACGAAACTCAATCAAAAACACTCAAAATACAACTCTGAGCGTTCCCCCATCTCACATTCTAATGTTGGCAGCAGTGTCAGATCGGGGAACATTCAACAAAATGCACCAGTACCACTATGTCAATAAAAAAATCCATTGTTTTTGTTTCAAAAGAAATTTGCTTCAGCAGTAAATATTAAAGAAATTGTTGTAATTTTATTCTTAAAACTTAATATAATTAAATGTTTGACTGTTTCTCAATGAAATATTTTAGTGAAATTGTATTTAAAGACGTTGTTGTTTGTAATAAAATACCCAAATTATACCTAAAAATCCAAAGAAGTCATTTTTCTATCACAGTGGCACTGTTCAGAAATGTTATAAAAAATGAGCATTTTTGAGCGCTCTCACGAAATAAAGAGTTTCGTATCTAGTCATCTTTGGCCAGGATAGCAGCCAGGACAAAGTCGTCAGTGTATGCCACCACACCACAGCCTGTGCTGTTCAGTTTTCTAATCAGGGTGTTTGCTGTTAGAGGCCACAGCAGTGACGATAAAACTCCTCCTTGAAGGGTACCTCTCTGCGAGGGTGATTCTATTTCTCAGAAGAGATTCTACAAGATTCACTAGAGGCTGTTAAAGACAACATTTCTTGAAGAACCTTTTTTACGAATACCTTAAGAATGTTGTTGAAAGCCTCCTCAATGTCGAGCAAGATACCAACCGTATACTCCTTCAAGTCAAGTCCTTTTTCGATGCACCCGACTAAATCATGCATCAAAAAACTACATATAAAGCTTGGTATGCATTTCCACAAAAATACCTTAATAAAAATTAAATAGTCTAATTCTTTAAAATTTCATTTAATAAACGCAAAAGCTGACTTAATTTCGTTACATTTTTCTTGTAAGGTAAAACAAAAATATGAATCTGGTATTTTTTCCTTGAAACAACCGAAATTTATTACCGTGTTTCTTGTTTTTCCTGCAGGGAAAAATACTACTTGATAAATAGAATTGAACTAGTCTGCGGTTTTCTGCTAATCATCTTCCAATGAATGATGTGGTGATGGAAATTTTTATTATTCGCGTTACTCTAAATATTATAATATGAAAGTTATTTCATATTTATTTTTTAAAAATTGTTATGTTATGGTTAAAAAAAAACAAAGAGATTTCATATTTGTCTTTAAATGTTTAAATATTATCACCCTTTTTCAATAAATTATGGTTTATTATTAGTATAAATTTGGTAAGTATGATGAACGTTATGGCAAAACTTGCCTAAACCAAGAAACTTGAAATATCCTATTCGGGAAAAATGCTACATACTGATAACTACCGGATTTGAGACGCATGGACTAGTTTGTGATGTGAACCTACTTACATATGCATTTACCTATGTATTTATTTTGGAAACTGTTTTTATTTTTCATCTTTAACGCCAGAGTATCACGAGAAAACCACCTGAACTATATAATTAATATGGCAATCAGACTGTTAGTGGTATATAATGGTTTTGCAATAAAATATTGGGGATACAATCCAATGAAATGTATATTAAAAGGAAGTGCAGCGGCAGTAAGAAAAAGGGGGAGTGGATTGCAGCTATTACTTGATATCCGTGAGCTCCCTATATCTCCCAACATTCCTAATGCTGCAACTACCCATCTCAACTACTCGTTTTGTATATTCTCTTCCAATCCCGTGGTAAGGCTGTGAGGTATGTAAGATGGGTAGTTGCTCAGTAAAGGCACATTGATTATCATTTAGTAGAACATCACAATGTTAAAACACAATCAATAAAGGAAAAAATTAGGATGTTTTATTTTTAAACATCCCTAACTTCTTTAAAATGTTTTGACCTTTTTCCTCTACTTATTGATTTCATCATGAGAATGCAACAACAAGAACAATATTTAATTCTATGGATGTACTTGCCTTCTTTTTTCTTTTGGTTTGCCGCTGGACAACATCGTAGTGGGAGCTGAATTAACAGCTGTAGTGGTTTTTATTTTACTTGATGTATTTATAATAGAACTGATTGCAACCATTTTGTTTTTAATGGTGTTTTTTTTTTTTTGACTTGTTAGTTATTTAATTCACGCTTTTGCCGAGCTTTATCTTATCTCAATTTTGATAGTTTTACTCAAATTATAGCCGTTAAATGTCATAGGATATATCACTTGATAATAGTTTCGGTTCAAGGCATAAACTTTCTATAATTATTCACAAATTTAAATATAAAAACACAATTCACTTTCTTTATTTGAATAATTTGAAGCTTACTGAAGACTATTATTCAATCAATTTGTTGGTAGTTTATTAATGTTTTATTAATGTCCACTGATTTTATGAGGCAAAATAGGCTGATAAAAGAAAACAATTCCACACTCACGACACTGGTGGCTGTTGGTAATTGGACTTTCTTTTTAATTCTTTCGAATGGTTTACTTTATATTAAACTCTTAAGTTTGTTGATGTTCTCACTCTTCACAATGTCTAAATAAAGAAAAATTTTGAAACTGGGGACCGAGACCACTGGAAATATTCTCATATATTAACCACCTTCTATTGTTTTTATATATTGCCTCCAAATTTCACGTAATTTTCCACTGTTTTGTGTTAGGTCACTTTATAGTAAAGATGTGCTTTAGATTTATGAACTAAATTTTTTAACGTTCCATTTTTCCTTTTTAAAATATAAACACCATAGTTTCCACGCATTTTAGCCCCATTTTGATACCATTCAATTAGTTTTCTTCAAATTTTTTTCTAGATATATTTCTCTTTATTCCACAATGACGAAGGTGGTATCAAAAGAGAAGAAAAAATTAGGAAATAATGAATTCTGAACGAACCATCACGAACTGAACGAAAATAAAGCAAATTAACGAAAGAAATGTAGTCAAACTCAGAGTTGTATCGAAGTACGTATATCTGATAGAGAACGTAAATTATACAACACGACTGGCAATAAATTTTCGCAGAACCAAAGAACGTAGTATTTACAGAGTAACCACCCTCTGGACGTATCTAGAACAGGTCTTACTAACGTTTTCAGGGTATGCGATGAGGACGCAAAAGTTCAAATTGTGGGACGATAAAAAGTCCGCTGTGCTCGCTAGTTCCCCAAGACTATTTTCTAAATAAATGAAAGAAAATATATCGAATAATTTTCTCTTAAGTGAATTGTGGCTTCTACATTCAAATATATATTAGTGCTGAAACTTTCGTTTACCTGCAAGGCGAGAAAAAATAAATAAGTGCCTTAACCAACTCTTGAAGCTCGGAGCTTATAAAAAGTAAGTTCGATTTCACGAAGAATTTTTATTTAGTTATGGGGGGTTAGATGTGTCTGTTTAAGGGAGCATTTGAATGGGTGCTTAGTGTCGTGCGGAGATTCTCCACATGCAGGGTATACGTTGGGTATGCTAGGGTCGAATCTGGATGTGTAGGAGTTTAACCTGCTACAATATACAGACCTAAGTTGTGCCAATGTCACGCGGATCTCTCGAGGCAGCTCGAGCTCGTTGTCTGCGATAGCTCCTGGTTTTTCTCGGAGCACGCCATTCACGGGAAGGGAGTATTTGAAAGTCTTGACTGACTCCTGGTGAATGGCATTCAGTGCCTGTCTGTACGTCGTCCTGTCCAGCGGTTGTTTCACATGTTGCTGGATGGTGTTCTTCAAGTCTAGTACTCCCTTTTTTGATGTGCCTAGGTGGAGGTTCAGCTTTTATAAGGTACCTATCGGGGTGTTTCCTACGTACTGCTTGCACAGCAAAGCATTATGCTCTTTAACTCGTAGCATAGAAGGAAGTCTTTGAAGGTGTTGACTGACTCCTGGTGAATGGCATTCAGTGCCTGTCTGTACGCCGTCCTGTCGAGCGGTTGTTTCACATGTTGCTGGATGGTGTTCTTCAAGTCTAGTATTCCCTTTTTTGATGTGCCTAGGTGGAGGTTCAACTTCTATAAGGTACCTATAGGGGTGGTTCCTACTCGTAGCATAGATGCTTCGCTGTGCAAGTGATGCTCCGCCGACATCAGGAGGTTTCCTGTCGCTGTCCTGAGGGTAGTGTTCTGACAGGCCTGTAGCTTCTTCATCGGCGTCTCGTTCGTATACGCGCCCAGATCGGTGCAGCGTAGTTTACCACAGGCCGGCCAATTGTTTTATAGGTTGCCAACAAGGTTTCATTATCTTTACCCCAGGTGCTGCCGGCTAGCAACTTGCTTTGTCAACTCTCAAAACAGTCAGTTCTACGCACCGGAGTTGACCCTGATTTTATCGGCGACGTAACTCCGTTTAAGTCAACAGGTGATCTGTTCGTATTATTCCATGCAGTGAAAAGTACTACTTAATTGTCTCGAATTTGCTTTGGGACATGCTTGTTATATTATGGTGCCAATAAACATACATATACAACAAAATATCAGTGGGATGGTGGATATCATCATTGTCAAGTATCTAATGGAATGATTTTTTTGTCGAATATACATATGTATACATAAAAATTCCCAGGAATCACATAAACAATCTGACGAAATTGGTCAATTGGTTGGTAACTTTTGGAGATTACTGGATCTTTCTAAACGGACATTAAATTTTTATATATAAGATATTATGAGTTACAGCCGAGCGATGGGTTTCTCCGACGATTATACTCATAATTTTTGAATCAAAAAATCCAAATAGCTGTAGTGAAGTTAATAGCTCTAATATTTCAATTACGTTTTCTCACCAGGGCCATTGAGGCCACCAGAAGATGATGAAGATATGCATATGGGGTCTTCAAGGGTGGCAATGCAATCAAGACCTTTTTATGCTTTTTCGGGTTGAGTCAGATCCTCTACCATATTTTGCACATCTTTATATATATATGCACACAAAAAATCTTAGCTTGCAACCCCAAAAACAAAAATCTTATTCACGTAAAAAATTATGAGAGGTTCTCTGTATTTAAATTTATTCAAAAAAACAAGTTTTATGTTCACGAACTTACCGCCTTTAAATAATTTCATTATGTTTTAGAAAATCAATTATTAATTCATACTTATATTATAATTTCTATTCATTTTCAATAAAAATTAAGTGGATATCCACTTGCTGGATTTTCGAAGGCCGTTTATTAAAAAGATGTCCATTGTACTACGACTTACTTCACAGAAGTAATTTTAACAAAAAAAAATTGAAAATTATTTCTCTTAGGCGACGTCTAAATTAATTACGTGTCCTGAATTGTTTTCAAACGCTCCGGTAGTAGTTTGCAAGAAAAGAAAGAGGACTTTATTATAGAAAAAAAAACTATTACTAAATACTTATTTTGAAGGTAACATTAAAATAACAATGTTTTAACTCAGTTGCAGTAGATAAGCTACTAAAATATGAACTTGTGTTGCTACACTTTTATATCCATATTTGTACATGAAAACATTAATTTTCTTTATTTGCTATAGTTGAGTCTGTACTGGTTATGTCTGCGCTGTTTAGTATACCAGTTGTTTCTCTTTGAGTATCCTCATCCAAGTTTGTTATGTTTAAACCATGATCATCATCGTCCTCTTCATTTCCACTTGATTTATTGTATACTGTGGGATATTGTACAAAGCAGTCCTGCATTGCTCTAAAGGCTTCAAAGCAGTCTGACCCTTTGGGATCTGCTTTACTATAGTGAAAGCATGAAAATGCATCGCGAAATTCAACTCCACATGGTCCTGTAGCCATGCCACCTAAGCATGGACAGCTCCAATTAATTTCACCATCGCTTGTTATAAGGCCTTGTGGAGGATCTGGCGGTGGTAAATCAATAGAACTTGGTGTAGCATGATCCTCTTTGGTAACAAAGCATACCTTATCTTTGCCAAATACCTTGCAGTATGACATTATCACTTAAAAATCAAGCTTTTCTTTAGAAGATTTTTTTATTATGAAGTGGCATGGAATGTCTTGAAAGTATCCTATAAGCGTAATAGCTGAACGAATACGCAAAATAAATTCTTCTTGTACACGGACAATAGCACGTTTTTGACCCTTGTCAAATTTTATTAGCTCTAAATCAGTTTGGCCTCCAACCTCTCCAAAAAAATTTTGCAGTGAGTCTTCAATGCTTCCTAGAAAGTAAGCTGGAGTCACAATAGCTTTGTTTTCGTCACGTAGTTTCCTATTATGAGGAGGAAAGATCTTATCTGTGTTAATGTTAATGTTTTGAATACAATGTAACTCACAATTCCACGTCCAGATGAATGTAGCTGGACATAATAGTCCTTTACAGTTTTTAAAAATTAATTTTTCTGCTTCTACAAATTTCAAGGCTAAGGAATAATCATGCCGTATTTTTATGTAATTTTTAAGGTTACTCTTAATCTTAGGTATTGCTCGTTCAGTTAAAGAACTCATTTGGGTTCATATAAAAACGTAATTCACACACTCATTCAAATAACGTAAGTGCAGAGAACGTATATCTTGTATGTGTACGAGTTCAGTCATTTAGTCATGTACGTTCTTTGGCGCGAGTTTCAACCAAAACAATAATTCGAAAGGTTTACAAACTATATAAAGATAAACTTTTTAAAAACAAATAATATTTTAAAATCATGTCTTATATGGGACAACAAGAGGCCGTAGCTTCGGCTACAACAGCTAATTGTTCAGTGGAATTGGAAGACGAGTTTGGGCCTGTGTCTATCACAAAGCTAGAGGTGGCTTAACAAAAGACGGAATATTTTTTCTTAAAAATCAACTATCTTTAATTTCAGGTAAACGGAATTTCTAATAATGATATTAAACGACTACAAGAGGCCGGTTTCCATACAGTTGAGTCTGTCGCGTTTTCGCCTAAAAAACTTTTATTACAAATTCGGGGATTTTCGGATACAAAAGCTGATAAAATTCTAACTGAAGCTGTAAAGCTGGTGCCTATGGGATTCACCACTGCCACATCTATTTATCAGAAACGGGCAGAAATCGTAATGCTTACAACAGGTTCTAAAGAGCTTGATAAGTTATTAGGTGGAGGTATCGAAACTGGCTCTATCACTGAGATGTTTGGTGAATTTCGCTGCGGGAAAACTCAATTATGTCATACATTAGCTGTAACGTGCCAACTCCCAATAAGTCGAAATGGCGGCGAAGGCAAATGCCTTTATATAGATACGGAGGGTACTTTTCGACCGGAACGTCTGACAGCCATTGCGGAACGATTTAAACTCGTGAAGGAAGAAGTGTGTTTTTTTAACATAAAACAAAATTTATCTTATAAAAATGCTTTGTTATTATTAAATAAAATTAAAAAATATTAATACATATATCATAATTTGAAGGTGCTGGACAATGTGGCATGTGCGCGCGCTTACAACACAGATCATCAAACCCAATTGCTGACACAAGCAGCAGCTATGATGGTGGAATCTCGGTAATTATAACTTTTCTGGTGACATACAACAAAAAATAAATGTACCATATATTCGTTAGATATGCGCTTCTGGTAATTGATAGTGCAACTGCTTTATATCGTACAGATTACGCTGGTAGAGGGGAGTTATCAGCACGACAAATGCATTTGGCACGATTTCTGCGTCTATTGTTGCGTTTAGCCGATGAGGTAACATTCTAAAAAGTATTACTAATTAACAGAAATAAAAGGCTATAATTTACAGTTTGGAGTCGCCGTTATTATAACGAATCAGGTCGTTGCCCAAGTCGACAGTGGACCAGCCATGTTTGCCGCAGATACTAAAAAACCCATTGGCGGTAACATTATCGCTCATGCTTCCACAACTAGGCTATATTTACGTAAAGGACGTGGGGAAACTCGAATTTGCAAAATATACGATTCGCCATGCTTACCCGAAAGTGAAGCTACTTTTGCCATTTTGCCTGATGGAATTGGCGACGCAAAAGATTGATATAATATATCGCTTGATATGTTAAAATGTAATTGTTTTATGTAAAGTAGTATATTATTACTTACTGTTAACGAATTTGTAATGTATAATAATAATTATAATTTAGCATAGCCATAAATTCAATCTGTTGTCTGAAAAAAAATTACGCGCCGTGAAATGTCACAAAAACGGGATTTTCACGCTTTTCATTGAAAAACAATTGAAACAAGTATAATCTATATGAATGGCTGACGCATCAGCGCATAGCCTAAATCATATATGGTAGAGATAAGAATCTTAAATGGCGTATATGAGTAACACGTTGTCCGACAATGAATTTTCAGGAATTGTACACCTAAGGGGTTGAAAATGGGAGACAAAGTTTGTTTGGGACATCGTAATGTAGACATTGCGCCAAAACAATTTTTGAGACTTTTGACCCAATGATTCAGGTGTTGGATCGATGAAGATAGATTTAATTTATGACAGTATTTTGAACTATCCTACTAAAATTCGACAGAGTGCGAATTATCGGACCGTCGGATCTCTAAATGATAAGCTCTGTTTTCTTTTATGAATTGCTTTATTATTATTTAAGAATGAAAATTATAAACCTATATGAATTTAAGAATATTATTAAATCAGAAAAAATATGTAAATTTATGAATTTTCACAAATAATCCATAGGATTTTAGGCCCAAGTCCTGAAATATATAGCAACAACAAATCGAATGGTTCGCTTATGTTGATTTAAAAGAAAGTAGTACTATGAAAGTCAATCGGCTGCACGTTTTAATATAAAAAATACGCTACATGTAATTATATATATGCATACATAGGGACGCCATATATATTATATTCGGAATAAAAATCGGGATACTAATCTTTTTTTTCATATACACAGTATTGTATAAAGTACAGATTTATGAATATTTCTTTTTATAGATAAATATCCAACGATATAAAGACAAATTCATCAGTATTAAGTTATTTTTTCAAAGCAGTAGAAAATTTAAGAATGTTTGGATTCAAGTACTGTGCCCTCAGTGGCATCTGCCATTTCTACGCCATCATTTTCAGGGAATACCATAGCTGGTTTCTCGCCATCATCTCCTTGGTTATCTTCGGTTATGTTTTTCTTTTCGACATCGTCTTTAGGGTCTGATCCTTTCCCTTGGACATACTTCCCATCTTTATCGAAATTAGAACGAATACTTATATAAGTTTTCTCGCTCATTGTGATTCGATTTTGCTCACTAATATGTTTTGTGCACTCCTTATAGATTTTTACTTGATCACAGAAAGGCTCCCAGAATTGTTGATCCGTTGAAATTTCAAATAATTTCTTAAAGTAATTGTAAATATACACAGCTTCATTGCGAATGATCTCTGCTTTTGCCCTGAATTCATTTTCTTCCTCATTACTTAAAGACCATTCTTTTAAATTGCCAACATAGCGTCGTAAGCGCCTAATGATATCAACACAATCGGGATTTCGCAATAACATTAACTGCGTTAGTTCGAAATCTTTATACTGCTTAAGTAAATCAACGCATCGCTCCACATCTGCGCTTTTCAGACCTAAGCTTTCACGCAATTGTTGCGACATTTGTATAAAGTCCCGTTCGATGAAAAGTGCGTCTTCCTGCTCAATCATTTGATTGGTAAATCTATTTGCAGCATCCTGATGAATTTTCGTTCGTGGCGGGTTTACTATCACACGATCTTTCACCGTTTCCAGTTTTATTTGACCTATTTCCAATTTCTCCTTCAAATCTTCTGCTTCTTTCCGAGAATTTTCTTCCCATTTAGCACGTTCAGCAGTGCTTGTAAAAGATTCGGGCTTTCCATAGTCTAATTTGATACCAACACATTTAGCTGGTGGCACAAAGGCTAATAGAAGATTGTTATAGATCTCAGCTTTATTACCGCCAGAAGTTTTTAAGTTTGGTGATATGGTGGCTGTTGGCTTAGAGGAACTGCTAGACTTCTTACTGGTTTTTTTCGTATCTGCGCAAACACCTGTAAACAAATAACGAATGTGTTAAATATTTTTATACATATTCAAGTTATAACTTAGATTTTTTTGTACTTGTCCACAAAATATTAATTTTCTATACAAGCATTATATTCTATATGATAAACTACTTAATATGGACTTAAAATTTCCTCCGTCGCTCATTCCTGGCGTAGAAGCATCATTGATACAAACTGAATACTTCCAATGTTTTTAAGCGCTCCCTAATCCCTATTGCGAGGAATCTAAATAAGTGGCCATAAATTCTAGGACGCTTAATTTATATTTAATTAAACACATATTGTTCCAATTTCACTTTGTTTCAACCAACACAAAAATTGACCGTTTATTCCTATCAACTTACCTTCAGCTGGCACTTTCTTTTTCGATGGTGGTGAATGGGATAGATTTGGTCCCTCATGTACTTCATCAATGTACCGTTTGGTTTTGATTTTACGCCCACTTCGACTAACCAACTCCGTATTGTCCGTCGTAGATGTTACAACTGGTACTTGTTTTTCTTCCCTTGTTTTAATTGGTTTCGAATCATCAACCATATATTCATTAGTTTTGTTTGTAGCTTCCTGTATTCCACTTTCATTAATATGTGACTCATCACCAGTGACGTCCGCAAATCCTTCAGCTCCATCATCCAACGTTTCGTCCACCGCCAAAGCAGCTTCAGGCAAATCGATGGGCGCCGAATCTTCACCCTTCAATGCTGCTTCTATTTGTTCAATAGCCTCACGAAAATTTGAGCGCTTAAGATTTTTATCCGTAGCGAATTTTTCTTTACTTTCAGCATACTGGAAAAGATCTTCTACTTTGATATTTGCTGTCTCCCCGGTTCCATAAAAGTACACGCTATACTTTTTATTGTTATACTTAGTTATCTTTGCTGGCCAAGCCGGATAACCTTTTACTTTAGCAAATACTAAATCTCCAATACTAAATTGCTTCTTTTCCTTGCCCATTGCGCTTCAAAAGATATTACTGAATTGTAAATTCTCTAAACAAAAATATGTCCAAATTTTTAACAAATTACACGCTTTTGTTTAATATGTCTCCTCTTTTCGACAACTTTTCTTTTTCTTTTTTTACGCTTTTTGCGGCAGTTTTCTCAGAGAACGTAAATATTAACGTTACGTTCTCTAATTTACTGTCTGCCAGGGTTGCTTCGGCCAGAAATTATCGATAACCCAGACGTCAGGGTGTGTAGTGCTACCAGAGAACATATATTATTCCAAGTTCTCTTATGCTGTAATATATTAGTTTTGTTCGGGGAAAATCACAGAGACAAGATTGAGGAATATGATTCAGACAGCAAGTTGTATGACAAGTGTTTTTGTTGTTGTAGCGGTTCACTGGTCTCCAGCATGCAAGATCAGTTTAATGCTGCAACTACCCATTTTACATAGCTAACGTCCATAACAGCCGACTGGAGAGCGATGTAAATACACGAATTATCGACGCTGCGAACGGCGTAGAAATGTTGCCAGCAAATTTCATAATTTATATGTTCGAATATAAACACCAATCAAATATACGTGATCTATATGGTAATAAATAATTAATTACGAATTTAATTTTCATTTATTTTGAAAAAACTATGCATTTTCATATTAATAGTTATTAGTTTATTTCATATTAGTTTACAAAATCTATACTGGCAACCTTGTACAAGAGCGGGAAATGAGCTGAGCCGGTTTTACGGAAAAAATCAAATCGCCGCTGGTTTCTATGGGACAACCGTCAGTAACGGTATGGGCGAGCGGTGACAACTTTTCATTTGCATGGCGCTCTCATAAGATAGGTTGCTATGGACGGAAGGTACGTGCGATGGGTAGTTGCAGCAATACTCGTGTTTGTATATTCTATTACGGTGTTATGTTGTGGACGGAAGGTACGTGCGATGGGTAGTTGCAGCATAAGTCATCTAAGGAGAGGTTCAGGGAACGAGTTGTTTCGTGCGGACTCTCGTTGGATAGGTAAGAGTTTAGTCGAATATTTTTGGCAGTTACATTTGAATCCGTTAGTTTATACAATTTATTGTATTCCGCTTATAGGGATTGGCAGTTACATTTGAATCCGTTAATTTATACAATTTATTGTATTCCGCTTATAGTGATTTCATATGTATTTCAATAAAATATGCGATTGTATGGCATTTTTGATTTATGTATTGTCTTATATAATTAATACATGATCCATAGCCTTCAAACCGTAAAACTTGCTTTGCAAAGATTTTTCGGTCAGAATATCAGTGATTAATTTTGGAATTTTTTCAACATTATATAGTTTCTTGGATTCTTTTTGAATAAGAGCATATTCAGCAAGAGTTTCAATTTTTCTTTTAAAAGCGACAACATTTCATTTTATTCATCGTCGTCGCTCTCGGCAACTTAAAGATACATTATCGTCATTGTGACCGTAGTAACAACTTGGCTTTGCAATGAATTACCGGAATCATTTTGCGAATACTGTTTTCAAAATCAGCTTGCATTGTATAAATAATAAGAATATGTGCAAATAATAAATTTCAATGCTTTCAAAATTCTTAATTTCCGATTTTTCAATGTGAGCTATGTGGTTTATCGCTTTCACCGCACAAGGCTACCTTCAACCAAAGAACGTATTAATATATGTTCTTTGCTTCAACATTTAATTATGTGGATCGTTCATATCATTTGAGTATTTTTATAACATAAAATTAATACTTTGACATGTATGATACGTGATAGTAACGATCCAATTAAATTTATCAAAATTACATTTGCTGCTTCATTTGTTAATGTCATTTCGTAATCATTTCAAGTATTCAAGCTATTTTTCATACTTGCTTAATTTTTCTGATTGAAATTTTTTCAGTCGAATTTCCAACATCTCTTCCCGCTCTATCGTCGCAAATTGCACTGGCCTTTTGCTTGTTTTTGTTGTTGTTGTAGCGGTTCACTAGCCCCGCTTAGGGACAGGCTTGATTAATCTATGTCGTCGATGTCATCTAATGGAAGGTCCTGGAGACGTGCTGTTTCGACGGAATTGGACCAGAGGAAGAAGGGGGTTAGATGGGGCATGTGAAGAGGTGGTTAGTGTCGGGCAGAGACTCTCCACATGCAGGGCATACGTTGGGTATGCTGGGGTTGAGTCTGGATGGAGAGGAGCTTAACCTGCTACAGTATCCAGACCTAAGTTGCACCAGAGTCATGCGGGTCTCTCGAGGCAGCTCGAGCTCGTTGTCTGCAATGTGTGTTGCTTTTGCTCCAAGCACGCCATTCACGGGAAGGGAGTCTTTGAAGGTATTGGCAAGCCTGTAGTCTTCATCTGCGTCTCGTTCGTCCCCGACCGGTTCTACGCACCAGAGTTGACCCGGATTTTATCCGGCCAAGGGCTGTCCCCCTTTCGAAGATCTAACCCCGTTTAGGTCAAAAAGCTTTTTGGCTCATCGAACGCGGTTCAGTAAAGTTTAATAACAATTGTTACAGCCCATTAGGGCACCGAACAGGACTATTAATAGGCTTTCCTCTATTCTATCATTTATATGAATTGACAGAATGCATCGAACTAAGGAATACTAACGATTTGCATAATAAGGTTTTTTGTTGACATTATCCTTATCCAAATTATTTCGAAAATGATAATGTATATAGCTTACGTACGTTATGAATTTTATTTGATGAGAATGTAAATAAACTACAAATTACTGCCATTTTTTGTAAGCGAAGAACCAACATCCCTTTTTATAAGTTTTTTTTTTAATCAAAATTGCACATTCCATGCCAAGAAGGTGCTTCCATTCCCTGCAAGAACGGGCTGATGGGGTCACCAATACACTCACATGTTTTCGGGCAGCACTACACATAAAGCAAATTTTTTTGTTTGTCTTTCTCTTCTGAGTACATACAAATTGGAGAATGCAGTTGAACGGGTAACCCGTTTTATTTTATGTTATGTTGTTGTTTAATAGAACACCATTTTTATTTTTTCTCCGTATATGTAGCAGATAGAAGCGAAAAATATGGACAAGGATCCTATACAAGCTGTGGTAATAATATATTGTCGATTAATTAACTACTTAATTTTTCATTACTCTACATTGTTTTTATTTAAGGCCACCTCATATTGTACGGAAAATTCAGCTAATGGAGCAGGTTGACTGGAATGGATGCTTCTCCCTTGCAACAGCAGCAGATTAAAAAAAAAAAACAACAACAAATCTTTTTCGAGGTACAACTGCATTTAGATATTAATAACATTCTTATTCGAACATTATTTTTTTTTTTTACTCAAACGTCTTTAAACTTCAAAGGAGCCGCGATTATGACGAAAGCGTTCCTGGAGCTGAGGGCCTGCGTGACCAACGCATGACACTACTAAAGACTTCTGCATATACGGTTGATTATAATATTAAACTGTATTGTTATTTCTGTATTTTTGTATTGTATGTATATATGTATGTAGGGAAAATTTTTGTCAAAGCTGATTCACACCGCTGCTGCCGCTCAGTTGTGTTCTGTCTGTCCGACAAGAATGACGAAAATGCACGAAGAGAGAATGAAAGTGATGGGAAAATTGTTCTACGGGCTGACTGGATATGACATCATGCATTCCTGACATATGTTGACTCAAATGATCGGAAGCCTTCTTGCAGGGTTCTGATACTACCTATTAATTTTATCTGAAAAATTAGTTTATACATATTTGTGTGTTTATAAAAGAATCACTATTTCACTTAGTAAAATAAGTAGAAGTATACACATATTAAAATTTTCACAATAAAAATTAACGTTAGTAGACACATTACAGGCGCTTTTTTTTACCAGGTGATAACACTAATACAACAACCACAAAACTGTACATGTTTTTTTTGCCAATGGCTTAAATTGACAATAACTCGGTTATGATTTTGATAATAATTTGAACTTTTTATTTTCTATTTATAATGTAAATTAGTATTTTTAGGATTTAAATTGGATGCCCTGTTATGAAAAAACTAATTCATTTTTGAACTTTTCGAAACAGCTTTAACTCACCTCTAATTCTAACCGGAAAAAATGAACCGTTATTATAATATTGCTACGTTTATAATTGATTGCCTTTTAACGAACAAAAAAAAAAAAAATTAAAATAAAAACGATTAACTTATTCCTATATATGAGTATACATAGGTCGGAAACTGCAACTTGGGAATCCTCAAACTTTTTTGAAATCTGAACAAAAAAGGTTAAATTATATTAACTTTAACAATTGAGCTTATGTAAACTGTACCAGTGCACTAAAATCAAGATTTCTTTTATTTTTAGCAAATAGTTTATTGATTTAGAAGTTAAACTGTTTCAATCATTAAATTATCACCTTATTTTTCGTTCATTCTTTCCGATCTTGGTGAAAGTATCTCATCTTTTATTTGTAGACGAAACTAATTATTACTAATAATTAGTAACTGCGTCCAAATAATGTATAAAATTTAGGCTTATTAGTGCAACTTGGATGAATGCACTTATCGCTCGCTGTAATTGCTGTGGGCTGTTCAAATGGTATGCAAAGTGATTTAGCACCCATAGCCGGCGCACCAGGTTCAGCCTCCTCGTCTCTGCAATGATGTAAAATGTTAAATCTGGCAATCAATTATCGATTATCCCTAACGAACCTTGCACTGTCTCCCTTTATTTTATCTTCACAACTGATTTCACCACAGAATGGTGAAAGAAGAATGTTCTTAGTGTCTAAAAACTTGCAGAAATCTGACCAATTCTTCGTTACTTTTGTATGACTAACCATATCTTTTTTCGCTTTTTCCAACATGCTGTCCTGTATGGTTTCCAATAATTGGATGATTTTCGATTCTACATCATCCAAAGCCAAGATAAGTTTCTCACCGGTGTCACGTCGTACTGCAACAATTTGATTAGCTTTCATATCTTTTGGACCAAGTTCGATACGAATTGGAACGCCCTTCAATTCCCAATGATTGAACTTCCATCCAGGAGAATAATTGTCTCGGTAATCTCCTTCACAGCGGACGCCCTTTGCGTTCAACTGAGCTTCAAGTTTTTTGCATGCCTGTATTAGCTGTTCACGTTCATCGCTCTTCGTGTTCACCGTTATGCCACACGGCACTATAATTGTCTGTATACACGCTACACGTGGTGGGAGCACCAATCCCTGGTTATCTGCATGTACCATAATCATAACACCAATAGTACGAGTAGTTAATCCCCAGGAATTTTGGAATACAAACTGCTTTTGTTGCGTCTCGGGATCTTCAAATACGATTTCGAACATTTTTGAGAAATTTTGACCTAAATGATGGCTGGTACCACCTTGAATGGCACGACCCGATGCTGAAATAAAAGCCTCTACAGTGGTGGTATAATCGGCGCCAGCAAATTTCTCTTTTTCGGTTTTACGCCCCTTTACTACTGGTATTGCAAGAAGATAAGTGTAAATGAGAGCATAACGATCTAGAATTTCGAGTACTTCGAGATCGGCTTCAGCTTTTGTGGCGAATGCTGTGTGACCTTCTTGCCATAAAAACTCGCGAGTGCGCAAAAATGGTTGTGGATGTTTAAATTCCCAGCGCTATAAAGTACAGCTCAAATGATATAATGATTGGTTAAAAAATTAACTCTATATACTTACAACAACATTATTCCATTGGTTTAAGCGTATAGGTAAATCACGATAGGATTGAATCCATTTTGCATACGCTGGATACATAACCGTTTCCGATGTAGGTCGTACAGCAACTGGTTCAGCTAAATCAGAGTCCCCAGATTTCGTTACCCATGCTACTTCCGGTGCAAAGTCAGCGATGTGTGATTTCTCCCGTTCGAGTGCCGCTTTTGAAACAAAAATAGGAAAATAGCATTCCTTAACACCCATTTTAGTGATTTCAGCATCGAACCAAGTTTTAATAAACTTCCAAATAGCAAAGGACCAATGCCGCAGAATATAACAACCAGATACATCGTAATACTCAATAAGCTCTCCTTTCGTAAGTACCTAAATAACATGAAAATTGTATAATTAGATGACAACATCGAGTAATACATTTGAACTGTTTATATACCTGCGAATACCATTCTGGCAGGTTATCTTCTTTTGTAGCTTCAAGTCCGAGACGCGTTTGCTTTTTTACTCCACCTGTAGGTAAGCTAATTTCTTCTTTGTTCCCAACATTTTCCTTCTTGTCAATAGTACTTTTTTTATCGTTTCCTTTTTTTGAAGATTTGGCACTAACCCTGCCGCCAGCAGTTGGAAAATCTGTGCCAGTAACTTCTTTATATTTTGCCTTTAGTGTGAGCAGTTTTTGCACTTCCACATCGATTTTCTCTTTTGATAACTTATTCGATTTAGCTGCTCGTACTTTATCTCCTTGATCATTGATCTCCTTGGTTAGCAATTCTTTTTCCGGTGACGCAGACATAGTTTCCGAAACTATTTCAATGCCAAAAGCCTTCTTAGAGTCGGGTGCCCAATCGTTACCAGTTTGTTGTTTATAATTAGCTTTCAGTGCTAACAATGTTTGAACTTCAATATCAATTGTAGCCTTTGATGCCTTTTCTTTCTTTAAATTTCGAATCTTATCACCCTGAACACTTATTTGGTTGGTAAGAGTACAGATGTCTGAGCTGTCATTAGTGGTCAAGTCAATTTTAACTGTTTCAATTGTTGCTGTAGGTGAAATCACAGTTCCAGGCTTCCACTCTTGTCCGGTGAGATTTTTATAGTCTGTCTTAAGCGCCAACAATAATTTTATTTCAGCATCAATTACACTTTTCTCTGCTTTTGTGTTCTTGAGTTGACGAACTTTATCGCCTTGACTTGAAATTTTCGTGAGCAAATCTGAAACTATACTTGGTGACGGTAGTTCCGGAGATATTTCCTTCTTTACAATAGCTGGTGCAACTGCACCTGGTTTCCAATCACTGCCTGTATATTTCTTATATTCAGCTTTTAGGGAAAGTAATATTTTCACTTCTGCTTCAACAAACGCTTTATCAGCCTTCTGGGATTTTAGTTGACGAATTTTATCACCTTGATTAGTTATTTTATTTAGTAGTTCCTCAACAGCTGCGTCCGCAGACGATAGTGAATTGACAGGTGGATTTATAGAATGTACTTCGGTATTAGGTTTCCAGTCTTGACCAGTGGAAGCTTTAAATTGAGCTTTCAATTCCAGGAGTGTCTTCACTTGTTGATCTATTTCAGCCTTTGGAGCTTTTTTCGCTTTCAGATCCCTTATCAAATCTCCTTGCCTAACTATATTTGCGGAAATACTGGGCGCTGGCTCACTTTGATCTGGTTTCCATTCCTTGCCCGTTGCTGTTTTGTAATCAGCTTTAAGTACCAGCAGCTTCTTTACTTCTGAATCAATTTTCTCCTTGGCAACTTTACTCGCCTTAAGATCTCGCACAATAGCGCCTTGTTCAGCGATTTTTTGGTCCAGCAATGAGAAGTTTGCTTTTGAAGGGGTATTTATCTAAAATTGAAGCAGTAAAATAATGAATATATGTATGTTGGAAACAATATCAAAATTTTTCTACAAATAAATTATTATATTTATTAAAAAAAAAAAAAAAAAAACTATAATAAAACACAAACGAATTATGTGGATATACTGCACAAGTATTTACTGATTTTATGCAAGATTATTTCGTTTGTCGACGTCAACACGCAAGGTGTGCTTATGAAGAGCATAACAGACATAACAACAACAAAGCTACCATGTACAACGTGTCGCAACGAAGAAGCTCTGTCTAAATTGCTGTGCTTTTTGGCACTAAAAGCTTCTTTCTTTCACTTTTATTTTCTAACTACATACATATGTATATTGAAGATCCGAGTTAACCACAAACCTGTATGTGACTGATCGGTGCTGATTCATATCGTAAACTAAGAAATAGATATGTATGATTGAAGCAAAATTTTTGTACTCTTTAGTTAATTTCCAACCTCAACTCGTTCATACATACTTGTATATGTAAGTGCATATGTCTATTCAAAATTATAAACTGTGTTAGTATCCAAAACCGGCTAGGTTTTTTGATAAGTAGTTAAGCTTGCATACTTTTGTATATTTTAATACTCGAAGTCAGGTAGACTTATACAAGTAGAAGCGAAGCTCGTATTGATTATACCAGTCGGCTACTGCGAATAGCCAAATAATCGAACTTAGAAATACATCTATATAAATATAAATATATAAAAATCTTACGTTCGTTTCTTAAGATTCCCATATCTCGAAAAGTTACCCACCGATTGACTGGCTATTTTCGGAAGTGGACCAGGGATTGACCTATTCGAAAAGTTTCATTTATAGTTCGATTAACTTTAAATTCGGTACCTGGGTGTATTTTTGTTTCTATTTACAGGAAAACTACTCTTCTCTCTGAGAAGTGGACCAGGGACTGGCCTATTCAGAAAAATCGTATTTATGGTTCGATTTACTTAAAATTCTATTTTTACGATTTATATGAAATAATATACCTATTCATGGTTCGCTTTAGTTGAATTTTTGGGCTCACCGACAGATTGACAAAAATTTGTATGATTTGAATATAATCAGAGATAGGTATGACTGTGGGGGATGGGGCCATATGTACAAGTTCACGCAAATGATGAAAGTTTTTGACTGCCATTCACCTGGGAGTGGAGGCGAGCTAAAGTGAGAAGCCGAGTTCTATGGGGTTATATGGAAAAACAAACTCCATTGAAACATCAAAAAAAGCCTAGGATGAGAGCCCCTCTTTTTGATAACGAGTTCCACAAATGTTCTAAGGATTACGATTGGAGGGCATGCACTTGGAATGTACAGTCCCTTAATTGGGAAGGTGCTGTCCAAATAAAATTAAAGGCTGACAAAACCGCCGTCCAAGAAGTGCGATGAACGGCCCATGGACGGAAGAAGGTGGGTCCTAGTGAAATATGCCACAACGGTCGGATTTGTAGTGGGACAAAGACTCCATCGCCGAGTACTGCCATTCACCCCAGAGGTTGAACATCTCCCACAATCCGCATCAAAAGGAAATTTTTTAAGATACCGTTGATTTGCGCCCACGCCCCGACGGAAAAGAAGCACGATGACTAAAGATGGCTTTTATGAGCGCCTAGAGCTTCTCATAAGCGCTACTCCTACCAGGATATGAAAATCGTGCTTGGCGATTTTAACGCCATAGTGGTACCCCGCAGGGGGGTTTATGTTAAGTTAGGTTATACTGGGTGGAGTGTAATCAAGCTTCTGAGAAGGCAATTACAGTCGTGGGGCTATACTCATTCCTACTCTTGCGTTCACGTCGCGCGTAGAAACCAGCTCCAATGAAAATTGTAGCATGTCTCGGATGAGTTACCCCCATCTGATGCCAACCCCCGCAAATGTTTTAAGGATCACGATTTGAGTGCATGGACCTAGAATGTCCGCACTCGCCTCTGTATATCAAAGAACGCCCGTCAATAAACACAAGAAAAGTTCGACGTTGAAAAGCTGCAATCACAACAGACTGTCAAACGGGTTTCTCCTCGACTTGCACTCCTGCTCTCTGAAAGCAATCTTCAGCAACCGGAAGCAAGACGCATGTGTAGACAAAAAAAAAGGAAGAGGCCGAGATGCGTGAGAATGAAGAGCTTAATACTCAAAAATTCTATGAAAGGATATGACGGCTCCCAGATAGTTTCAAGACCGGAGCAGACTATTATAGAACACAAAGGGGTGATAGAGTAACCGATGCCCAGAGTATATTGAATTTTAGGATGGAACACTACTCCAGATTGCTGAATGGCATTGAAAATGGAACACCTTTACCGAACCCTAAAACCTAATCGATGACATGGAAAAGACGTTCCATTACCTGCTATTTTGCAGAATGTGATCTGGCGAAAGCATCCGAGAAAAGAGGATCGACTCACATGTCGATTTTAAAGCAACCTTCGACAGCAGGAATATGAGCTGTCTCTACGCTGCTATATCTGAATTTGGTACCCCCGGAAAACTTATACGGCTATGTAAACCGACGTTAAGCAACACTAAAGGCTCCATCCGGATCGGGGAGAACTTCTCCGAGCCGTTCGATACCGAACGGAGGTTTTAGACAAGGTGATTCCTTATCGTGTGACTTTTTCAATTTATTACTGTAGAAAATAATAAGAGCTGCAGAGCTGAATTGAGAAGGTATAATCTTCTGTAAGAGTCTACAGCTGCTTGCGTACGCCGATGATATTGACATTATTGGCCTCAACAGCCATGCCGTGAGTTCTGCTTTCTCCAGACTGGATAAGGAAGCGAGGAATGTGGGTCTGGTAGTGAACGAGAGCAAGACGAAACAACAGTGTCAGCCTGGAAATCCAACGCAGAATCACTCTTGCCAACAGGTGTTACGGCAATGAGTGGGCATTTGAAAAGTGAAGTTCTCTCTCGCCGAACGAAAACCAAACTCTACAAGTCTCGCATCGTTCCCGTCCTGCTTTATGGTGCGGAAGCAACGATGACAATATCTGATGAGTCGGCATTAGGAGTTTCCGAGAGAAAGATTTTGCGTAAAATTTGTGGTCCTCTATGAGGTGTACGGCGACATTGATATAGCTTTGAAAGTTTTCGATGCAGTACCCGTCGGTGGAAGCAGAGGAAGGAGAAGGCCTCCACTCCGTTGGACAGACCAGGTAGAGAGCTGCCGGACTGTACTTGGTATCTCCATTTGGCGTCAAACAGCGAAAAGAATAAATGAATGGCGCAATGTTATAAATACGGTTTTAATCGCTTAAGCAGTGTCTACGTTACTAAAGAAGAAGAAGGTTATACTGGAGTATTGATATGCCACCCATAGTTCTCTTGGCCTTTTAATAGTGCCAGATGGAAGTTCTATTTAATTCGAGATATAATATTCGTCACGTAGCACCTCAATATGGCCATCATATAAGCGATGCTTTAGCAAATTTGACCTTCGGCCACCTGGATCCTGTCCGGACAAACATGGACTACTCCACGCACTGGCACAATTTTGTGGTAAAATATGGCAAAGTCTGTGGCTACGGTGGCGTTTGTACATACGTAAGTACCAAAAATTTTAATCAATTTACATAATATTAATATTTTTCAGAAAGCTTTTTTTATATACTGGTTTCAGTTTAAGAAAATGTTCAGCAATTTTTTTACTAATACAATACTACTTACGTTTTTAATCTCGTTTTGGGAGTTATTATTTATTTTCAAGCCTGATGAAGGTACATCTTTAGTGTGACCGTCTGGTATAGAGAACAGTATGACCGGTGTAACAGCATTGGAAAATGGACTGTGTGGTGCATAAGCTACATCTACCTTAAAGAAACCTCGACGTTGGAGCTGAATTATATCTCCTTTCTTACACTTTTTAAGTTCTGGATCACCAAGCATTTTGATTTCCTCCTGAAAAGAACATAATTAAAACAGTTTAGCTTTAATTAATATTAGGCAAATCAATATTTACCCTAGTTTTATGACCAATATACTGTTTGAAGTCTTCGTCTTTGCCTAAAACTGCTTTACTTATAATATTATCAAAGTAGACGCAAAATGTGGGTGGATAGTTGGTTTCATCATCTTCAACAGCTAACCAAGTAAGTTTTAGGGTTTTCTTAAAGTCCTTGTTATCCAAGTTTAAAGCAGCATCAATACCAGAGATTTTTCCGCTTTTATCCGTGTGGATTTTTTTTATTAGTAAATTGCCCCAATTTATGAAGGTAGCATTTTCGCCCTCTTTTAAGGCTTCAGCATCCTCATAATCGATATATATACGTGGCCCAAGAATAACAGTTTTCTTTCCAAGACTTTCGTTCTTCGGATGAACAGGTACTTCAACTTTTTCCAGTTTGGCGCCTGCGACATTTACTACAACACGGTTATCATAATTTATCGCAGTATAACGAGGAGCGATCGGATCAATAACCTTTTTATTAAATGCCCATATTTTATCCCAATTCATAAATACCACCGATTTGCTTGAACCTTGAGCAATGATAAATTCACGTAGCCCTTCAACTGTCATACCACGACGAATTATTCCTCTAACTGTCGGAAAACGGGGATCATCCCTGTAATTTTTATAATTTTAGTTATGATTGACCCAAATGTTATATTATACCACTTAAACATTACCATCCATCAACTAATCCTGATTCGACAAACCAAGTCAATTTACGTTTAGACAATACGGTGTTTGTCATATTTAAACGACTGTATTCCCATATGTGTGGCTTCCTTAATTTAAGTGCATCGATAAACCAATAAAACTGATCATCACGGTCATGATATTCCATCGTACGTAACGTATGAGTAACACCCTCGATCGAATCAACAATTGGGCACGCGAAATCATATGTTGGGTACACCCTTAAATTTGATAAGTTTAGTATTTTTACAAACAGATCTAAAATGAATTTTATACATACTTGTATTTAGTTCCCGTGCGTGGGTGAGGCTCATTCTTGCAACGATATATGGTTGGGTCGCGCATACACCCATTTGGTGAGGACATATCAATTTTCGCACGAACGCAGCATTTTTGACCTATTTCGGTACCATTAACCATTTCCTGCCATAACGCTAAATTTTTTTCCACATCTGTAATAGTAATGTTTTTAAGTTTATGTATTTATATTTTATTATCTGTGTTTATTCTAACTGTAATTTAAGGAAGTTACCATTTGACCGATTCGCCGATTCCACACGTTGTTCACGCTCAAGTTTCATTTTATCTGCTGGTGTGTCATCCACATATGCTTTGCCCTCTTTAATCATCTGTACGCAATATTGTAACATTAATTCAAAATAGTTGGATGTATGGGTAAAGATATCTGGTTTAATTTGTAGCAATTCCACATCACCCAGGATTACTTCTTCAAATTCGACAGTTTCTTTTGCAGGGTTTGTATCATCGAACCGCATTATTAGTTTTCCATTGAAATTTAAGGCATAGTATTGATTTAGTAATGCTGCCTTGGCATGCCCAATATGGAGATAGCCAGACGCTTCTGGAGGAAATCGTACCACAACTTTTCCCATTTCGGCACCAGGCAAATCAATGAACTTACCCTCTTGTTTACGTTCATTTGTTTTTGTTTGTTCATGCACAGCTGAGTTTTCACATTCACTTAACTTAACACCATTGCTCCGTTTAGCTCGTTTGACTGCGGAACGGGCCTCTTCTGGCAATGCGTTCAGAACTTTTTGTATTAAAGGCTGTGCATTTATAAGATTGTACCAGCGTTGTACATGTTGCGGTAAACCTTTAGTGGACAGGAATTCATAACGAGCATGCATTTCGTTGAAAAGGGCAAAATCAGCAATGGTCAACTTGTTAGCCACCAAATACGTAACTGGAGCAATTGACTTTTCAAGAAACGATAAAGCCCATGAGATGTCATCTTCACACGTTAATGAAAATGACAACCAATGATCAATTTGGGTTCGTTCGATAGCAGTTTCTCCATATAGCTTGTACTCGGGCGCCACACGTGCCAGAGCCCTTAACACATCATTGTTAGAGTGACAAAGAAGATTACGATTATCCGGAAATTGTAGTGATGTTTCATTACCCCAAACAATCTGAATAGCTACAGTTTCGTTTATGAGATGAGCAGTTGCCAATCCACCTATAAATTAAACATGTATATAAATATGAACGAAACTATCAAAGATTAAAATATCTTGAATAATTAAAAGCACAGCAAAACTCGAGTGAAACTTTGTATAAATAAGATATAACCTAAAAATTCTAACTTACAATTTCGTAAAACTTACTTATTGGTGGGTTATTTATGTTGGCTGTTAGTTTGATTGTCATTTCCGTTTTTACCGATCACGACACCACTAAAATT
The DNA here is from genome assembly GCA_037013455.1 of Ceratitis rosa. Classification (NCBI taxonomy): domain Eukaryota; kingdom Metazoa; phylum Arthropoda; class Insecta; order Diptera; family Tephritidae; genus Ceratitis; species Ceratitis rosa. The sequence goes on along the minus strand of JAWMAG010000044.1, from coordinate 403,030 downwards.
AATATCCAACAAGACAAAATACGCACACCTATGGAACACACCACAATTCTTCAATTAGAGAATAATTCGTTCTAGAGATAATAAAATTAAGGTTACCATTTGGAAGAGAATGAATTTCCGATAATTTCGTAATCATCCACTAGAACAAGTTAATTTATCGTTTCAATTATGCAGGCTTATGCTGCAACAACCCATCTAACATACCGCACGGCCTATGTCATGGCACCGTAATATAATATACGAACACGAGTATTTTCTGCGGGTCAACCATTAGTAACGGTATCGGCAAGCGGTGACAACTTTTCATTTACATGGCGCTCTCATAATATAAGATGGAAACATTCAAATAGTTTCATCAAGCATTGCATATGGGTGAGTGAGGCTCACTCGTGTCTTGCCCGCAAACGTTCAAATAAACACGTCAATCATCATTTTAAATTTGTACTCATAGAGCTCGCATCTCATATCGTCTTCGGAAGACAATATCCTCTTATGTTCTTATATGTTGCAATTTTATTGGAAAATAATATTTATTTAATGATTTAATTAAATACTTTAAGTTATTTAATTTTAATTTGGTAAACTCTTAAGATGATGCTTCCATATGAAGATTCTATTATCATTGTTGTGTATTCTTACTAATGTGTATTATTTTTCTTTTTTTTTTGCTTTTTTCGATGTAAATTTGCCTACGAAGCAAACAAGATATTTTTTAAAAGGGTCAGAGAGATATGTATAAATATATATGATTATATTAATCACATAAAATACATATTGTACATATGTACGCGAATGTCTCAATGTTATTTCATCCGTGCATTTCCCATACTTCACTATCAAACATCACAACACAAATGAGGTTGTTTTCGTCAAGTATAAGTGAAGACGATCAAATTATCGTACGTCAAATTCAAATATAAAAAATTTTTGGTTTTCATCAAGCAGAGCCGACAACAAATCTGTGTAGCGCACGTGTAGCCGACGAAAGCCGACTACACCAATACACATGAGAATTCGATGGGTTTATTTGACCGTCTCCAGGGCACTTTAGACTAAACTTACACACGGATACTTCCGCCGCTTTTTATCACAAATTTCTCTTTTATTCTTTCTTCAGAATATTGCTGTGGAGAAGACTGAAGTAAACTGTGTGTTTACAGCAGAATAAACTGAGTGTTGGGGGAGAGTTGCATAGTTAATAAACTGAGTGCTTACCAAAGAGTTAGTAGCCTGTGTGTTTAAAATAAAGAAACTGAACAGTATGTATTAAACGATCTACGGATCGAACTCGAAGTATTGGGAAAATCTTCGAGCTTGATTTTGTGAAAATCCTTACAATAGAAATCCCATCTAAACAAATAATAAGCTGCGTATATTTATTCGTTAAAAATAATCGTTCCATACAAATGTTAAATTTATTGATCAGGTGATAATTGTATCAGGTTTATCAGCCATTTGCACCTTAAAATGAAAACCCCAAATATGTTACATGGCTCACGTATCGTAAGTGACTTTATATTGGTGCAGACAACTAGTTATGTAGGTTCATTTAGCGAATATCGATTATTAAGTTTTTTCGCTAACTATAGTCCGTAGTCCGGACTAAGATTTTACAATTTACGATAAGTAATAGTTAGTAAAGTATAAGTTCAAAATTAGCACTTCTCCAATATTCTAATATCCTGGTGCATGCATTAAAAATGGTAATTATAATCAACTATTTTGCTTGAATGATAAGCAAACTTCCTTTAGAAGCTTATGATTCTTGTATTGTGTGGAGGGCGGACTGGCACGCTTCATTATACATATTATTCTAGTATTTTACGAATACAATGAATATTGTATTGTTTTCTATTTTTTACGCGTATTTTAGATGCTTTTTATGTTACTGTTCAGTCGACAAGGAAAATTGCGATTACAAAAATGGTATATGGCCTATCCAGATAAAGTAAAAAAGAAAATTACTCGTGAGTTGGTGACCACAATTCTTGCACGTAAACCTAAGATGTGTTCGTTTTTGGAGTGGAAAGATTGCAAAATTGTTTACAAGCGGTATTTATAATAATTTAGTTATATTATTATGACAAAGATTTCACCCTTACGGAACAACTATTTTTACATGTTGCATTTGCATACATACATATGTACATGTGTAAATATATGTACATCTAACCAGTTGGGGAAATCAGAAACCAATTAGAAAAAGTATGGCTCGATATTACTTTTTCAAGATGTAACGTGGTAGGGTACCATTTTCTTCTGACAAATAATCATTTATGAATGGGCGCATTAATGATTTTCAACCATTTTTTTTTAACAATATAATTTCTAAGCTTTTCTAAACTTTAAGTTTAGTTGTTTATTTGTCTTTTTTCATTTTGATTAGTATATTTATTAATATTCTTGTAATAATTTGATGCTTATTGATAATTTAATGTTTTTAGGTATGCGAGCCTATATTTTTGTTGTGCTATTGAACAGAATGATAATGAACTGCTAACCCTTGAAATTATTCATCGTTACGTTGAGTTGTTGGATAAATATTTCGGAAGTGTAAGTATCTGATATGAAGCAGACAAATTTTAGAATACTTTTCCAAAATAAATAACGTCAGGATTCCATATTTATGAATTATTACATACATTATTATTATTAAGGTCTGCGAATTGGACATAATTTTCAATTTTGAAAAGGCATACTTCATACTAGATGAACTGCTAATAGGTGGAGAAATACAGGAGACATCGAAAAAAAATGTGCTCAAAGCAATAGCATCCCAGGATCTGCTACAAGAGGTCAGTACACCAGAAGCATATGATTTGTAAAAAGTAAAATATAATATTTAAACAAAGGTAGAAGAGAGGGCATACATATTTGTTATATAAATAGACATTTCCACAGTATACTTCTTTTTATTATTAACATTTGAATTTGTTTACTGAACTTAAATATTTTTTGGTTGAAGCTCAGCGTTATTTGTAACAATATCAATATTCTGCATAGCATCACCTGTTTTTGTATGTGTTTTGTGTATCCTTTTCCGAAATTTCATACTTGGATTTTCATCATAATAGTAAAATTCCTTGAAGTATCAGATTTCCTTCATTTTTATACATGTGCCGCTGTACTTCAGTTATTTTCAACAAAGTTTACATCTATATTTTCTTTTAAAATTTTATTTCAAAAACACTACATGAAATATATCCTGATCTTCGGCTGTTAATTACATAATCGTAACGTTAAATATGTTTTATTTATTAAATTAATATAATTTATATACAATACTTGATCCTATAAGAGCGAGGAATTCTTTTACACAATACATTGATTATAATGCTTTCAGCTGAAGTTTTGAAAAGAATTTTACCAGTCAATATTATTAATATTGTTACACAAATAACTTACTGACATATTTTTTAGGTACAACTTTTAGAAATGTTAAATACAAATAGTTAAATATTTGATTATGATATACTTATAGCAAATTCTAAACATGTATTAACTTTTTTTATTTTTGTTGGCAAAGAGCTGCATGAATGCATGTCTATGTTATAATCTGATGCATTAAGGGTAAATTAAAAAAAAAAAATTGGAGCCCTTTATTGTTAATTAGTTAATATTGCTTATGAATACATATAACTAAATTTTATAAAAATTAAGTTCCAATAAATGCTTAGTAAAAATTTAAAAAATGTACAACAACAAGCCCGTACTTGTCTTGCCATTAAGCATAAAAGTGTGAAAATTTCGTTATAATTTCTAATAACTTCTACTTACATATAGAAAATGTATAGCCGAAAGGGCAGCTAAATAAAAATTTAAGGCTAAGCATGAATAAATGTTATTAACTCCTGATTAGTTTTTACTTTATAAAAGCACATGACAAAATGAAAATAAATTTTCTCGGAAGTTTTGCTTCAAGGATAACCGATAAATGCTCTTTATGTTATCTTGCTTCAATAAATTTTTCAGATTCATATGAAAATATCTCCAAATGCATTTTTCATTAATGTTCATAACTTACTTTAGTAAACAATACCAGTGTTGTGCCATTTATCAAAATATGCTGAATTGAGATTGTTGTATTTGCTTGTTTTGTTGCATACTCAATTTCATTTCGTTTGCATGAGCTCGTTCTTGTGATTCGTCTGTTAAATTTTTAACCACCGAGATGTTTTTTTTTATATAGTTATATAGACCGCATTTTTCATTAACAAACACCCTTATGCTTTACAAATTCAAAAATTCATATTAAAAATGTTTAACCCTTTTTCTTTACATTATTGTGATTCATTACAATTAATGCTTACCCCGCCATAACGACGTATACGATTCGCAACTACAAAAGGATTTCAATGAGTATTTGAATTAAATATTATATTTAATATTTACTTGTATATATTAATTTATAATATTATAAAGTATAGATCACACTAACATATACACGTTTGCATACACAATTACTAATTATATAAATAAATTGTTAAAGTTAACTAACAATGGTTTGGAAACACTTACTCATTTACTAATAAATTATGTTATACATTTTAAGCAATATAATGTAATGTTGTAAACGAAACAGAAAAAGAATAAAATCTATTGATTTTAATATATAGATGAGGACGAGTAGTCAGCTGGGGGAGTAAGTGACGAATGCAATAGTGTTATGAAACTGAAAAAAAATTGCAGGAACCAAATTGCATTTGCTAATAATCATGTACACATAAGATAAAACTATTGCAATGAATGTTAAGTATTGCTTGGAATTGATAGTAACACATATATAGTTTATTGCTCTTCCATTCAAGAAAAAGTTGAATAACATTTTTTATTGTCTTTCTAAAAATATAAATGGCCTCCTGTCACAGCATACGTTTTATGTGTGTAGGCAGTGAATAATTTATATAATTTGTTGAAAATTCGGACTGGTTTACGTTTTTAATGACTGTCGTGCTGTTCTTAATAAAAATAATATCAAAACGCATTTCATTTTAATATTTTTGTTAATTAAATTTCATTCTTTAAAATCTAAATTATATATCTGTATATACTAATGAGGTGTTAAAAAGGTTATACAGAGCCATTTTTAACCTAGTACAAAAAACGGAGAAAGTGTAAAAAATGACTCTATTTGTATCCGACTAAAAAATGGGAGTGGTTCTTAAGTAGATGCTTGTATTTTTTACGTATGCCTGATTCATTCAGTGTAGTCCGATTTTGATAGTTCTTTTTCACCAAACTCGGTTACTGATGTTAAATATCTTTTTCTGTTTTTGTTTTTGCTTTTCAATTTTTTCTATTACATATATCTATTTTCCAACAAGTGTTTGTTTTGCCACTTAATCGCGTTTTATAACATACACGCATATACTCTGAGGTGATGTTCTTTTGGTTAGTGATACTGTGTATCACAACACTTTAGATGTTTAACTTAAGATTTATAGAGAAATTAATTAAATTTTTGTTTTATGGACAGCTTTTATACGTATTTGGTTGACGAAAGTCTAAGCCATTCATAACCCATTATTTCATTGAACCTACTACCTTACCGAAATTTGAAGTTTAATGAAACGGACACATATACCTGAGGAGACAAACAACTATTTGGTTCTCAAGTTACTAATTTCATTGAAACTGTAACCTGTACTTTAATTAAATGTATTTCTTATTTTGTTCCTAGTCATATAAATTTTGGGTAAAGTTGTTACAAGTTATTTAAAAAACCCTTAATTGCTTCCTTCGTGAATTTCGGAATACTGTATATAATTACAATCCCATCTTTCACGTAATTATATGTGTTTAGCAGCTTTTAAACTCCATATGCTCTTAGTTTGTGTGGGGCCGTCATCATTGTATCTCCTTTCTGCATTTGTTACAAATGTTACATTCTTGTATCGTCAATCATCATACATTTAACATTAGGTCAGCATTCATTTCATTTATTTACTTTAAATTATTTTATCTAATTCTGATCTTAATACTGAAACCTTAAGTGTGCCTAATTTTTTAAATGTATAAATCTTCTTTTTGCCATATTCATGTATGTTCACATTGCACACTCACTTTATTTTTTTGTGTACTCTAGGATGAAGCTGTTGAGGGCACTTTGAGAGACATTGGACTACTGTAAAAATTGTAAGAAATCCTAAAAAAAAAAAACATTAACAATAGTTTAATTAATGCAAAGCAGAGAGTTCTTACTTTTTATAGGATTGTACATATTACAGCACCTAATTAAAAATGTTCATATCAAATGTCCCAATACAAATATAATCAAATCCTTACCTGTCCAATATAGTTTCTGTTTTATAACATTATATCTAAATCTCTTTTTTTTTTGCGATGTACTATTTATACCGTAAATTGTTATAAATATATTTGTTAAATGTAAGTTTCTATGAACTTGACTCCAAAACAATTTGCACTTCAACAGTATAGTTAAAAAACTTAGGCGAATTGTGGGTACAGTATTATTTGTAATTATGCTTTCTTTAAGATATTTAAATAAAGATTAACATGGAAATATTTTTGACTTATGGATTCAAAATTTCTTTATGCATTAAATTCGCTATTTGGAAAGTTATTCAATATTACAAGATACTTGCAAACGCTCGTTGTTGTTGCTAAATGGCCTAACAAACAGCAACTTGCATGTATTATATTACATCTTTTGAAGGAGGGATTTAATCGAAAATTTATTGTGGCATTTTTTGTATGACGTTTAATTTTCTAAAATGATATGTACTTTTCATGTGGTGTGTTTGCGTTAATATAAATGTAAAAAGTTTAAAAATCCCTTGCAATTTCTTTGGAAAATGCATCGTCTTAGAAGCAAGGTTTAATATACAATTGCAAAAACGGGCGCTGCAAGAAATAAAATTATTTGACAAATAACGGACACCCAATCTGGTTTTGTTAATATTGTCGGCGTATGTCCAAATCATGGTTATAAGATTTTGAAGATCTTATATTCCCAGCAAAAAAATTTTATATTTTTCCATCTTTTCTTCTTTTACACTATTTTGTAAAATAAATTTGTTATAAAAAATCGCTAGCAAATAGAAGGAATGAGAAATTTAAGTGTTCAGAAGAATTATATATGCCATACATATGTACATATATAAAAAAAAGAATTGTGAGGTTTGCGTAAGGACTGATGTGTGTAATTTGACCACATATAAAGCGACCAAGTTTCCAAAAACAGAAATTTACATTGCAAAATTACCTTTCCTGTCATACGTACTTCTTCTTGTATTTAATTTAATGCAACACCTTTGTAAGTTGGGGGCTTTCGGCCGCATTTAAAAAATAACCTTGGGTCGGGCCAACACCGGCCTCGCCTTGCATAGCATTTTTAAATGAAACACCTTTGTAAGTAAGCTAAGTCCAAAGTAATTTCTTGTTGATTACTATTTTTTTCGCGCATTTATGAGGCATTTAAACGTAAATTATACAAATTATCGAATTTCATAGCTGAGAAGCACATAGTGTAGGAAAATAGACACACCGGATTTCGGAAACGGGTTTATAGACTGGAAAAGGTCCACTAAAAAGAACCTAACACGTTTACATTTAGATTGTCACAAAAATTTGTGTGTCATGCAAGTATCTTTCGAAAATAGCCAATATTAAATAAATCCACTTCGATTTATCAAATTACGGTAAGTTTTAAAATAACCAAAATTGTTATAACTCAGTAACTAAAAGCCACTTTAATTATAATGTAATTTCAACCGTTCGTTTGGCACATTGGGTGCATTCGTCTTGATGGTTATAAAAAAGCTAAATTTTCAAAAATATTTATTGCAGCTTTTAAGCATTTAATTAAACTAATTTTCTTTGGAGTACCATAATAATTAAATTGTTTACATACAAATTTTATAGTCTAGTAATTTCGAAGTTGTACAATACAAGAGGGCCTTATTATTCAATTAAACGTGACACAGGTATTTCCCTACATTAATTTGTTAATCAAAAGACACTAAATCTGGTTAAAATGTCTGTTTACTTAGCTCGACTCGATGCCTTAATCTTCTTCGAAAAGTTTAATACACTAATTACAAGTGCCATTCGGAATCATCCAAAAAGTTATAGAAAATTGATTTAAATAAAAAATTAAGTTAAATTTTCTAATTGCGGTCGCCCTTCCAGCAGGAAATGTTAACCACTTCGAGTGTATTTCTGACATGAAAATTAAAAACTCCTCATAAAAAACCATCAGCCGTCCGAAGGCGGCTTGGTATAATCTGTAGGTCCCTCCATTTGTTGGAAAAACATCAAGACGCAAAACCACAAATTGGAGGAGGAGCACGGCCTAAAAGCGCTTCAGCGGTTACAAAGCGCCAATTATGTATATATATTCACTTATCATTTAAGGTATAATATTTAAAAACAAATCGAATGTCAATAAGAAGTTATGAGACAAAGTTCTGGAAACGAGTTATTAAATAATTAAGAAAAAACTTTCTCATTCCTAACCTTTTGGTTGAAGCACTGATTAACTTAATATTTTGTAAAATGGTGATTTAAAATTGAAATAATTGTTAAATGCTTTTGTATCTTTAATCCTTATTTGCTTAAATTGTTATTTGAGCGATTTTCGTAGATTATACACAAATCAGTGTCCAGGTATGCATCTATGTCCAAATGTGTTGTATCAACATAACATGTTTTCTCACTTTCTTCTTCAACTACAATATAACGACCACTACTTTATAATTATACTATTCACTACTACTTGTCTCTCAATGGTTTTGGTGTAATTATGCTGGAGCTTTTAGTGTGCACATGATCTGTAAGTATTATACTTTAATTGTTTATTTTAATATAATACATTTTCGTAAACGTATGTTTTTTCGTTAAGAAATGTTTATAATCAATCACTATTTATCTCTGTTTATCTTTCTGTAAGGATTTAGTTTTCCTTCATCGAAAATTTGTATATAATAACCTTGTAATTTCACAATGCTTAGAAAATCTTATATAGTGTTGGGTTCGCTAACTTATGAGTAAAATCATTTGCTATTCATTTTAGGACGAGACTCCACAGGGCTTTTTCGATGACCACGGGCTCGGATAAATGAATAATCGGCTTACGTCTCTAGCTGGGAATCAGATATCCATGTTCATTATGTTAAATTAATATTATTTCATAAAAAACATGTATGCTGATAATTTTATATAAATATATATTATATTCGCCATTTAAATTTTTCAGGACATGTGGAACGAATATATTGAGTAAAAAATAAAAGAAAAAACAAATTGTTCACAACACTGGAATAACCTGTTACCTATTAAAGTGATAATTTCTGGGGCTTTATTCCAGGAAGGGAATGTTTTCGTATTTATCACATAACAGGCGTAAAATTAATGTTTCTCCAATTTGGATTTATACTGCGTTGGTGACTAAAATACACCGTTTTATAAGGAGATACTAGTTCACTTTTGTCTTTATGGAAGGACTAACTTTGAAATCCAAGCAGAATAACGCATCCTAGCAGGTGCTACTTTGATCTGAATAGGTAATTGAAAAGTAAAGTCATCTCCCGACGAACAATAACCAAACTCTACAAGTCGCTCATCATACCCGTCCTACTATATGGCGCAGAGGCGTGGACGATAAAGAGTTTTCGAGAGAAAGGTTTAGAACGACAACTGACGATAGCTAAAACACAAGTATCGCATATTCTGTAAATCGTAAGAGCATGCCAACGAGCACGATCAATTGGGTAGCCAAGGCAACGCTAGCAACTGGTGAACTAAACTCGTATGCGAAAACATCGGTATAGAGTACACCACACCGGAATTATAAGCACACAGCTTATTCCGATGTACTCTATACCGATGTTGACGCCTACGAGTTTGGAAATTTGTAAAGGTAGTAAACTGTGTAAAAATAGAAGAGTGTATGTAAATCGTCATGTGTAGTAAAGCGAATTGTTCGTTATTGAGTAAAAATTAAACGTTGGTTAAGTTCTTTACAATCATTTAACAATCCAATTATCGAAGTCGAAGGATTTTAGAAATAGTTACGATTGGTGTCAGAAGTAGGATTGTTAAATCAATCCCAAAGGATTGAAATAGAAAATGCTTAGGATTCAGGATTTGGCGATACAACCCCTCTCAAAAGGGAATTGACAAAGAGAGGATTATCCATAGCTGGATATAAGGCGGAGCTACAATCACGGCTGCGATAAGGAGTTGACTTGACGAAGAGAGGATGTAGAGGAGGAGAAGGCTAGGGATTCTGTGAAGGATTTGGAGCAGGTATCAACGAAGGTTGAAGAAAATGCTACTGGCTCTTCTACCGGTATGAACATGAACCGTGCGTTTGACTGCAATTTCTCAAATAAATGCTGAGAATACTTCACAAATGAATGCCAGTATGTCACTAATGAATGCCAAAATGTCAACACAACTACAAGACCAGAATGCCCAAATTTCACAAAAGATGGACGCACAGGAAGCGCGTATTTCATCCCAATTCATACAGCTTCAGGACAAATTGATCGGAGAAAAAGCAGTCCTAAAAGAACGGCAAGATAAGCTCAAGGACAAAGTCAATGGGATTGAAGGACATCTCCGGAACCTTCAAATGCAACCTGGACGAAGGATCTAGAATCTCTTCTAAACTTTTTCTTTCACTAGATTTGTGCGGTAAACTTCATGCGAGATGTACCTCAGTTCAGACAGACTGAACGCAACTCAGCGTTCCTTGAGGGGAACGAGCTGGACTAAAAAATCACCAATCTGCCAATCTGCGATCAGCGCTCTGCAATGCAACTTTACCACGTCAAAAGTTACAATAAAACATTTCTCTCGGGGGAAATGCGGCACGATCGTGATCTGGGCACTGAGCCGGTTCTTCTTCAGTATAATAACTGAGATAACAGTAGGACACTGTTTAATGAGAACTAACGGTAACAGAATGAAATGCTTCTCAAATGATTTATGTTCCAGTTATAAGGACCTGGGGAGGAAGAGTTTGCCGAGCACCCCTGTCCTGGTCCAGCTCTAAGCATCACGCGATACCAATTACTCGGAGCTAACCACAGTATGTATAACGGTTTCACGGCGTTTATAAGAAATACCAAATGGTTCCCGTATTTGAGAAGATCAAAGGAAGCCTATAATGGACATACTAACTTATAAAACTTATCTTAATATGTGTATGCCAATATATTTATTCGTTTTGTTGAATAACTAGATTTATTTGAATGTGATATCTTTAATAAAATTTAAGCCCTAAAAGCTTTTATATAATTGATATAATTAAAAAAAATTATCATTGATATAATTTTATTCACGTCTGTATAAACTTTTCATTCACATTTACTTCTGCACATATGCTCGTATAAAAAATTTCTTTTAGAGTTAGATCTAGAAGTTCGCCTTATTTGCCTTGATTAGAAAAATAATATAATATTTATACCAGCTAAGCATAAAAAACGAGAGAGCCACAGACAGAAAGCGCAGACTCCCAATAAAGTTTCAATGGTATAAAGCAAATGGTTCAGTGGTTCAGTTTGTATATCTATAATTTTTTTTCGCCACAGCAATGGCTTTTAGAACATTTTTGGAAGTAAAATAGGTGATTTAAAAATTATAGGGGTTGAAGAGAATAGCATAAATTGAGATTTTAGAGAGGAAATGAGAGCATGTATAGCTCCTCATGTACACATTTTCATATACAATACATACATATGTATGTGCATATGCATATTTGCAGCGAACTACTTCCAACAAGTACGAATTATTGTATTTTGAATTGCGTGTGTGCTGGAAGCATTCAAGAAAAAGTTTTAGTTTGAAGAATAAAAGCGTTTGCGAGAAATCGTTAAAATTTAATATCAATTATACATTTTGTTTATACATATGTATGTATGTAGATATACAATATTAACACATTTATATATAGTATATATCACGAAGATATACAAATTATATTGTATATGAAGAGAAGAATTCGTAAATATATTGTACAGGCGTGTACGAGTGCTCCATGCGCTTTATGGCTATAAAAGCATTATTCGTGAGAGCACATCGAAAATGAGAAAATGTGAGAAGCGCTCTCAAAAAGTCAAAATTATAAATGCCCCAATATTCGGCAATATATAGAAGAAATGCCCACCCCACGGGGTACATATGTATATACTTTTATGTAGGTATGCATCTTCATGTACATATTTTCGCTGTTCGTTTATATTTCTTATATTCTTCGATGCAATTCTATCAACCCGATTGGTATTGCCGCTGATGATTGATAGAGTCCAAAAGATGTAAGCAATTTCCAACAGCTCAGAGCACACCATCGTTAGCGAACGAACACACAGAGCACCAGCGATGTGCTCTTCGTACGGTTAACGCACGGAAGAACATCTAAAATTTCATACAAAACACTTTATACTTACAGAAAAGAAATTTTCATTCAATCTAATATGTAGCATTATTCCGTTTCATAATTATCGTGGAAAAACTGTAAAAGTTGAAAAATGTAATTAATTATCTACCTAAAAAGTAGAACAAACTGAAACGAGAGATTACAATTTTTTTTTTTTAAGATTAAAATGAAAACGTGAATTTTGAACAGAAATATACAAGCGTATACATATTTATTTAGGACCGTGTATATTCTTTAGTTTTAGTAATGAAGTTGTTGAAAATCAAAATAAAGTGATCTCTCTGAAAACACCTTTAAATCATGAGAAACGGAAAAAAGTGAAAGAATTTGGGTATAAAAATTTTCTATACCCAGAACATCGGAGTAAGAAAAAAATTACAAATTTTACATCCGCAGACTTGTACTTACGCTCATAAGCGAAAAGTGCGCGAGCGGGGTGAAACGATCTGTGCCGTACGACCAAAATCAGCAAACCAGCAAGGCAAGTGTACAGCAAATGTGTGGGGATGGCAGATAAGATGGAAAATTTCTTCTTTTGAAAGTTGTGCGATTTGTTGGTTGAGAAATAAGAATTCGTACATATACATTGTATATGTATTTGTATAGAGACATATGTGTATACGTAAAAAAATTGGATAACCTTATGTTTAACCACTATTTAAAAGATTACTTCAATTGTAAGAAAAGTACTCCACAAATGAAGTTTAATACTTCCAAATATACATATGTACATATATGCAGATATAATATAAATCTAAACTCGAATGAGCATATGTATGCGGAAAAGTAAAATGCAAAGAAAAAAATTAAACTAAGAGAATATTTAATTTTTTTTAATACAATCAAGAAGTGTGTGAAAGTGTTTAATAAATAAGTTTCTAAATTAACGTGAAATTTCTTTTTAAATCGTTACACAAAAACATATATGTTTGTAGATTGGTGGCATATATAATATGTACATATGCATAATTCTGTGGTATCCAGAATACGAAGTTTGTATGTACATACATTCATACAAAGGCCTCGGGTGGAATGGAAAAAGTAGCATGAACAGTCGAAATATTCCAACGAATCAAATATATTCGAACAAGTGGATGCCGCAGGTTCTAAAAGTTAAAAAATTTTAAGAAAACACAAATAGGAGCTTTAAAATAGAGATAATTTTTCATAATTCATGGTTTTTTAAATTAATCAAAAAGGGACATAAAATTACGAAGAGAACATGTAAAAAGCTTAAAATTTACCTTAACAACAAAACGACAGTCGACCTTAAAAATTACACCTTTTTTTTGTAGAACTCACCGAGTAGGAATACGAGGACAAACGGGAATAATGAAACCATAGGAACAACTAGGCCTGCACGTTAGAGAAATTAAGTGGGAGTTATACTACAATGAAAAAGATAAAGGAATAACGAGTATTACGGTACAATTCTAGCGAGTGGAAAACTCGGCAGTTTCAAGCCAATATATCTTACAAATAACGAACAGTTAGAATTGCAAAGAAACTGGCAAGCGAGCAACAGTTCCACAAAAAAAAAAATTAAAAAATAAGTAACGAATAAATCAAACAAAAGGGAAAAAATAATATACATACATAGCTTAATTTTACTTGGATATATGTACATAAACCCAAAATATGAAAGCATAATTTGAATTAATTAAAGCCGTTCAATTAAAATGAATACGAAAATAGGAAACCTATGTATTTTTCCTATATACATACGTACACGCATACAATATAAACTAAAAAAGTCAATAAATTTTCCACCTTTTAACCAATTTTCACAACTACATGCTTACATCATTTAATTGCATCAGTGGTGGTGGTAAAGAGAAACACAGAAAAAAATTAAACAAGATGTCCAGTATCAACAATATGTATATATGTATGTATCCCATGTGTGTTGTATGTATCCCAACATACTCCAATACTGACGTAGTGCACCGACTATTCAAGCAGAACCGAGAAGTAATACAAAAACAGTTCAGTTTTGAAAATAATAAGGCCATATATCTTTCTACATTTATATATATGTATATGTATATATGTAATACTTAGCAATATAAATGCACATGTATACATCCAACCAATCTACGAACGGGGTATCTGGACTCCTAACAATACACGCAGCTACATGTTTTGCTTAAATTGCTTTATATATGTATGTATGCATGTGACTATGTTCATCTTCTCATAAAGGAAACAATTGATTTCTGATAAAAATTCCATCAATAATCAAGTGTTTATTGAGATAAGTGTATGTTCTAAAATTTTTTTTGCATTTGGCGAAGGTCACTAATACCTTGAACATATGTATTGTACATATATTCGTATGTCAACATTGTTTATAATTTTCTCCAAACATAATGTGTTAACTGTATTGACTGAGAAATTCTAAAAATCTTCAAAACAATTGATACTATTTCGTTGATCATCGAAGTCTAATCTCCTATATCCAATACAATTTATAAATGAGCATCTGAGTATGTTTCTTTAAAGTTTACAGTCAGGTCATTCAATCAATCCTGATCGATTCGACATCTGGAAAAATTTACCCGGGGTCATGGAAATAAAACGGGGTTTACGCTATTTTAACGGTAAATCTTATCATATACATAATTATTAAGAATGCAAAATGTCTACATATTTTTTCCAGTGACAATGACTATTGTTTTTAAGACATAATAAATCCGATAATCAGCTAAAAAATTAATGAATGGGAACATCTTCCTCATGTTATATACATTCCAACATACACACTTATATAGATACATATGTATGCTCAGGGCAGAACATCTTATACTTAATTGTATAAACGTACATCCCTCTGCCTCGACTGACTTCATAAGACTACTGCTCGCCGGGGCGTATGAGTAACCAATCAGGCTGAGCAGCTATGCTACGAGTTTGATGTGCAAGCAATTCCTGTTGGAATGTTACCCAGTAACCAATCATATTCATATTTTTAACAAAGTTTTAATTGTGTAAAAATAATACCTCTCTTCAAATATATGTAATTTAAAACTTTCTTTTGAGAGGGTCTTCGTTACGGTGCTTAATATGCTTGTAATATTAAAATCATTATTATATACAGAAACCATCTTGAGAACTTACAAGCTACATATCGAACGTATATTTCGGTTGTTATTTAGTTGTGCTGTACTTTAACAACATTTCAAATCTAATCATATGTTATTTATATATGCAGGAAATTCCTAAAAAGAAAAAATCATGAAGTATAAATCCCATTCCTGTATTTACGGGCGCAAATGAATATAGCTGAACAAGGGAAAAATATTAGTATAATATTAGTAAGTTGCAAACGTTTGTAGAAAGAAAATAAATTTACTAAGCATTTGGAATGCTAAAATTCAGCAACTACTAACGGTTTTCAAAAATGCTGAACCGATTACTTTTTGTTTGCAGATCCCGGCCCAAATGTCTGGATGAAGAGTACAAATGGATGAAAATGCCGCCGTCGCTGTCTCTCTTGTCGTCGTCGCCATTTTCTCATCACTACTATCGAGCACAAACGCAGCAACGCAGAAAGCGAATCCAGCGAAAATTGTCAATAAAACACTGTCGTTTGACTCAAAAATCGAAACTAAAAACGCACAACAAAACTTTTATAGAATACCATCAGATCGGGAAAATTGGGCAACTGATCAGAAAGGATATATTAGATATACTGACACAAAAATATTTTCAAGCGCACAGGGTGGGAGAAGTAGAAAACAAGTTGCGCGCACAACTGATACATATACTAAGGCATCTCCTAAAAAGAACTGTAGACATTTCGGTACAGAACAAACGTACTTGTTCTCGGAATTCTTGTTCTGTTCGAACGAGTGCAACAAAATCACAGCAAATCATTGTAGATTATCTGATTTGACGTTGAGCAGCTGAATGACTAAAACTAAAAGAGTTGTAATATGTCTTAACAACAAGGACGATAAGATAATCTTTACTTAAAGGTAATAACAAGTAGAAACACGGAGAAAATTTATGTGCTCGATTTTGAATCAAGCAAACACCAACAATATTTAAACAGAGCGTTGAAAATTTTGAAAGGTCCTTTTAAAATCCGAATACTGCACATTGTGGATCACCGCAGTAGTCGCTTTTTCGGTGAAAGCGACAGGCGATACATCCAGCATTCGGGAGTGACCCTATATATATCGCAAAATGGCGGATGGTGGACATACATTCATAAAGAAGACATTTGGAAAGCCAACATATTGTCATCATTGCTCGGATTTAATCTGGGGCATTATTCAGATCGGTTACATATGTGAAGGTGAGTAGCTAACTATTAGTTATGTTACGAAAAAAATAGTTATAGGAAATAGTTATAATTTTCCGTTACTCGTGGTCATGGAACCCATTCAAAATACAAAAAGAAATAGCTAAATTATTAATAACAAATCGGTTCCAATTAGTCTACTAAAACACTTTTATTTATTTTCCTGTATGATGTTGTTACAACATCTGATAAGATACTAATGTGTTTTTTCATTAATTTATGTTGTTGTATTTAGTATGCAATTTCGTCATACACGATCGCTGTCTCTCGAACGTAGTTACCCCATGCTCTGGCATTGCACCCTGTATAATAAAGGTAAGTAACTTATTTCTGCAATTGTATGTACATATAAGCGTTCATACAAAATATATTCGAATAGCAGGCAAAATTTTAAATGTGGATTGTTCTGTTTTAAAACTCTTTTGCATTTAAAAAATAATAACTGCAGAAAAGTGCCCTGACCTATAATGGAATTTTAAAAATTCTAACGAGCCCTGAAAAGAATATGTATAATAAAATTGAGAATATACGAATACGGAATTAAAAGGATATACATATATTTTGAAAAAGACAAATTTTTCTGGTAAAAGTCAACAAACCGTTCGGAGGCGTCTTAAAACTTTAGGTCCCTCCATTTGTAAGAAAATCAAATAGAGGAACATCAAGTGTCAATTAATATGTATTGTATATAAAATAATTCAATCAATAACTAATTCTACCTTGATACAATAATTTAAAAGTAGTTTCATTCCCTTTTTGCAGTCGACTTCATAGCTATCTCTCATTGTTTTCGTGCTACCCTCTTTTCTTAAAAAGCTCTAGCATTTTTATATATGGTATATCTACATATAGGTATACAAAATGTGTCAGAAAATCATGTAATATATTTCGCCACTCCTGACAGTGGATTTCATCTAGTAGATGCATTTCATAATCATTATCTTACAACTCTATTACATGCATGAAAGTACCAGAAGGGTAAGTAAGAGATTGATCCGGCAAAATTTAAATTTATTTTATAGAGATGGCGAGCGGCGCCGAAGAAAAGCGGCTTGAAACCATTTTTTCAATACATCCTTAAGTGCTTAATATTATAACCTTTGCTGGGAAAATAACCCCATGAGCAATTAAAAAATTTCCAAGTTGCAAGGTGAAACAATTCTGAGCAAGCACGTTTAACAAAATAGTTTATACTGTTCAAGATATATATGTATGTGACTCTGTGGACTGGTTTATAGGAAAATTGTTGAGTTGTGACATTTGTTATTTGGCATTATATTCTATTATTTTTAAGTCAGAATATTATAAATAATATTTAATTGCCTTATATAACTTTTTTAAGAACCCTGTCGCACATTGCTGGTCTGAGCCAACTCATCATAAAAAAAAATTTTGTACCGTATGCCGCAGACGGTTAGATGATAGTCCAGCAGTTCATTGCTTAAGTAAGTTCCTACAGCAAATAAAATACTTTACTATTTAATATTCCATTATTTTTAGAATTGTACATGTGCATAGTGCATATGCATATGTACGTACATACATATGTATGTATATACAGCTATTGATAGTAATCCTGTAAAAAAGTGTTGTTTTTCTAGAACTGTACACATAACATGAACTGGTTTAATATGAAATGGTTTTAGATATGTACATATAACTTAAAAATAATTTTATTAATATGTACAAATATATTTACATAATTAATATTTCCTTCGCCTACAGTTTGCGAATATTTTGCGCATATTGAATGTCAAGACTTTGCTGTGCCTGACTGCACTGAAAATGCGACGTACGTACCAGGCAAAGAGTTGCAGAGTGTTAAACATCAGGTACGGAATGTTTTTTTAATTTAATTTATAATTGGATCATTACAAATATATCATTCAGATATTTATTGAGAAATAAGACGGCAAAATTACTGATGTTTTACATTTTTTCAGTAAAAAAAACCCAAACCTAATCCCCAATAATTTTAGTATTTCTTGAACATCAAAGCATTGAAACGAAGAGAAAACGCTGGGCCCAAAGAATATACTTCAAATTTCTGAAAGCATGAGTAATTAATGAATTACACATATGCAGATATGTACATATGTTCATAAATTTATCGTTTCGTAATATTAATGAGCATAAGCAAGTGTGCGAAAAAAAGTTAAAATTTGTTGAAGCCGAAATGAAATGAAAGAAAAAACAAAGAACTATCTGCCGTCATGCAGAAGTCGTATGCCTTTCATGACCATATCAAATTTATGGTTTTGCATATCTGAAAAATCTACCTAATGCTAGCTATCTAAAGAAGTTTTCTGATTTCTATGACTTTCGGTGTCAATATTTATTTGTATATACGTGTATAGAATACCAAATTTCGCGTATGATTTAGTCCTCCGATTTCGGTGATTTCCGGTGACAATGTTTGTTTGTACATATGTACGTGTGCTTGAAAAAGTTTTATTCATAAGAATATTTTTGAAGCAATAGATTAATGTAATCGTTATTAAAGTTTTTCAAATGTGTGGTTAAATTTTTTTTATTTATTATTAAATAGCATCATTGGCGAGAGGGAAATCTACCACCGACATCTAAATGCGCCTATTGTAAGAAAACATGTTGGTCATCAGAATGCTTAACAGGTAATAATCACGGCATAATATATTTATATGTATATATATATTTTCTGTATAATGATAAAAATGTGTCCTAATTAAATATGTACATACATATGTTTATAAAATATTCAGGCTACCGATGCGAGTGGTGTGGTATGACAACACATGGGGGATGTCGCACGTACCTGACAACCGAATGTAATTTTGGTGTACTTCAACCCATCTATTTACCTCCTCATTCGGTCTCTATACCACGCACCGAGGTGCCAATCGAAGCTATTATTGGCGTACAAGTAAAGTCGAAAACAACATTAGTACGAGATTATTCTTGCCGTAAGTATACCCATATAAATAAGAAAGTAATGGTAACAAAATTGTATGACATTAAGATAAATTTTCCTGATTTTAAATGATCAAAAAACTGTAAAGACTGATAGATGTACATACATAACACAAAATATTGAAAACATATATGTATGTATAGTATTACTCTAAAAATTCCCATTAACGTTTATTCAAAGCAACGACAATTTACTATACATTTATATATATACATATGTTTAAGAATATTAGGTTGCCCTAAAAGAAACCGGCAATTTTTTCAAAGAAAGTAAATATGTTTTTTTAAATTTTATAATGAACTTTAACCAACTACGTAAATTCCATTTTGTTGGATTCTCTTTCCGGTAACATAATTATTCCACGCTCACAGAACTTCTGGTCTTTATCTGCAAAAAACTGAATCAGGTTCGATTTTATAGCCTCGTCATTTTCAAAAGTTTTAGCGTTTAATGAGTTCTGCAAAGATTGAAACAAATGGTAGTCTGATGGTGCAAGGTCAGACTATATGGTGGATGCATCAACAGTTCCCAGCCATGCTCTCTCAGTTTTCGGCGACTGACCAAAGATGTGAGCGGTCTAGCACTGCCCTGGTGGATATGACACCTTTACGTTTGACCAATCCCGCCGATTATCGTTGATGGATGTATTCAATTTGCCCAGTTATTCTCAGTAGACATCTGAATTAATCGTTTGGTTCCTTGGAAGCAGGGCAAAATATACCACACCCTTCCAATTCTACCAAACTGACAGCATAATCTTCTTTTGGTGAAAATCAGCCTTTGAAGTGGTTTGTGACGATTCTTCATGCTTGGGCTACGATCGTTTTCGATTGACGTTATTGTAAACAATCTTTTTTCATCTCCAGTTATGATTTGCTTAAGAAACGGATTATATTAATTGCGTTTAAGTTGCATTTCACAAGAGTTGAAGCACAAATATCAAGTTTTTATTACCAAATTATGAAGGATTGATTTTGGTATACTTAACTTCTCTTCCAATCTCACGGTCAGTTACATGACGATTCTATTCCATTAAAGCCTTGTTATCATCATCATCAACTTCACTTGGCCGACCTGAATGTGACTTAATCTCCCGAACGGAATTTGTCAAACCAACTTCGACACTGTGTTTCTTTTAAGACCTGCGCTGCATTTTTTCCTTCAAGGAAATAATAAAGTAAAATATGGCGAAAATGTTCTTTTTTCCGCTCCATTTTAAAATTGACTCCAAGCAAACAAATATAAACAAAATTACGCGTACTTTTTTTTAAAGTAAGCTAAAAGTGACAGCTTATAACTGCCAAAAGAAAGCATACAATGAAATTGTCAACGCCGTCTGTATGAAAAATCGCCGGTTTCTTTTGGGACAACTCAATATATAGCCACGAATATCGAAGGACATTCTTCAGTACAAGAATACTTTCTAGAATTAGCTTCAGAGCATCGTAGTCATTCCTGATAGCTCTAAAATGGCGATTACCATTATTTCCGGTAGAAATTTCATAACATACAAAAAAATTAAGAAAAATTAATTTATGCGTTTGCTTAACACTGTAATTCTATTCGCTAAATTTCCATGAAAATAATAATATTGGTATCTTTATTGATATTGCTTAAGATTTTGACTACCACACCTGCAGACGGGCTTCCCAATTTTAAAACTCAGTACTTAAGAACTCATGTATGATAAATGTGTACATTTACTTGTCATAACACCACCATCAGCATTCGGTTTCCTTCATACAGACAATAATTTTTATGTCCTTTTTATTTCATCCTATTTTTATTTAAATATGTTTTTTTTTTTAAATGCACAATTACATTATTAAGGTTTATTTTACTAAGAATATACCTATGTATATGTATGGCCAGTTCGCTTTGAGGACATTCGCGAATGTTTTCTGGAACATGTCGCAATAGGTGTTCACTAGTTATTCTATTGGCTATTTATCTATTTCAGAAATAAAACTTAGGTTTCAGATTGCAAACTATTAATTTGTGCTCTCTGTTGTATTTTTTAATATTGGTTTTTTTAAAGACAGTATTGCACTTGCGAAGATATATTCTCCAAGACATTGAGCTTCAATAGAGCAATTTTCTGACATTTTCACTGATTTTCATATAAATATGTATCTATATATGTATGTATATGAGATATGTTTTCGTGTTTTCATGTACATACACATATGTTCTCAGAGTAACAATTGTAGTCAGTTATGTACATACAATTCGATCATGCAGAGCATTATATTTAAACGTACACACCTACATACATACATAACAGCATATGTGCATTGCATGATACATTAAAGCATGGTGGTTTGTTAAGAAGCTCGTTTTCATTTCATTGTGTTCCTTTTTATTTTTCTTATTTGAATTTTGTTTTCTTTTTTATGAAAATTTCTGAAACGTATCGAAACTGAAGCTGATTTGGGGACAATGAAATGCCTAGTAAGTACACCCTCAGTAGATTCCTTAAACGACAATGGAGACAATAGAGCAAACGATTTCGATGAGAGAAATAATGCTAAAGAACTAACTTTAAGAGAGCTTTTAGCTATCGAAAGACAACGACGTGAGAAATCAAAACGAATTTTTCTACTTTCAACTTCCACTCCACCCATTACATCGTATTCGACATCACCAGCGGCTACACCAACCACATCAGGAAGGCAAACAGTAAATGATAAAACTGCTACTGATTCAGAGCAAGAAAATGGCGATGGTACAGAAAATAAATCGGAGCAAGATAAAAGCGTGAAATTATTGGGAGCTCTAAATGAAATCCGTGTTTTAAAGACGACCAGCGAAACAAAATCAAAGCAAGAACTAAAGTGCAATATTGAAAAGTCTCCTTCGATAACCTCTTCGCTCCATTTGCTCTATCCAAATTTTCTGCGTCGCATGCAGTCAGGTACGCACAAACACTTATACAACAATACTGACGACGATGAGGAGGATATAGGAGTGTGCGATGTAAGCGGCGAGGAAATTAGTGATGAGTGGGAACACCGTGAAATAAAATCAGCCGATGAGGATTTCACAAGAAATCGACCAGTAGCTAAATTTATAGGAAATGACTTTCATTCCAAGAGTGAAGCTGAAACGAGAAACTCTCCACGACAGGATCAATGCTTCTGTGAAACATCCGATACATGTGGAGATGTTACTACACCAGATGACATTGAAAACGAGTCCAGATTAAATCAAATCTTTAAAATAAATTGTAGTAGTAGTAATAATATTACAACAGTGGATGATCGTTTTACAATACGTCGTAAACTTGAAAATGCTCATAATGTACAATTCACTTCGCAACTAAAATTCGTTAGGAATATACCGTTGGATCCCGAAGATGACAAAAGCAACACGCACGAGAAACTACCTAAGACTGCTGCTTCATTGAAAGCAAAAACTTATAACCTCATCCCGTTTATGGGTGTTTCAAATAAAGGCGAATCTCTAAGTTGCTCGCCCAATTCTAGCGACTGTTCCTCATATTCCTCTGTGACAGTGAATCCTACGAAAATTTGTCTTTTGGAAGTGAGCCGCAGTAAATCATTCCAAGAGCCAGAAGTTTCGTATTGCTCACGTAAGAAAAAATACACGCGACTTTTCCGCCGTCGTTCGAAAAAACTCTTTGGAGATACAGACCAAACATGTTCTGAAACTACAAAGAATACACATTGTAAAATTTCCACGATGCAAGGTATAGAGATCACAATACAGGACGAAGATGGCAATTATCAACCATATGATGATGATTATTTCGCACTGAAGGATGTGCGTAGTGGACGAAAGCGTCGCGAACATACCGACGGTGATGATGAGTATGAGGAGGAATTTGAAGACGATTTTGTACTCACCCAAACGCATAGTAGTGAAGGCAGCAGCCCGACAACTTTTCATCAGCCCTTGAGTGATCGACCTTATAGTTGTATAAGTGATGATGCTGCAGGAGGTTATATTAGTGATGGTGGCAGTAGTCGTTCTCGCATTAGTGACAATGACGAACATGTCTTTGGACGGTTATTGCGACGCATGCAAGGCATATCGCTGAAGTGGCGCAAACAACGTTACTACAAACGCAGAGGTGATTTTTGAATTCCGTTATTTTTCATAATGGGCTTGTTTGCTAATCATTACCAAATTTATTTCAAATGTATTTAAAATGGTTCATTATTATGTTTCTCATTTTTTGTATTATACATACATATTTATACAAATACGAGTATTAAGCGATTTCATTTATTATTTAACACTTTACTGTACAATTATTTACAAGGCCTGACCATAAATTACGTAATGTGGTGTACATACCTCCCCTTAAAACTGCACGTAATACTTCTGCCCATAAATGCAAAGGCGATCAATTGGAAGATGATGCATGCTGTTCCAAAGGTTTAACAAATACCCGTGACACCACAAATTTATTTATATAAACTATTTCACTCTTGGCCGAACGAAGTAATGCCTCATAAAACATTTACATGTGCCAATGTTGGAACGTTGCACTTAAATTCGTAAATTATTACCCACAAATTGCATATGTATGTACACATTTACATATAAATTTTAAATCTCTTTCAACAATACGTTAGAGCAAATATATTTCACTCGAGCTTGAAATTAATTAAAAACTCTTCACTACAATTAACTATAATATCATTTGGATTTGGTTGGTCAAAAACTTTTGCAACAAATTTTTTAAGTCCCGGATGTCTAATACGTAAAACTCTCCCTCCCTCTCTCTCTCTATTTTGTTCTCTTGTTTATTTGAATATTTTCTTATGAAAATTATCTGAAAGTCCACTTTACCACAATAGAATTGCAAAATACATTTTAAATAATTTTTTATATTAGTCAAAGAACAGCAGTGGGTGCCTAATTAAGGTATTCGAAGGGAAAGTCAATGAGGTTTTTTCCATACAGAAATTAAGAAATTTCGTGAAACTTAGAACAAGAAACCGCAGTAATTCAGCAAGTGTATGTAGATATTAATTCGGTAGAACGTATCGCCCAGTGAAGTTTCTGATCTTTTTTTGTCAGAGTTTGTGATCTTGATCTCAAAAGAGAATGTGAAACTATATTTTTATAAGAGTATAAATACATATTTGAGTGTAAACTTATGTACATATATGTACATATCTCAGAAACGAATGTCTAAATTTGGTACATATTATATATACACAGTTTTATATAAGCATCAACCACGCTTTGTTTTTCTCTGTCTCTTACACTTATTTATGCTCTAATATTCTGAAATTTTTTTGGGGCAGTTAAAGTTGCTGTACAGTTTTTACAGGTGGATGACACCACCTCTGAATGTGAAGTTTTCATGTCTATTTTGCTTGTATTTATTTTTCTATGTTTATTGCGCTCTCTACCGCTTAATAATATTTACTTATGTTCATTTTTTGCTCAGTTTACTAAAATTCACTGTAATATCTATAATTTTATCATTTATATGTTATTAATGCACCATTTACTTCATATCGCACATCTATATATTATATCATAAACTCACCCAAAGCTGCACATGAGTTTTACTAACATGAATTAAAATCAAAAGTTCAACTTCAATTAGAGAATTATTTGGTTAAACTGCCTCAATATTAACATATTTTTATATTCGTGGTCATAGACATTCTCTCAAAACTTGAGGATTAATTGTGGAACAAATATAAGTATGTGTATGTATGTACATACGAGTAAATGTATGTATTAAAATGAATGATGAATTTGACAAGTAATGCAATAAAGTAAACAGTACTATGAAAACAATCAAAATGGTTAAATTATAAATAGAAAATAGCTCCCTGCCATCATTTAAACCGACTAATATTTAACGGTATAAATTCTAATTTCGGTTTTAGTATTTGCTTTCCATTGAATGAATAGAAATATGATAGGCAAATTTGTCTATTTGACTTAATGTATTTAAAAGTTTTTGGTTTTAGTTATTAAATATACTAACGGCATTGAAAAGTTCGTATCTAGTAAATGTATTGATGAGTTCCAAAACGTCAGTTGCAAAGCAACCATACATTGTCACGCATTCCTAAATGTAACTGTGCAAACTTTGACGATGTATTATGTTCCAAAATGTACCGGTAAAGTTATTGATGCGGTTTTAGGTTTGTGATGTTTATTTTATCATAAATTCTTAACACACTTCACGTTGAGCAGACATTGAAAAAGGTTTACCTTCAAGAGTGTTCATTAAAATTAAAAAAAGCCTACTCCTGTACGGTAAGCTGCATTGTTTCAAAACAAATTCAAACTTTTATACTTTATCTTATGCTTACATATCGTATATCCGCACAAGCGTGGGGTAAAATATAGGGGAGGTGACGCTATGGCATCAAATGAGGATATTGAGTACGGTGGGGGAGAATATAATTTTCAGAAAAGAAAGAAAAAGGATTTAGTGAATGATGAGGAAATTGATTGTTTATAACGAAATTCTGCTTTATTTAATTAGCCACAACGGGAAAGCATGTGTGTTATTCGACACTTCAAAAACTGAATCTGAATAAGAAAGTCAAAAATGGTTTGCTTTTGTGGAGTAAGATAAAAAAAAACAAAAATATTACAGGAATTGATACCATAAAAGCAATAGGTGTTACTCTTTGTAGAGTACTTTTTAAAAACGTTTTTTTGGCAAATGAATGCATAAAAAAATATTTTCAACACAGTTATGATAAAAACATTTATCCCGCGTAACTTTATTAAAACGTTTGGGGTAATCAGACACATCCCAATAGAGTGCAGTGAAAAAGAAAGAAAGGTAAATATCAGCTCTGTAGTGAAAATAATGTCTGTTGAACGTCTTACAAGGAAAGAAAACAAAGAAAGCGACAAAAGCGTCCCTGCACTCTCCGTAAAAGTAGGATTTCTGGGCGATCGGGTTCGGAATGAGGTAATACTCGACCACATCATCCTAGAAGTACATCACTTTATCCCTATGGTCAGACAATGTTACAACAGCGGTAGATTAGACCATACCCAGAAAGCATGTAAGGCACTTAAAAGATGTACAAAGTGCGGTAATAAGGATTGCAGCAGTAATTGTGAAACCAATTCATCTATTTTGTGTGGGAATTTAAGCCATAATCAATTCAACAGAACTCATTACCCAATATGGGAGAAGGAACGAAAAACAATCAAGACTAGAAACAATTAAAGAAGTAAATTCCTTTTCCACAAACAGTTTTGAATTACTCACTGACCAAGCCATTACCTAAAAAACATACGCAAACATCAGAATTTCAAAACAAAAAAAAAAAACGAACACTAATGGCGTAGCTTTTAGACAGCAGAATCTACATAAAGTTGCTGAAATTGAAAAAATAATCTCAAAAATGATTAATTAGCAAGAGTTAAGCAACAATTTGCAGTTTTTAATATAAATGATACCCTCACAAATGAGGGGGAAATATTAGAAAATGAAGATATTACAGTACAACGGTCAATCTTTGAAAAAATAAATTCCAGTAGTATTGACTTTTTTGCAAACAACCTTAAATATGCCTTTGTGAAATTCTTTCTCACGGAGATGATATTAAAAAAAATAATTTGATAAATTTGAATAAAATTGAAAAAAGGGAGATGATGGATATGGCGGAGTGGCAATTCAACAACGTTTTAATAACAGGCGATTTTAATGCGTGATCAAGAGAATGGGAAGAATATACTGATTCCCCTAAAGGAAAATGACTTAAAACAATGACTGAAACCTCAACTTTTCAATGCCTCAATAGTGTGACTATAACTTATAGACAAAAATTTAAATGACCTTAGTAGGGGATCAGTACTGGACTTAACTTTTTCTAAAATCAGCGGAAAAATAGAGTGGGAAGTGATTAAATGTCATCTAGGAGGCAGTCACTACCCATATCACTGAACATAGACTGGACAAAAACTAAAATTCACAAATTCTTATCAAAAGAAGAATGTCGAATTTAAGTTATATCGAACTGAAACATTCAATAACTGAAATTACAGATGACTTTTTCAAAGAAATTAAAAATGCTACCATTTCACTAGAAAACAGATCACCAAAATGTTGGTGGCATAATGATTTAAATAGGCTCCAACAAATGCAATTTGTTGAAAAGGCAATAGTCTTAAAGAAACATGGAAAACCGAAGTTAAAAAAGCAAAGAATAGTAATTTTGTAGATAACAACTCAAACACTAGAGAGGCTTGGAGATTTGTAAACAATATCAAACGAAACCCGAAGCGGTCGAAATAAAGCAAATGAATGGTCCGAAAAATGGGATAAACCTTTTCTCGAGCTTTTAAAAAGTCAAATAACGAGTATTCAAAATAAGTCATGTGGGCATAAAAGTTCTTCAGCAAACTCAACTTTTTCCGATTTCAGCTTGGAGAAGTCAATCTGATACTCAATAAGATACAAATTAGTTTAAAGGAACTAAAAAAACACGCTTTGGTATTTTTTATATACTATTGTCTTAAGTTTATTTCCAAAATTATTTTCAACTTTTTAGTTTAATATTCTTTAAAAGCGTGCTTTTTTTTAGTTTTTTTAAAACTATATTTATTTTATATATTTTTCTAATTAACTCTATTTTGATTTTTTTTTCTCTGAATTAATCAGAGAACGTATAATAATTATTAGTATGGATTATTATACGTTCTCTGATTAATTTTGTTAACGCCACGATGTATGCAACGATTCGCATTTCAAATATTTCATATTAGGATCGCGTCACAGCTAAAAGAGTTACAAACTGACAGACAGACATACTGACTGTCATACAAGTGAAGCTAATAAAAGCGTGTTAAAAATAAAATAACCACCACCGCTGGTGATCATAACATGATTACATATGAAATGCTACAATACGTCTCTGAGGAAGTCAAAATCACACTCCTGTCAGCACTAAATGAATGTTTTCTTAAAGAAAAGTTGTGCCTATTCCCAAAAATGGAAAGGATTTAAGTGATTACAAAAATTATAGACCCATCTTACTAATATCGGTGTCAGCCATAGCTAGCGATGGTTTGCCACAAGGTCGCTGCCTGCCTATCACTACTACTCTTCAATATGTACACAAAAATTCTACATGAGATTGAGGATAATAACACTGAAATATTTCAGTGTCATGATTTAAATTTCAAAATCAACTTACAATAAACCAAAATCATAAATTTTGCTAAAAACAGCAGAAAAATACTTGAAATAAATATTGATAATCATATTATTAGACAAGTTAATCATATCAAATTTATTGGAAGAACTTTAACATCATCATTAACAGTAACTGCCCATTACAACGATATTATGCAAAATGCTAAAAATAATATAAAGCTTTTTAAGTCAATTACTACAATAAAAGCAGGCTTAACACCAAAAATTGCAATCAATCTTTATAAAAGCTTTATAAGATCAAAATTAGAGGTTGCCAAGTCCACTACTCATGACATTACGAAAACTGGAACAAAAAATTAAGGCCTTCCAAAATAATATCCTTTGAAGATGTTTGAGTTTAACCCGTTCCACCCCAACACACAATACCAATAGGTCTAATAAAGAGGTGAACTCAATTTAAAACATTTTTAATAAAATTTGTATACCATAATTCCTACTTATAGCAAAAATGATCATCTGAAAATAATAAAAATTGTTATAAAAAGAGATAAATATATCTAATGAGCAAATTTTGTCGAAATACAGAAGGATAATCAATGAATATAAGGAAAACAATTTTATAATCTTTGCTACTGATGCTTCTGGGGAGATAGGTCCATGGGTCTTAGCGTTTATAATGCTATCATGGAGCAGAAATACCTGTTTAGAATCAATTTTATAACATTCTCGGCTTTTAGTGAACTATGGGCAATTGCAAAGGCTATAGATATTGCGGCAGAACACAATCTTAACAACATTGCAATTTTTACAGATAGTCTCACATCATGTCATGTACTAGAGAAATCGGACTCTAATGACTACATATGTAGCTTTCAAAATTCATTCTACTCTCAGCACCCATAAAATCAAATGCAACATAATTTGGACTCCTGGTCATGTAAACATTAAAATAAATGAAACAGCGGATATTCTAGCCAAATGGGGAACTAACGTGGGAGCTATATTTAATCCACCGTTTACTCCAGAAAAAGCCATTAAAGAAATTGAAATAAAATTAAAAAGTGAATGGAATAGTAGATTTATAGTAACCTCTGAAACTAAGAGCAAAACTTTTGCGTACTTTTTCCCTTTTATTCCAAATAAGCCATGGTATTATAAGAAATAGACTCCTGACAGCGCACACATATGACAAAAATTATCTACACAGAATCAAAATAGTCAACTCTAACAAATGTAACTTATGCCAAACCACAGATACCTATGACCACGCAAGTGTAAAATACAATGCAGTAAATAGTCACAAAAATTGTAAAGAATTTTTTAATAAAAATGACAATGCAGCTCTTAAAGAACTGTGCAAATTTATTGACAAATCAAAAATTTATATTTAAATACATCCACTACTTTTAAGATTAAAATAATAATTAAAAAAAAAAAACATTTTGGTGACAATAATAAAAAATCTCATATTTTGCAACCAAGCTCTTTGACGCGGAAGGTCCCTTTTTTCGTTTTTATAAATATAAATAAAATATAAAACACAAATTCGATAGTCAATAATTGATACGTTTCCACTCAAAAGTCGATAAGTCTAAATATCGTAATCTAAATACATAACCGGAAATTTCACACTCTGGTTTTATGGACTAATAGCCCGTCCATCGAACTCAAACATCAAAAAAAAAAAATTCTTAACAACAATAGCCGACGTCGGAGGTTGAGTTTTTTGCGCTAATTCTTTTTTTTAAACATTAAATTACTTATTTTTTTGATCAGTTTTATATTTTAGTCATTTCACCGAAAAGTAACTTATTTGCACGAAAAGCGTTCCAAAATGTCAGAGTTTGCAAAGTATTGTTGCAAGGCAAATTTATAGAATACAGGGTTGCATTGTAATGGTGCGGTTGCGAAAGTATTTTGACGTGTTGGAACTCACCCTATGTTATCGTGTTTGCAAACATGTATAAACATGTATGATGAAAACTCCGAGTTTACATTCATAATAAAGCCACAAAGAAGTATTATTAAAATTGTCTTTAACACTTTATTTCAACCACCGAACAGCTCGAAGTATATCCGAAGAGTTTAGCAGCGGAGACGCACCACGTTTTAAAGATGAAGAGCCACTTAGAATTGATGCAATGCACGTTAGTGCAGTTAGTGGTGGGAGCGGCACGTCATCACATTACCGCCCCGAGTCCTCTTCGCATAAATCAGAGAAATCTGATAAGGATAAAACAAAAAAAGAGAAAGAGAGCGAAGAGAAGGACATTGGTAAGAATTGAAATATAGGATGGCAACATATATCTTCACGGAGTTTTAATAAAATAAAATTTCAGAAATGATTAAAGTTTTTGATGGCAACAATTCATTCAGACGTCAACTATATAGAGTAATTAGTGTATCCCGGACGTACACATTAGAACAATTACTCACATCAGCGTTACGTGCATTCCATATAACACGAGAATCTAGCGTAAGCGAATGATTAAATAATTACTCGATTTAAAATTGGATCTACTAATTTATATGTAATAATAAATAATGTATTTTTCTATTCATCTATTTGAAAATAAAGTTATTTTACTTGACTGACTTGTATGCTCCTTCTGGAATGGAAGACACTCCATTGCAAGATCCAACGCCCGTTATAAACTTGACACATTTAGAGGGCAAGAGACCTGCAATATATCTTAGGTTTCAGGATAAAGGCAAAGGATACGTTCGTGTCTATCCGGGTAAATTGCAATGCTCCCTGGAAGAGCCATATGTTAATGTTCCTGTAGAAAGTACAACTGTTATTAAGGATTTGATTCGTGATGCTCTCGATAAATTTGGATTTCATGATAACCAAATGCAAGATTACAGGTTGTATATTTTGTATGTTTTTGGGAAAATATATTTCTATAATACAGTTTATGTATATATTTAAATTAATACTCACAGATGTTCTGAGGTATTACTAGATCGTGGAGTCACTGAGCGGATATTAGCGTGGAATGAACGTCCATGGGATATTATAAAACATTTGGGCAATGAGTCCATTAGACAAATGGAATTGATGCGGTTTTATTTGCAACATAAACAGGATCCTCACGGACCGAATATCGCGTTGTTTGTCGGAAATTTACCTCCAGGATTATCACAACGCAACTATGAACAAATTTTAAATAAATATGTTACAGATGAAAACAAATTTAATAGCATAGGTCCCATCTACTATGAATATGGTTCAGTGGTATTAACATTCGAAGATGCTCAAAAGGCGGTAAGTTTTTTTCTTGGTAGAATTTGCGAATCTAGGCAAATTTTTTAATTTTAAATTACGGAAAGTAATATTTACGTTTATTTATTCTCACTACCCCAGGTTCGAGCCTTTTATAACTTACGAGAAACTATTATAGAAGATAAAAAACTGTTGGTCATGCTATTACCAAATATTGAACCAAGCATGGTCCCACCGGATGTACGACCATTACTTGTATTTGTTAATGTTAAATCAGGTGGCTGCCAAGGTCTTGAACTAATTTCGAGTTTCAGAAAACTTCTCAATCCATACCAAGTATTCGACTTAGATAATGGAGGACCACTCCCGGGGTAATTAAAGTACTAATTGATTCAGTACAGCCATTATAACTACTTTTGTCTACTAGATTGTACGTATTTCGTCAGATCGCCAACTATAAAATATTAGTATGTGGCGGCGATGGTACCATCGGCTGGGTATTGCAATGCTTGGACAATGTGGGACAGGATTCAGAATGTTCAAGCCCACCTTGCGCTATAGTTCCTTTGGGTACTGGTGAGTAAAACTGACACAGGAAATACAACATTGTGGAATTATTATTAATAATTGTTATGCTCGTAAACATATACAGGTAATGATTTGGCACGAGTACTCTGCTGGGGTTCCGGCTATACAGGTGGCGAAGATCCCCTAAATTTGTTGCGTGACGTTATCGAGGCTGAAGAGATTAGACTAGACCGTTGGACTGTGGTATTCCATCCGGAAGATAAGCCAGAAGAACCTGCCCTTAAGGCCCCTTCAAACACAACGGGTAAGAAGAAGAAGGCTCACCAAGCACATCTATCGCAACAAACAAATCAGCATCAATTACCGGCCATAACATCGACTGAAATTTCAGGTCATTTGATGTGCAAAATTTTACATTCTTTGTATCTAAAAGATATAATTACCATTATTATTTTTGAAAAATTTATATTTTATTATTATTTATAATATTATTATTGTTGTTATAATGTTATTATTCCTTACGAAACGAGTACTACTTCGGTGGCTAATAACATTACAATAATAATAATAATATGGATATTATATTTAAAAAAAAAATATTGTTCTTTATTATTATTATTGTTTTAATGATATTATTGCTTGCCATACCCACTTAAGTAGTTACATGTGTGCGATTAAAAAAATAATGTCACATGTAAGAGTAACAGTTAATTTGAGTATGTACAACAATAAGAGTGATGTTAACATTAAAATTGTTAACATGAGAATTAGCACGGGATTATTTAATAATTTTTCTGCTCTTATTCCATCTCTGAGAACAAATAAGTTCGGATCAACTTAATCATTAGGTTATGTGCTCTTCATAACTCATAATAAGTTGGTCCAGACATACTGCTGGTCACCTCAAAACTTGAATTAATGTATGCTGCTACATGTACAAGATGACCATTTTGCACACACTCCTGTTCCCACCCAGGACCTCATACTGGTGGGCTCGAGTACTCCATCAAATCATGCTCGTCTTGTTTTCTTCACTAGTTTTTTGTTGCCTCAAATATGCCCAGGTGCGAAAATTGAAGCAATGGCATAAATATATACCCAATTTTGACAGACTACATGTTTCGATGTCTCGCTATAGGAAAAATAGAGATGGTCAACCCCCCGAGTGTATTTCTGACATGAAATAAGAACATAAGAACATGAGAATCCATCGGTCGTTCAGAGTCAGCTGATAACTCAGCTCGTCATTCCGATCATATTGATATACATTTGATACTTACATGCTTTGGACTAAAGTTAATCAGCCCTATTCTTCATTTCGGTTATGTTCTCGTCTCGTTCTCCGCTCCGCTGCAGTCGTAGTTAGGTATAATAAGTTACGATCGAAGCGAAAGAAGAAGAGGAAGAGAGAAATCAGTTGCTTACATGTGAATTTGTGAAATTGAAACAATATAAATAACATCTCTTCTTTTTAAAAAATTAATTAAACCAAATATTGTGAACTATATTTTCTATTTCATTAAAAAAATTTAGTACATTCACAGTCTTCACAAATACACGTAAATAATTCTTATATATAATAAAATTCAGTATTCATTTTAAAGAAGAAAAAAAAAGTTATGTTAAGGCTGGTAATTTGGGTCCACCCTCAGCATCTGCAGCTTAATCTCAATTTTCTTTCTAAGCAATTCCTCCATTGCTTGGTTGTGTCTTTTATGCTCCTGTACTTGCAGTATCCACCATGCTAACTAAAGAGCGATTCATGCTTC
Source organism: Ceratitis rosa (assembly GCA_037013455.1). NCBI lineage: Eukaryota > Metazoa > Arthropoda > Insecta > Diptera > Tephritidae > Ceratitis > Ceratitis rosa. The sequence continues at coordinate 368,730 of JAWMAG010000044.1, read as the reverse complement.
GTAAATAGGTGACACTTTCTTCCATTTTCTTGGATACAGCTTCATTATGTCTTCTGCTTTCTTCATAAAACTGTTTTTGCACGGTTATTTGCTCCCTCAGCAAGGAATCAGTACCCTCCTTGTCTGATCTTCTATTGGTGGACCAAGTGCTTTTGGAATTCCTGAGCAATGTCCATATTGGTGGCCACTATAGCATACTGGTCTGGTATTGTTGTTTGCACATACATATGTATATATCAAAAAACCAAATAAAGCTCAAAACACTATAAAAAAAGATTTATAGAACTATAGAACTATCAACTACTTACATTTTTGTTAAAATTTTATGATTTACCATAAATACTCGGAAATATAAAATTAAATTATTTCCACCAAATGAATTGCAACGTACAAAAACGTAACTACGTTCGAAATGCAGAATACCATATATAGAATACAGACAGACAGAATAGAAAATTTCGAAGATTGATCAAAACGGAACGTAACACAGATTCGAGTCAAAATGCAGAATAGGGGTGAATAAATCATTTCACGTTCATAAAAAGTATAAAAATATATGAATCATTACACATATACATACATAAGTACATCCATACATAAATATATTTTATTTTATACAGGTGAAAATGTGGTTTATAATGTGTAAATGTTTCCAGAGGATTACTAAGCACATAAGTACTAGTAGTTGGTTCTTTTCGCTAAAAGCAGAAATGTATTCCTTCTTTCCTATTTTCTAATCAGCGGTTAACACCAATGCACATAAATTATTTCTATAGAAAAAGTGAAAAATCCAGAGGTAGTGATACTTTTTAGAAACAATCCAGTGCTGATTTTCATACTAATAACTTTACTAAACACTACTCTTGTTTTGCACATACTCACTCATGAAATATTATTATTTCACGCATGAACGGATATATATATATATACATACATATGTATGTACATACATAGCTACTTCGACGGCATTATCATTCTAGTTTACCTTTTTATTCCTCTTTATCTTAAAAGTGTGAATTGAATAATTGTCGTACATTACATATAATACAGCCATTTTGACTGACGTAAATGAGAACATCTTCTCTCTTACGATAATAACATATGGTAATGAAGGATAATAGTATTTTTTGATATTTCAGTGGTCTTAGACCATAACCGTGATTTTGATTGAATATAAGAAATTACTAATTCAAATCCTGCACCATATCAAAATCTGGTGTGATGATGGCATTGAATCTTATTTGGGTAATTATAAGCAATTATTATGAATGTTGATGAATTGATTTTGCGATGACAGCTTATCCGTCTCTACGGGTTTCGGATAGCTGCCTTAGTAATTGAATATTATAAATTTCATCAAGACTTTCCGTGAATATGACTCGTATCCAGTTACAATGCTATTGAAGATGCTTTTAATGCAATTTATGTTCGAATCAGCGAAAAATTTTAAACTAAAATAAATCTTGAATTTAAATAAACTGTAATTTTGCGTAGAGCTCAGGATTATGCTCGATCAATTTCAACTAGCGAAAGTATTTGCGCAAGCAAAATATTTTTAAGTAGTTCTTGCCCACATTTCATTTTGAATGTACATACATACATGTACCGAAGGTTCAAACCAAGGTTTATAGAATAAAACGGTACGCTGCCGCTGACGTCACCGATCCAACATCATCATACAATATTTACAGTAAGCTTAAGTAAAGCTTCAAGTTTTTGTTCACAATAACATACTGCACACTTTTCACGAGTTCGAATTTTTACGCACAATTTTTTTACAATCATCAACAAAATATCCAAAGACTTTGTATTATATTTAATTAAGTAAATTTGCGAAAATTGATTTCTATATTAAATTTTTGCAAATAATGCTCGTTCATTTAAATTTTTGGTATAAGTGCAGAATACAGACCGTTAAGGTTAAATAAAATGAATTAATGATCATTGTCCGCTCTAATTTCACAATTTTAATGATATAATTTTTTTTTTTAGACAAACTTTTATTTTCCTAGATATAGGGAGGGAAGATGGAATTTTCGAAAATTATAAAACGCTATATCTCAAAAAGTTGTACACCAAAATATTATTAATAATTTATAAAAATTTGGTATAGTTGGAAAGGTGACTGAAATTCCTATTTTTTATGTATATATCTTTATACTTTTTGAAGATAAATTTCAAAAAAATTCAGTTACAAAAAAAGAATACTGTGGGAAGCGAAGCCGGTTATTTTTATGATTGAGGACCGCCAAAATGTTAGTTTATTATTTACTAATTTAATTCAATTATCATTTTTGTACTAATTTAATTCAATTTCGTATTCTTCTTCCGGTTGCCACTTTCCGCGAATATGCTATTATTTAAGAGAATTTATATCACATGTTATATATCAAATTAAAAGTATTTTGATGCTCCTTTTATTTCTGGTGGTTTGGCTTATGGTAAATTCGACAAAATTTTAAGAAAAAATAGATTTTCTATAAAAAAATTCTAATTTTTTTACTGGATTTTCTCAAAATTTATCTTTAAAAAGTATAGATATATGGACTTCAAAAAAAAAAAAGGAAATTTCACTTACCTTTCCAACGACATCCAAGTTTTAAAAATTCGGTGTACAACTTTTCAAAATATAGCGTTTTATCATTTTCGAAAATTGCCCCTTCTCCCCCAACATCTACGAAAATAAAACTTTGCCCTTAACGGTCTCTATTCTGCACTTGTTTCCTGGCATGATTTTTGATAGTTTCTTTTCCATGAAAACGAATTTTTTTGAGTTTATGTTTAATTTACTACCAATGTCATTATGAATTTTACCTGCCTGAATCTACTTAGCCTTCTATGTTGGACAAATAATTAATTACCGAGATGAAATTATAAAACGAGACACGAGTTGAATAAAGTCTGGCTTATACGAGCATACGACTTTTCCACGGCATCGTGAATTACAGGGTCAGTTCCAAAACGTCAGTTGCTACGCATTCCTAAATGTTACTGTGCAAACTTTGACGATGCATCAAACAAACAAAAGCAAACTGCGCATTGCTTAGTGATACTTTGATGACATTTCAACATAAACAATGGCTGAAGTGGAAGAATAGGATTTAACTGTTCCTATTTGAAATATATTATATTAATATATAATATTTCACATATGTACATATATCATATTATAATTATATATTTTCAAAGAAACAACTTGTATAAAAAGTGTCCTAAAATGTCAGAAAGAATAAAATGTTATTTTTGACAAAGTTTATGCAGCGCAAGGTTGCATTGTATTGATACGGTATCATAACCGATGGCGATGCACAAATTGAAATATTACTCGCGTTTAAAATAGTAAATAAAGCTCTTGCGTGGATTTCACTTGAAAGAATCCAAGAAACTCTATAATAATGTTCAGCTTCGTATTTCAATCATCCTTCCTGAAAATCTATGGTAAAATCTAAGCAACAAATTGTTTCAAAGCAAGTTCTACATAAATCTTCGTCCTTTAAGAGGACTATTGGTATCTTTATCGTTTGACGGCTATAAAGCATGTAGAATTTCATCATTGCTGTAGTACAATAAATATTGAATACAATTAATAAAAAATGCCAAATAATTGCCAATTTTATTATAATACTTAGGAAAATACTTAAGAGCAGAAAAAATAAATGAACGGATTTAAATTTAACCGCCAAAACAGACAGTTGTTGTACAACATATTTGGCTAAGTTTTACTGAAACCTATTCGATGAAATCTCAGGAGATTTCTTTCTTTACTGGCTAATTCTTGCTAACATTCCTAACACAGCTATTGTAACTATTTTACTAAATACACCTCGATAATTTCTTAAATCCTTGGACCTCGACCTTCTTCTCTTCTTCTTTATTGGCGTTGGCACCGCTTACGCGATTATAGCCGAATCAATATAAGAGCGTCATACTTCGCTTGTGCACCAAGCTCACTCTCCACTTGATCTTTCCAACGGAGTGGAGGTCTGCCTCTTCCACTGCTTCCACCAGCGGGTACTGCATCAAATACTTTCAAAGCTGGAGTGTTTTCATCCATTCGGACGACATGGCCTAGTCAGCGTAGCTGCTGTCTCTTCATTCGCTGAACTATGTCAATATCATCGTATAGCTCATACAGCTCATCGTTCCACCGTCTGCGGTATTCGCCGTTGCCAATGCGCAAAGGACCATAAATCGTTCGCAGAACTTTTCTCTCGAAGACTCCTAGAGCCGACTTATCAGTTGTTGACATCGTCCACGCTTCTGCGCCATATAGTAGGACCGGTATGATTAGCGACTTGTAGAGTTAGGTTTTCGTTCGTCGAGAGAGGACTTTACTTTTCAATTGCCTACTCAGCCCAAAGCAGCACCTGTTGGCAAGAGTGATTCTGCGTTGGATTTCAAGGCTGACATTGTTGTTGGTATTAATGCTGGTTCCGAGATAGACGAAATTATCTACGACCTCGAAGTTATGACTGTCAACAGTGACGTGGGAGCAGAGTCGCGAATGCGATGACTGTTTGCTTGATGACAGGAGATATTTCGTCTTGCCCTCATTCACTACCAGACCCATTCGTTTCGTTTCTTTATCAAGTCTGGAGAAAGCAGAACTCACGGCGCGGTTGTTGAGGACAATAATATCGATATCATCGGCGTATGCCAGCAGCTGTACACTCTTATAGAAGATCACTGGATTGTTAAATAAAAGTCACCAAATGTTGTACAATTCCTTAATTGTAAAGAATTCAATCAATGTTTTTTTACGACGACTTATTTTACAACTTTCCCACTCAACTATTTTCACACAGTTTATTATCCTATAAAAACCCAGTTTACTAATTGTACAACTCTTTGCTGGCCACTCTTATATACCTCATCAATTGCTCGCATTTAATTCAAGTACTTTCTGGCATGCTCGTACGATATCCAGAATATGCGATACTCGCGCTGTAGAATTTGCTTTAGTTATCGGTACCTCCTTCTCATAGAGTCTTTCATTTAAACGTGTAAATGGTTAATAAATCTGATATAATTATCACCTTATAAATAAATTTAAATCTTTGTATGGAAAAAATGTTTGTAACAGATAAATATAAGTAGTTGATCACTTTATCTGTTTATTTGGAGGCCCCTAATATATTACAATAGTTGGGCAAAGGAGTGTAAGTTTACGTTTAGAAAAATTAAGTTGTTAATTAATTTTGTTATTAATTTTTTATTTTTCGAAAAAGTATATATTTTTTCAGAAAAACCATTTACAACTCAGGGTTAATTATTCTACCATAGACTTCGACTACACTCCAACCAAAATTCAATGAAAAAAGTTAAATAAATAGCCTTTAATTTAGATATTTTCTTTACACATGCTACCGACTTGCTCGATAATTTTTTAATTAAAACAATATGCATATTAAGAATGGTTTTTAAGAATTCTCCAAGTGTTTTGTAACTGTATTATGTTCTTTTTATGCCGAGAACCACTGTTTACCACAAAACACAAAGCAAAGTAACGAACCACAACCTTAAAAATCCTAAACCATTTCGAAGTTTCGGTATATTTGCCCCTTTACGGGGCATTCTGGGCTAGAATGTGAGTAAGCTAAAATCTTATTTGCTGATCACAGACATTTAGACTTAAGAGTACAACTTATAACAACCCTCAGTATTCTTGCAGTTGCCATTATAAGATTATACATTTCTACGATATTATTAAAAAATGTTTCTTAAGCATACCAATTTCACATTCCCACTGCAAATAAAATAACTGCATGGTTATTGATTATAAAAGCCAAGCTTTTAAATGAAAATGGACTTTGGATTGCCAAAACTCGTGGTAATGTCAACAGTCTGTTCAAAACATCGTAGAGCAAATTGCACGTAAATTTTATTGTTGTTTTACTGTTATCGCTCATTCACTTTTAAAAATTAAATTTTCTTTCTATATTTTGTAACATAACCACACACAAATATTTATCGAATTTCAACAATAAATTTTATTTTTCATTCCACCATCAGAATTTTAAAATCGTTCAAACATATGTACATATACCTATACATATGTAAATACAATATGATACATTTTTGGTAGAATTTTTGTATCATGCATATTCCCCTTATTTCATAGGTGGCGGAGCACAAAATGAAGATAACTCACAAATATTTGTCATGAACAATTATTTTGGCATTGGAATTGATGCCGATCTTTGCCTAGATTTTCACAATGCGCGCGAAGAGAATCCTAATAAATTCAATTCGCGACTTCACAATAAAGGTTATTACGTTAAGATGGGCTTACGAAAGATTGTTGGTCGTAAAACAGTTAAAGATCTGCATAAAGAATTAAAACTGGAAGTCGATGGTAAAGTAGTGGATCTGCCACCAGTTGAGGGTATCATAATCTTAAATATTTTAAGGTAAGCGAGTATAAGGTGCAAAGTTATTGTAATTATTAGTACGTAGATATGTATGTACAAATATATGTATTTTATTTTGTGTAGCTGGGGCAGTGGCGCCAACCCATGGGGACCGGATAAGGATGATAATTTTTCGACACCAAACCACTACGATGGAGTACTTGAAATTGTAGGTGTTACAGGTGTTGTGCACTTGGGACAAATACAATCTGGTATACGAACGGCAATGAGAATCGCACAGGTTTGTACATAATAAACTTAAAAATATAAATGTAAATAACAAGCATTTCAAATAATTTTTCATAACATACCTTTATTATAAAGTTTAAGCCTTGAAGTAATTTTCGACCACCTTTTGGCACATATTGGGCGGTATCTCAGCTGGTTTTCAAGTGCTCAAGAATTTTATCCGCATAAACATGGCCTTTCGCGTAGACACACATAAAAAATCTAACGGTGTCAAATCGCACGATCTTGGTAATTTTAACAATTTTAATGCTTTGTGCGGTTGTTAAGCGGTCCACTTTCGTAAATGCCTGGCTTTCAACTAAAACAATACCCAACACAAATCGGTAATATTTTTAATCAATTGTCACTGAATTACGTTTGTTGAGAAAAATGTTGGGTAAATTTCAACCAGTAATCATACTGCACATCAAGTCACCGAACTGATATGTTTGACTATTTTTTTGAAATAGTAGCAATATGATAGCTACTAGGGCACCATTTTCGCCAAAATTAATGGCACTTAAGGCATTCATATACATATAGAAAACTCTGTACATACATTAAGTATACTTTTGTCAATTTCATTTAACTTATATATAAAACTATTTTATAGGGAGGTCACATAAAAATTCATTTATACTCGGATATGCCAGTTCAAGTCGATGGAGAGCCTTGGGTGCAGAGCCCTGGTGACGTTGTAGTTTTGAAATCTGCTCTAAAGGTGAGTGTGGTATTCTTATTCAAATATATGTATGTATTTCTGCTTCTTGATCATTGAATGAAATTTGTTGCATGGATTTTTTCATACACAGTAAATATGTGTTATAATTTAATTTAAAACTTTATGTAGCTTTGCTTAAAAACGATACTTGGGCAATTTCCTTTTTATATAATGATTGTAATTTTCGGTGCATGCAAGAAAGATTACGTTTTCAAAAGCAATGTGAGCAAAAAATTGAGAAATTGGCTACATATACATTTATATATATATATATATATATATAGGTATATACATAATTAAAAGTATATATAGACATAGAGGCATACAAGAAAGTATGTCCAGAGCGGTTCTGATTAAACCTAAAGTATTAACATTGACAAACAAGACAAGATTACCACATATTTATAGCCTATTTCCACCGGACGTTAAATACATTTTACCTTAAATACACTTAAACATCGCATTTGAACGCGTGAATTCCCATGTGTTTGTTGTTGTATAAAAGTGTGTTAACTCACTTTTCAAAGTGAGTTAACCCACTTTCGGTCAAATAACAGAAAATGTTATGTTAACAGTCGATGCTGTCACTACTAATGTAACCATTTCGAAGTTTCGGTATATTTCTTGTCAGAGTCGTGTATTTTCGGAATTAATGAGGGACGAGACTTTTATTTTGAATGGCGAATTTTTTTCTGCAAAAATTACTTTTTTGCATTAGTTTTAACATAAATGCATATATTAAGTAATTAACAAAGAGAATGTGTCTCCCCTTTCAAATAAATTTAGTAAGAAGCAAACAAAAAGCAATTGTAGAATTGCAAAAAATCCCCTTAACATAAAAATATGCGCGGCTGTGGCAGCTGATTGCGCAAAATAAATAAATTGAGGAAACAAACAAGCAAAAGTGAAAATGGAAACATGCATAAAAGCACTTTCGTTTCAGCAGAGCTTGTCCGTGCAGCAATAATCTGCACTTGCAAATCATAAGATTGCATAAATTGCCAAATAAAATGAATGCCATGGTTTTGGCAACGACATTTTGGTATGCCATCCAAAACCGGAAACAGTGCTGTTCGTTTAGTTAGTTGGATCATTTGTTAGGATATGGTAGGGTCATGTCACCTCTAATTTAAACTTTAGTGAAGGTAAAAACAAGTATATGATTATTTTTTGCGTTAACTTACATTTATTTTTAAAATATGAAGATTCCGTGTTGACCCCTTTTCATAAATTACAATAAATCATATATGCGTTGGCTTTCCGTATGGATAGTACGCAATGGTAACCACTCCACTTTCGCAACCGACAAGCTACACGCCTCAAATTATATATGTACATACATATATATAATCCAGTAAGACACACTGGATGTATACAAATTTTCATAATGCAGAAAGTAAACAATCGTTTCATCATTTTTACACTGGGAGCGTCCATATGCCACGTAGGCCGGTCAAGAGCAAGGATTTTTAAGTTGGTTTGAATAGCATTCCAATGCCACGTATCCGGAAGAAGGAGGGGAGAGAAAAGCTTCGTTTCATCTTTGGATGAAAAATATATTTATTATAAGATAATATACTGTACTTAATAAATGATTTATTAATTATATAATAAATATATACTAAACTCATATTATTTACTACTTAGTCATTCGATATATTACAAAATTACTTATAATACATTTCAAATAAAATATTTTTAATGAATATGTAGCAAAGAACGATAAGTAGTGTGAAACAAAACCAGGTTTTAAAGGGCAGGGAATGAGGAGCACTTTACGCTATATGATGGAAGACCGAAAAAGTGACCATGTGGTTATGGACGCCCCCATTACACAATATATTCTTCAACACAAAAATGTCCTAATAGTAATATGGCGAAAGCGCCACAAAACGAGGGATAAGAATTTTTTAATAAATGCGGCGAGCATTTTCAGGCATTAAATTTTTTTTAATGATTTCGTGTACGAAAAAAGCAAAGTATTGCCGAAAAAATAGCACACCCACACTCATATCGGTAAAATTTGTAACCATGTATCCAAGAATTTAATAAAATCACTTCATGGTTATAAAGCGCCAATATCTTTATACATACATATATGTATAGCAAAATTAAACATTAACACGATATTTAGAACATGTTTATTTGTGAATTATTTATTTACGTACATATGTATATTATTTTCGCTCAAAACTGTAAATTTAGTTTTAACTAACTTTATTTAATTAAGACTGCGACTAAGAACACAATTTTTCAAGTGAGTTCTTTCATACAATATCGTTGCTTAGATTATTTATAAATGTTTAATGTTATTAAAAATTGTATTCATGAAAAAGTTCATGAAAACGGGTTTGATTAATATATAAAAAATTAAATGCAATGTGTACGATTGATTATTCGTTTAACTGGTCAACATGCTCACATTCCTTCTCTACACATTTTCAATACAGGCCACTATGCTGAAAAAAGGCAGAGGCAAACGACGCCTTACTGAGCCGCATATTTCGCCAGCCGTACTAAGCAGTACCTTATCAGCATCAGCAACAGCATCGGTAGCAGCATCTCAGGCTACTATCCAAATAAATACCAGTGGAAGCGGTAATAGTGGGCCGGGGCAAGGACAGACGAGTTCGACACCAGAAAATGGCGATCGCGAAGCTGCAACTGGCACATAGAGATCGCGTCCGTCCGGTCTAAGCTTTTTGTTTTCATGCTTTCTTTGATTATTAGTAAATATGAGGAAAACCAATATACAGTTTTAAGAAAGAAATATTGTAGATATTTGTTAAATTCAGAAAAACAATGATAAAATTTTCCAGCCACTCATAGCAAAAATATTTTAAAATTATAAATGGATATGACATTCTTAAAACAATTGATATGTCTGGAAAACACTTAATGCATATTGCTATTAAAGGAATAAGTGTTAAATAACTACACACAATATGTAAATATATGCATACTTTTTTTCATTTTACTTTCAAGTCATGAATTTATTCCAACAAAGCTTTCATAGAAGTTATAAAAGTTTTATAAATTCGTTATATGTACGTACATCAATACATACATTAAACATTATCTGTTATTTTTTAATAAGATTCGGATCATCTACAACTAATTAGCAATTAGAAAACTATATTACATTATATAATGAGACTCATGCCCATAGAATGCTTCCCCAAACTTTCGCGTTTTTAACGCTAATTACAAAAATTGAAATATTACTGTATACTAGTATGGCAAAGCAACGTGCTCAGGAAATCACGAAATCTTACCCCAAATAGCTTCATTCAAAAATCTTGTAGAAACGAAAACCATTTTACCACTTGATTTTTAGACAGGTTGCAAATTTGTCAACAAATGCAGATGCATAGTGTAATAGGAATCGGATCGGGAGAATTTGCTGAATCGAATCATTAATTCTTCGGTAAGTGCCTATCCTTTGTAAAATAAGGTGAAAAAAGCACTAAGTATATTTACGAGATCAATAAATTGCGTTCGATAGCGAAATTAAAGTGACATTTGGTAGTTTAGCTCTGAAAGAAGCAATGTAGTTTTGATTTTACCTGTACAAACCTGAATAATTTGAGATGAGCCAAAGTTTGTCATTGACTCGAAGCTACAATTGACGTGTAAAAGACAATGAGGTTTGCTAAATCGATAGCTTCGATATTAATAAATAGCAACAATAATATCGTGGGATTTAACATGCGCATATATGTATACATAAGTATGTATATTATATATAGATACATATGAAGTTATATATGTATATATGTATGTATATATATTTGTATGTATGTTTATATGAATTTCTGCAAAATACTATCTAATCCAGGATATTTTAAATAATAAATTTCTAAATTTAAGGCAATCTTATTAAATTTTAGTTTTTAGACATAGATTTTCGCAATACAGTATTTAATATAAATATTCTATATGTTTATATTTATTAATTGTTTTAAGCAATGTTGCGTTTCTATTTCGGTGAAATATATTTTTAATTGTTACATTACTTTTTTATACGCTATTTCAATTATCCCGTCTTAGCAAAAACTATTATACATTCGTGCTACCCTAAACGTTAATTTATTGTAATGTCGCACTTTTTTGGCTTAAATTTTGATAGCTTTTTATTAATAAGCATTTAATTGCAGTTTTATTTCTTTAAGTTTTCTTTTTCTTTATTATGTGTAAATGGCAATACTATATTATTCGACTAGCAAAAAAAAAAATTATCCGTTATAAATTCTAACGAACCGCATTTAAAAAAATTCCATTTGAGCATTTGAATAATTGAAAAATCGCATTGTTTTTTCTAAAAATGTGTCGGACGGAAACTTGAACGATATGGAATATTTGGAAAATATTAAAAACATTGTGTAAAACCCGAAATCTACTTACCCATTCACCACAATCGAAAACCTTGTTTACAAACGAAAATAACTATGTGCATATGTAAAAAACCTGGAAAACTGGAAAACGCTATATGAAAAGGCTACCATGTTAAAGAAAAACAAAAGTAAAATGAAGCGACGAAACACAGAGCCAACAATGACAATCGCTGGTACTCCTGCGCCACATCTTTCCCTGGTGCCAGTTACAGTATTAGCTGCGACTAGCGACAGCACCACCGGCGACACCGATACTGAAAATGTGACGAATAATACCGACTTCTGAATATGGTACAGTGAGCGATTGATATAACGTACTAATTTAAAATTTAATTTCAGGCAAATGTGCTTGCATTGTAAATAAATTTAATTTTACAATAGAAAACATTCCAATATGAAAAACTCTGGATGGATACCAAGCGCGTTGTATGTATATGTTATAATGTATGTATCTAAGTACTTTTAATTTATCTAAGTGCATAATTAAAGGTCCCAACGGTATACAAAAATATCGTACATACGTTTAATTTATATTAATCAAAGTGATTTCTTGCATGCATATATGAGTGTTCATCTGCTCTTTTACTTTCTATACCCTTTAATTAAGTTATAAACGTGCGCATTTATACAAGATCTGTCAAAATAGCAGTTACATATTAGCCTTACTCAAATTTCATTCAAAAAGTTTCTAAATTGTAAGTTCGAACTTATTTTATACAAGCATATGTCATACTATTAAGATTTGAATCATCAAACATGTACATCTGATATTCATGATATGCATACACCCAATATAACACTAACCCACATTATTTTATTATATATACATTAAATATTTCGTTTTTAGTTAGTACGTTAAAAACAAGTCGCTCTCTAATCTTGTAATCGACATTTCTAAAATACATGTATGTATGTACAAGTTTCTTATACTTACATTGCAAAAAGAAACAACAATAAATGTGCAGCATATATATTTATGTACGTACATGGGAGCATGCATACATGAAAAAAATTATATATTCTAAAAACGATTAATCAAAAAGGCAATCGACCACAATAAATTCTCAATGAAGTAAGGCCGATAATTCTCACAAATTGGCAAGAAATTGACTAAATAAGGTAAATTACATCTGAAATACGAGTATAGTTCAACTTGGGATGTGATTAAGAATTAAATGTTACTAACGACATTAAAAACAATCAAAACAAGGCACTGGGATTGAGAAGTTACATATATGAATACACTAAGGGTTCATACCTAATTTCGTTCAGAGGTTAGGTAATAAAAAATAGAAACTATGTAAAATAACCTTTGCCCGCATTATACATACTATATGAATAATAAAAGAACTCAATATTTTATGAAAGTTTTACATTTCTCAAATTTTGTATTGAATTATTTATATTTGATATAGAGTATGCATAAATATCATTTTATGATCAGTACATAGGAACATGTACATATATGTATGAAAATATGCATTAATAACATTTATTTTGTTTTTAATTTTGAAATTCACAGCTCACTTTCTTTAAAATAATTTTTTTAAGATAGAAAAAGCTATGAGGTGAGCAAAATAAAAATTACTGACGATATTATTGAGTGATTTAAATAAATCATTGGAGGTTTACACAATAACCTGATAATGCTACCAACTGAATAATTTGAGAGAAAGTTAAGGGCAAATTACTCGAAAGACATTGCTGAAAAATGTTAGACAGCAGTGTTTATACATTGTTATGTACCTCCTCTTTATTCACAAGGCAATAGTATGCCCTTGTAACTAACAATATAATTAAATGCCAAAAGATTAAGTATAAGAATTGTCGTCCGAGGATCACGGAACTCAGATGACACAAAAAGTACACACAAATCTGCACATTTAAATTAACTTACTTAAAAATAATCAAAAAGTAATTCTTAAGAGATATAAATAAGTAAGGTGATAAATCGCCCAGCTCTGCTAAGGTTAGGGGCTCAGTGATTGTGGATTAATCAGGCGTTATTTCAATTTCTGTGACCAATGTTGCTCGTTGAACACTAGAGAAATAATAGAATTTATAATGTTTTGCAATTTTAGCAGTTATAAAATGGCGTATAAAATTACACAAAACTTTATTTCTATTATAAAAATATAGAAAATACGGAGTCGAATACATCAAAATTTGTCCAACTGTTGATTTTTGCGAGATATATTACTTTAGTGTGCTATGATCAACCATTCGATTAACTGCATTCACAAAAATCTGCAGCTGCTTGGCGGTTTTGAAACCAAATAGGTAAAAAATAGAGTAGCTTAAATATTAACGTAAGTTAAAAGTTGTTACTTTGTTCTTTTTTTAATTAAATAAGTAGATTAAATGAAATACAAAAAATTTCCTCTGATTTAAGAAAAATGTGAAAATTAAGTAAAATCTCCAAAACAAAAAATTATGCAAATATTTAAAGAAATCCAAAACATAAATACCTACAAAACTTTGACTTCAGAAGAAAATATGAAAAATTAAAATTCATGTAGTGTTTAGAAATAAGTCTACATATGTATTGATGAGTATACTAATAACCTGAAGAAATAAATTGGAAAAAATGCAAATTTTGAAATGATATATGCATATGTACAGGTGTATATATACATATATGAACCATTCAATAACAGCACCTTTTCAAATACGACCAACATTAAACTTTCGGTTCACCCTTTCAGATCAGACATCCTGAATAGTAAAGGAAGTTTATAAATGATTGTCCACATAATATACATAGTCTGGCTTATCAAAATATTATATTCAGATTTCAATGACTTCCAAATCATAAAAAACATATATACATATATACATATATACACATGTATGTGTGTCTACAAATGTGAGTATAAACGATACATGTACATACTTATGTACATAGATGCAGATGTATTTACACATTTGAGCATTCATATGTACACACATCTCTGAACATTCCATATAACCTTTATAAATCCCAACACGACAAGTATCGCAAGCTTCCTGTGAAATAAAAAACTATTTGCAAAAGGTATGGTCGCTCGTCTGTGCAAAATGTTGTTGCAGCATCGCCAACTGATTAAAACGAAAATTAGTGGTATCCGAAAAATTATGTATGTACATACATACATACGTTCAATACCACAACATTTATCTATACCGCACTCCAAAATTTGTCAAGTTATTAGATAACAGTGAGTTGAAAAATGTTTAAATGTGTTAAAAAATAATTCCAATTTCTCTTTTGATTTGAGATCCGAATGTCAGACATTTAGTAACAGTTGAATAATTGGACTTGGAAGCATACATACATATGTATATATGTACAAAGGCATCTCACATAAGCACAAATGTACATGATTAAATTGCTTGGCAAAGAGATGATATTGGTTATTTGTAAAAAATGCAAACGCTTAAATATAAACAAACAAAAGTTTGTAAATGTTTATTAACAGGTAATTGCACGATGTACATGCATATGTAAATGGATATAAAAATAAACTTGCATAAACATATACATACATAAATATATTTAGGTGAGAAGCATGTCGTAATCCCATTTGATGCAAATTTAAACACCACAAAGCTTCTTCAAAAGATCATTAGACTCACCAACCCAATGCAAATGTGCATACAAAACAAACTAAAATCGGAAATTGCAAAAATAAATGTAACTAATGACAGAAGAGACAAATTAAACGTCGTTTTATTTAATAAATTTAGTAGTTTTTTTCTTGTGGGCTTTATTTGTGAACTAAAACATGACTGATTTACTGTTAAATTTTAATTGATCAGCAATGTTTTTTATTTAATTTTTTTTTGTTTTGTTATTTCAAAGTATCAATGCTAACGTGGTACTAGCTAAGTTCGTTGAGAAAAGTTAGTAAAAACCAGCAAGAGAGTAAGATGTTTTACTCTCCCAAAGAAAAAAATTTGCTGAGTTTTCAACGAACCGGATTCAGTAAAAATTAGCCAGCAAGTTGTTCAACAGCTGTTTATTTCGGCGGTTAATTTTGAATCCATTCATTTCTACAGTTTATTATTTCTGGTTTTAAATATTTTTCTAAGTGTTTTAATAAAATTGGCAATTATGTGACATGTTTGAGTTATTAATTGTATTCAAAATTTATTGCATTTCAACAGTGATGCAATTCTATATGCTTTATAGCCGTCCATATATCAATATGTTTTTTCTAATAGTCCTCTAAAAGAACGAGGATTGATGTAGAGCTTGCTTTGCTTGTCGCTTAGATTTTCAGTAAGAATGACTGAAATACGAAAATAAGTTTGAAACTCAACATTATGATAGAGTTTATTCGATTCGCAATGTTTGGCGGATCATTTGATCGACACAGCTTTCTAGTAAATTTAAGGAATTCAAAATCATTTTGAGTTGTACAAAAAATAATAATATTTTCAACATTCCTAACTTCCAATTCCTCAACGTAGGCTGGGTGGTGTGCGACCGATTGTTCCACTCCACCGTCACCAGATTCCCATTTAACGAGTACCTTAACTATTGAATCATAGATATCATTAAATTTAATTTAACAAAACTACGTTGGGGTACTTATTGTGTTAGCGTATCATTCATCTTAAAGAATTAATATTATTTTCATTTTGTAAATTCGACAGCCTGATGGATTTATCAATACACTCACACTATTTTGGGTACATACAAATTGAAGGAGAATGTAGTTGAACGGATTATCCGTTTTATTTTATGTTCTTATTTTTGAGTAGAAAGCCAGAGACTGGAATGGACGCTTCTCACGTTGCAGCAGCAGCAGATTTATAAGTATTCGACAAAACTTTGCGAGGTAGAACGGCATTTAGATATTAAAAACATTCTGATTCAAACATTAATTTCTTATTTTAGAGTTCGTAGAGCTGAGGAGCTGAATCACCAACGCATGACACTATTAAAGACTTCTGCATATGTATACGGTTTCGCTCAAAATAATTTTCAGATTTTTGAAAACGAATTGATTGCTGTATTGTTATTTCTTTTGTATGAATTAAGACTGAATCTTAACAACGTCAAATTTTTATCAAAGCTGATTTACTTCGGCATCTACACTGTCGCTCATTTGTTTTCGACTTGTACGGCACAGATGCGTTTGTTTACGTCAATATGGTTTTCCTTTGGTATCAATGCTGTCGCTCATCTGTTTTCTGTTTGTCCGACAAGAAAGACGAAAATGCACAGGGAAACAAAGAGAGGGAGTGACGTACACGTATACAAATGTAAACAACACATTTGTCATTTCGGCCTTAAGGAAGTGATGGCAAAATCGATCTACGAGCTGACGGGTTTCATGCATTCTGACATTTTGCTGTTTGAAATTTTCCCAACACGAATTTACAACATTCTCTCCAAACCAAACGTCAAAATTGCACTCTCTCGTTACTAATTTTACTGAGTTTTGTCTCAACTAACACGATTCAGATTCAGTTAAACTTAGTAAAAATTGTTACTAGATGGGCAGTCAACGAACAGATCTAGTATATGCATTTTGAACATAGAAAAATTATCAATGCGATAAAATGTGTTTGGATCACATAGAAAAACAGATTATTGATTATTGATTATTGAATATGCATCAGAGCAATTTTTTTTTTATTAATTTCAATTTATTTTTATATAGCTTAGGTAAGCCAGTTATTTCAGAGGTGCGTCAAGGCTCCATCCTTGGTCCGCTGCTTTTCAGCATATTCATTAATGACATTTTTAGTATGTGTAAACTTTCAAACCTGCATGGTTACGCTGCATGGTTACACTGGACGGCTGCCAGCGGTCTAATTTTAAATTATTCAGCAAGATTAAAATCTTAGGATATATTATTAACTCGAATCATACATGCACGGATCATATAAATTCATTTGTTAGTAAGGTCTATCTCATCTTTGGCAGTCAGCTATCTATACACCCACTGCACCAGACATCGATTAGCTATGCAAATTATTCTTCCAGTTATTATGTACCCTGAAGTCGTATACAGCAAGCATGACAGTGCGTCTAATCATAAAATTAATGTTATGTTTAATAATGTCACACGGTATGTGTTTGGTCTTTCTCGTCTTGGAAAAATCAGCTATGGGGGTGTACGATTGCGGACTACAATAAAGCCAGAAATTGTATGTATTCTTTATTCCAAGTTATCTATTACTTGATCCGCCAGAGTAGGTAATATTATAATACCTTTTTACAAATCACAGCAATCCACACGGCTGTTCTTTGTCAATGCTAGCCGATTATGGAACTGTCTTCCTGCTAATTTGAGGAGGAAATTTAACAAGAGCAATTGCATTGTAAAAGGCCAAATTTAACATAGTCTGACCATTTAATAATTGTTCTATTAATTGTTTCAATTTCTGTCATATTCTGTTCATTATATATTATTATTATTTTTGTTAATGTATGTAAATAAATATGTAAATAAAATAAATAAATTTCCTGATCTACTATACTTAGCTTTTGTTCGTTGACCAGATGGGCAGTAACAATTTTTACCAAACTTTATTGGATCGTGTTCCTTGAGCTAAAAATTCAGTAAAAATTGCTAACGAGAGAGCGCAATTTTGATGTTTATTTGGAGAGAAAATTGCAAATTCGTGCAAGACATATTACTCTCTCAATTTCGTTACTTGCTAGTTTTTACTAACATTTCTTAACGAACACAGCTTCAATTTTAACCATAATATAATATCAATATTTTGTCGATGGCTCTGATCTAAATATTCGTGGTTTAGTTAGTCATTGGCTGCTTCTGTAGGGGAGTTCTCTATCGTTTTATAACGATTTTCGGATCGTTAAAATAACTTAACGTTATTTTTACGATTTCGCTATTCTACGCTATGCGATACTTGCACACGAAGTGACATTAGTCCAGTAATGCAATTTTGTAACTTTTATCGACACGATTTGTCGGATCGCAAACTTGCGAATTTTGTCACTTGCACTAACGGTTATGCGATTCTCTAACTCAGTTTTTACGATAATCGACAACGGATATTTCCATTTTATTAAAATGAAGGAAAGGTGGCACCACAGCTTAACAAAACGTCAAAATATGAGGAATGGCAAAAACACATAAATTCGTTATAGCAATTATTTTCATTAAATAAATAGCAATGCATTACAAAGTTTATCAAATCAAAAACATGTTATGGTTTGGACCTTCATGCATGACTCTTCACATGGGTACTTAGCATTTGCCGCCAAAATCTTGAACTATGCTGAACTATGTCAATATCGTCGTATGGTTCGTACAGCTCATCGTTCCATCGTCTGCGGTATTCGCCGTGCCAATGCGCATAGGACCATAAATCGTTCGCAGAACTTTCCTCTCGAAGACTCCTAGAGCCGACTCATCAGATATTGATAACGTCCACGCTTCTGCGCCATATAGTAGGACCGGTATGATGAGCGACTTGTAGAGCTTGGTTTTCGTTCGTCGAGAGAGGACTTTACTTTTCAATTGCCTACTCAGCCCAAAGTAGCACCTGTTGGCAAGAGTGATTCTGCGTTGGATTTCAAGGCTGACATTGTTGTTGGTATTAATGCTGGTTAATAGATAGACGAAATTATATACGACCTCGAAGTTATGACTGTCAACAGTGACGTGGGAGCCGAGTCGCGAATGCGATGACTGTTTGCTTGATGACAGGAGATATTTCGTCTTGCCCTCATTCACTACCAGACCCAATCGTTTCGTTTCTTTATCAAGTCTGGAGAAAGCAGAACTCACGGCGCGGTTGTTGAGGCCAATAATGTCGATATCATCGGTGTACGCCAGCAGCTGTACACTCTTATAGAAGATTGTACCTCCCCTATTTAGCTCTGCAGCTCGTATTATTTTCTCCAGCATTAAATTAAAAAAGTCACACGATAAGGAATCACCTTGTCTGAAACCTCGTTTGGTATCGAACGGCTCGGAGAGGTCCTTCCCGATCCTGACGGAGCTTTTAGTGTTGCTTAACGTCAGTTTACTTAGCCGTATAAGTTTTGCGGGGATTCCAAATTCAGACATAGCGGCATAAAGGCAGCTCCTATTCGTGCTGTCGAAGGCGGCTTTAAAATCGACGAAAAGGTGGTGGGTGTCGATTCTCTTTTCACGGGACTTTTCCAAGGTTTGGCGCACGGTTGACTGCTTCTGTCACACGATGAATACAACGGCTTACTGACGACTGGCTCATATATATTCCCCATTGCTCTCCGACGGGACGTTGGTAGCATCCAGTTGCAAAGAATCGCATTGCGGTTAAAACCATTGAACATTTTAATAGTGTTAAAGCTGAAAAATATTTAAAGGTTATATTTTCACGTGTTTTTCGTAGATAATGCAGTTATTCTTCTGCCTTCTACTTGGCTACCAAGAAACTCAGTTGCATTCAACTGGAAACAATCTTCAACTTCCCGAAGCAAACTTCTATACAATGATTATCATCATCTTGGGATAAAACGTATGTCAAATGCTCAAAAGCCATTTTTTTTATTATTTTATTTTTATTTTATATAACTTAGGCAATTTCCTGATTTACTTTATTTTATTTTAACCTTAATGAAATAACAATGTTTTGTCGATATCGCTAACAACTTAAAAATATTCGTCACTTAGTTAGCGATTTGTGGAGTAGTAGTAAAATAAGTACACCGAATATTAAAATCGTTAAAATTATCGCAAAGTCTTATTAGCGATACGAAAATCGTTATATTGCGCTTAGAGAATAGCGAATATACCTAGTTAAAATAATCGCTAAGCCCGATTTGCGATCCGAAAATCGTTATATTGTGTTAGAAATAGCTAATATCGTTAAAATTATCGCTAAGTCATTTTAACAATCCGAAAATCGTTATAATTTGAAGGTGAAAGCATCTTGGAATTCGTGTGCCAATTTTTCGAAGATGGCTGAAATTGGAACCAGTACCGAAAGAAATATCGGTAATGGTGATATCCACACAAATCGTGCGAAAACTTCGTAGTTGCGGCGAACATTGAGTGATATCTTAACTTTTAAGATGCTTGAAGAAGATGAGCGTCGAAGGTGGCGCATTAAGAAAACTGAAGATGGAAAGAATATCAAGAAAAACGTTCTAGGAGAATCAATTGTCAGTACCGCGACACAAAGTGGTGTATCGTCATCTCATATGTGTGGTAAGCGTAGTTTATTCCAAACCTTTAATAATCACTAGGAAAATACCAGTTTGGCTGATAAAAATTTCATTAAAATGCAGGGTTTTGGAACAGTAATATTGAAATGATGATGTCATACTGCGAAATGTTTTATATGTACATACCAGAGCAAAGAGTTAGTACTAATTTCCCTAGCAATTTACTGAAAGATATACTCAAATTGATTCTTGCAGATATTTTTTTAACATTTATTGACGACAAGTCCAAATATACGAAGGGATTAACACAAGTTCGGTCAGTTGATGACTTTCAATTTGCTTTCGTTAAATTCTAAAATTCCAAATCCTTATTAGTCTTCTTTCCAAATCTTATTTTTAGGTGGCTGAAATTGAAAATATTAGAACGATCAGCTAACATGGAGACGAGAAAACGCAAGATAGCTGAGGATACGTCAGACGAAATTCCACCATCAATGCAAACAGAAATTCGCCATGTGATTCTCTTCGGGTTGTGACGTAATTTACAGCCAATACAAGTAATGAATGAATGCCAAATTGCATATGAAACGATTGCATCGTCTTTAAAGACTATTTCAAAGTGGCTCCGAAGATTCCGGACCGGACATTTTTCCGTAGAGGACGAGCTCCGAGAGGGTCGACCAAAATCTTCCACTAATGACGCCACTATAGCTTTGGTGAAATCCAAAATTGACGAAGACCCAGGATTGGTACAAGAAATGATTGCTTGAATACCATGACTGTATTGCGAATATTAAGTAATCACCTGGGATACACGAAGAAATTTGTTCTATGAGGACCACGATTTTTAAATGAGGCCCAAAAAGAGGCTCGAGTGCATTTTGCTCAATTTTTCCTAAACAAATTAGAAAATGGTCAGTCTAGCAACTTAAGTAAAGTCGTCACTGGTGACGAATCTTGGTTCTATAAGTACGATCCAGAAATCAAACAGCAGTCCATGGTATGGAGCCCAACAGGAGCAAACCCACCCATAAAATCTAAGCAACAAATATCAGCAGCAAAAGTAATGGTGTCAGTTTACTTCATCCGATCTATTCCACTGGAAAATGGTCAGACGGTAACCGAAGAGTGCTTACCAAAAGTTTTTAAGAATTTGTTGGAAAAAAGGAAGAAAGGTTTTGCGGCGCTACTTTTTAAATCATGACAACGCGCTATCCCACACTGCTGAAATAACGAGTAATTTTATTGCGATATAGTACTTTATGATTTCTGGTTATTTCCAAAACTTAAAAAAAAAATTAAAAGGAAAGGTCAAAAAAGCAAAATATTTAAGACAGTTTTCAGAAGAGGACCTACGTATAGACTTAAGAAATGCTTTGAAATCAATAGCGATTATGTAGAGAAGATATAAAAAGACAAAGATTACGAATAAATACAAAAAAGAGTATTTTTTTTCTGGTCAACTTACCGAACTGTTAATCCCCTCGTACATGTTCGTATATTTTCTCGAATGTAACAATGAAGTCTTTGAAAAATTTAATACAGTTTAAAGTAATGGTCAAACGTCAATCTGGTAGAAGACTAAACTATTCGAAATGATAATGCTTCCGAATTTGTAAGTCGAGATTTTGATAAGTACTTAAATGACGGTATTAAACAAATATACTTACATTAGCCTACAGTGATTGTTGGTTAAAGCCTACCTACAACCACACACGTCAACAACGGAAGGAACTACCACACAAAAGTGTGGTGATAAAACTATAATAACCCAAGAACAGGCTGATGGATTCACCGCTAAACTCTTACTATTTCGGGCAACACTAACTCATAAGCAAGTTATTTTGTTTATCTTTCTCTTCTGTGTATATACAAATTGAAAGAGAATGCAGTTGAACGGATTATCCGTTTTATTTTATGTTCTTATTTTAGAGTAGAACGCCATTTTATCGTTTTCTTCGTAGCAGATATACATATATATATATATAATAATAGTAGCAGAGTGGTTAGCATTGCGTGCTGCCATTCGGAAGACTCGGGTTTAAGTCCTGGTGTCGTCTAACAACTTAAAAGTTATAGAAAATTGATTTAAATAAACATTATGCTAAATTTTCTAATTGCAACTCGCCAGGAAATGTCAACCACTCCGAGTGTATTTCTGATATGAAATAAAGCTCCTCATGAAAAAAGCCATCAGCCGTTCGGAGGCGGCTTAGTATAAACTGTAGGTCCCTCCATTTGTTGGAAAAACATCAAGACGCAAAACCACAAATTGGAGGAGGAGCTCGGCCGAAAATCACTTAAGCGGTTACAAAGATGATCTATGTAAAAATATTGGAATAAAGACTGAAACTTAATAATGTTTGTATGTATGTATATATGAAGGGAAAATTTGTGTCGAAGCTGATTTACTTCGGAATTAATGCTGGCGATATTCGGCTTGTACGGGATCTCTGCGTTTGTTTGCGTCAATATTTTTTTTTTTTTTTTGGTACCAATACTGTCGCTCAGCTGTGTTCTGTCTGTCCGACAAGAATGACAAAAATACACAACGAAACGAGAGAGAATGATGTACAGTATACAAATGTAAACATCACATTTGTCATTTCGGCCTTAATAAAGTGATGAGAAAATCGTTCTACGAGCTGACGGGATATGACATCATGCATCCTGACATATGTTGGCTCAAACGACCGGAAAACCTTCCACTCTGCTGTAACTGTCATTAGTCGGACATCTTCTTTAGCTTCGGCTTTTGAGCAGTGTTTACATTCCAAGGTACATGGTCGGCAAGACATAGCGTCAGCATTTCCGTGGGAATTTCCTTTGCAGTGTTTAGAGAAATCATAATTTTGTAGTCTCTCGATCCACCTAGCTAGCTGTACTTCAGTGTTCTTGAACTGTAGTAACAACTTCAGTGGGGCAATTCAGTATGTGGTAACAATAGACAACGTATATTTCCATTTTATTAAAATGGATGAAAGGTGGCACCATAGTTTAACAAAACGTCGAAATAGCGAAGATCACTAACAGCCTTATTATGTATTGCGAACGAAAGGTCTGACGAACGAATCGTCTCCGGACGACTTCGTACAGCATTGACATTCCCTATATTGTTCGTCAACCCTTACGTTGCCTACGTAACAAAGAAATGTGAGAAGGAATCATTTGTCAAATAACATGTTGCCATATGTCATTTATATAATAATTAAAATAAAAACACTGTGTTTTTTCGAATTTCTATCTATTTAAAGTTACATTTTAAACATCTGGCAGTGCTCATTTGCTCATTCCTTCTTTATATTCTCGTTCGTTGACATTTGTATTTGTTTGTTTACAATACGGTGTTTGTATATATTCAAAAAATATATATACAAAATAAAATGTAATGAAAAAGCAAAACTAGCACTCAAACAAATTTTATGATTTGTTAATAGTTTTATTTGTTTTTTAAAATTTCAATTAAATTCGTTAAAATCTTTCGTTTTTTTCCGACTTTTAAGATCAACCCAAATCTATGTAGAGAATTGCGTAAAAAATATTATGTTTACATTTTTAAACACAGTTTCACATATATTTTGAATTTTAAACTGTAATTCCAATCCACGTTCACGTTTTTCCATTCCACCACACTTTTCTGCGGAGGTCCATCCGCGTTCAATTTATCCGCAACTTTCCTCCACTGGGCATCGAAAGAAATTCTATCAGTCCCAAATACAGGAGCGCCTCTAGCCAAGTCTACCTTAGCCTCCAATTCTTTAATGAGCATCTCTGTTTTCTTAACGCTGAAATAAGTTTAATATGTTATTTCACATCAAGCATTGATTGAATTAGTTAATATTACCTTTTTTTACATGACTGATCCATTTTGAATTTAATGCAACGATACCAAACTAGCTTTCGTTTGAATTTGACATGTCTCTTCGTTGTTTTGCATACTATTCGTAATAGAGAATGTACTTTTCAATAACATATCACGTAAGAATCAGCTGTTATCGTTTGGCTTTGTGTTCGAAATACGTAATACAAATAAGCGAACGATTCGTGTCTGACACGAAACGAGCGTTCGCTTCGCAATACCATACATAATAAGGCTGTAAGTCTGAGTTTACACGGGGATACTTTTTCTCGACGAAACATTCGTTTCTAGGGGAGGGGGCGACGACGAAGGCGACAATGCAAAGTGTCGCTGTGCTCGTTCGACTCGTTTTGTGTTTCTATTCGTCTCTATAGATTTTGGCATTCCCTTTTATTTTGTTTCTCACTTTGAACTGATTGTAGCTGTCTAAAATTTCAAATGAATAAATGCCGTAAATTTGGAAATTGAAATTGGGGGTTTTTACTAGAATATTTACATATATGTAATATATGCATGCAAACATATATGCCTTTGTGTATATGTATCCGATTATTAATATATATTTCAGATAATAGAGTTTGCAGATAAAGTTGAATTAATGCAAGAAATATTAGAGACAGTTGAAGAAGCGAAAAGCATGAGATATGTAAATAGATTACAGTTTGGAAAGGGTAGAGTTGATGTTTAATAAAATGCAAAAATATATAAAAGAAATAGATAAATAAAAGCTGTGTCTTCCTTTACACAAAGATAGTATTTTTATTTTAGACATATTAGCAAGCGCGATGCGAACGAAAAATTGCGAGTGTAAAATAAAGCGGAGTAGAGAAAACAAAAATGAACACCAAACAAATGTCAAAAAAATTGCTTGACGAAAGTGTCTCTGTGTGAACGTGAAGGGCGACACAAAAGAGAAAATTTCGATGAAAAGCGACAAAAAGTATCCCTGTGTAAGCTCAGACTAAGAGGAATGACAAAAACAAATAAGTTATAGCACTTGCCAATAACAGCTTTAAACCTTATCCCTTAAAATATTCAATTTCATAAAATTTTGTACAATTTCTTAATTGTGAAGAATTCAATCAGGGTTTATTTATAACTCAATAAATCCCAATTTACTGTACTATACACGACAACTTATTTTACAACTTTCACGCTCTAATATTTTCACTTTGTACCGATGTTGTCACGAACGAATTTGCTTTGTAACGGAACTAACTTGCGTTGGCCGCTTATAAACCCACTGGCCTCAACAAAAACTTTTTTATGTAACTTCGTGTTGCTCAAAATCAGAGAACGTGAACCTAATTTTATCTAATCTAGATTGACGTTCTTTGTATTCCCTTCGCTCCAAGCGTCGATGGTAACATTTTTCAGCAAGTAGTTGTATAATTTAAAGCCAGTAAATGATGGCACGGTTTCATACGATGTATGCCTACCCAGTGGTATAAGTCTCCAGAAGGCGAGTCGCTGATGTATTCACCTACAATTGTGTTGCCAAATACGGTGCACCTATAGAACTGCTGGGTATTCGAAAAACCAGAACGACAGCTATGCATCAATCAGATGGTATGGTAGAACGATTCAACCAAACGCTGGAAGCCCACTTAATGAAGGTCGTGGACAAATATCAGGATGATTGGGATGTTCACATACCTCTGTTTCTGATGGGATATGGGTCTACAGGTCACGAAATAACGGGTAAAACACCAGCAAGAATTCTCTGCGGAAACGAGTTTCGGTTGTCTAGTGATTTAAAGTTTGGAGTAAATGATGATGCGAGAAGAGTTAGAGACAGTGAACTCAAATTATGAGTGACAAGATAAAGACCAGGTATGATAAGGCAATAAAATGCTATACAATCCACTATGGAAGAAATGTTTGTCCCCGAAACTTCAATGCAATTGGAAAGGTTTATAATCAAACCTGTAAAACAGCATAATGTATCGAGTCCAAACCGTTGGGAAACCAAGAAACAAGATGCTTAGCTTAGCCCTTATTCTAAATTAACTGCCACTGCCTTTATTGCAGCCAAATTCATGTGTTGAATATGGCACAGCATCCAACTTCTGTTTTTAGTTATTTATTTACAATTTGATCTGTAGCGCCAACTTTTGTTTGAGTTTTGCATATGCTTGCCGCTCTTCTTCGGTATATATCTCATTCGTCCAAATTCTTTGTGTTCTGTACATTTTGTACACATAGTGCAACTGCATTAAATTTAGCATCAATATTTTTTCTTTTATTAGCGAAACCATTTTAATAACACTTTTTACATATGTATAATATATATGTTTGTAAAGTTCCCGCCAGCACGTAAATAAATAAATGCATAATAATTAAACAAAAAGAAGTAGAGTGTCAAATAAAGCAGTCACTGCCAAAGCCGTGTTGTCTTTGCAGCCGCAGTCGCTGTTAATATTAGCTGCAACAGCTGATTTTCCAAACTGCCACTGAATTGTAAAACAAATCTTGGGTCTCATAGAGGCGTATTAACAAAATCGTTACATGTTTATTTATTATTAGATAAAAGGTGGCAGTGCTGTGAAGAAGAAGAATGAAACAACGTAAATCAGCTGTTCTAAATGTAAATAAAGTAAATTTTCTTAAATTTTTATTAGCAATATGGCGCTATGATTGAATCTGCTGTTAAACTGAAAACCGAATGAACGCCAAGGGCTATAATCTACGAGCCGTCAAAATATCGATAGGTACAACGTTTACTGAGTGCTCAGATACTGCTTCCACCTTCAAGGTATGGTATAGGTGTGGCTCATTAAATTAACTTTTATCGTGCGTGGGTGTCAAAGGGAAATAAACATTCTGAGTGAACTACTCAAATAAAAATAGTGAAATTTAATGAGGATTTTGAATGCACTACTTTCTTGAAACATGAATCAGTCCGTAAGTCAGAGTTTATAAGAGGATACCTTCACGTTCACACATATACTTTCTTCAAGCACTTTTTTTGATATTTGTTTCTTCTTCATTCTCTCTTTCTCTAGTCCGTTTTATTTTACACTCGTAATTGTTTGTTCGCTCCGCGCTTTTTAATATTTCTAAAATAAAAACGCTATATGTGTGTAAAGGAAGACACAGTTTTATATCCGATTAAACAATAACTGTACCCTTTCGAAAGTGTAATCTAATTACAAACATCTACATATATCATCCTATTTATTATTTTCAGAGTCAATCTCAACGGCTTCTTCAATGCATTCTTATATTTCTTGAATTAATTCAACTTTATCTGTAAACTCCATCATCTGAAATATTAATAATTAGATACTCTAATATGTATATACGCAAAGCCAAAATTTGTTTGCATGCACATATAAATATTGTAGTAAGGCTGTGTGGCAATCGGGTGAAAATTGTAGATTTTGGCAGCCGATATTGAAATTCTGACATTTTTCGTTTTGATTATTTGAACAGAGAACGTATAACATAGAGAAGGTGCAATTACGGATCAGAGTGGAAATTGTCAAAGACGACGATTACTTCGTATCACGTAATCGTACCACACTCCTCACATAATTCGCAAAATTTGCTGTTAATGAACAGAATTGAGCGTAACAGTATGTTACTTTGTAAACAGAATGTAAATTGATAACATTGATATATATTGAAATAATGAAAATATCGCAAATTTGGCCGACGGCATTTTGACTTTTGCATATGTACATAGTTACGCCTAACTCAATTTAATGCAAAATTGAAACATCATCACCACCGTTTTCAGCAGGTCAATATCTACATTCTACAGATAATTAATGGTTGTGTTCCTATTAGAACGGAAATTATTAGCATAAAACCTACTGAAATTTGATTGGAGACGTATGAAAGGCTGAACTTTCAAACTGCTCTCATGAAAACTTTGAAAAACAGACTTACGCATTCGCACATTAGTATATGAAAAAATGCGTTTTCTCCGTTTTCGCAATAAACAAACAGATTTCCAAAATAAATAGATGTTTTTGATTTTATACATATGTGTATTATTTGTAGTAAATATATAAACTTTCACATTAACCACGCAAACATATGCTTATACAAAGAATGTAAGTATGTACGTGCTTCTGTTATCCACATACAGAAATTCACATATTTCCATACATACATATGTATGTATATAGTAAAATATTTGCAAAAGTTTTCATTCATAAACGCATTCGCCATAGAATAAAGCAAAATGCGTTCATCCATAAAGGCAATCCAACACATAACCCCGCTTACCCGTCTCAACCTTTGCTTCATCGTGACGGTCGCAAACTAAAACATGAAAGGAAGACTAAATTCGAATATAACCGAACAATAGATACTCGGCTCATTTATGTATGGATATGTAACGTTGTTTAAAACATTTTCATTCTTACTCGGGCTATCGAGTGTAGAGACGGAGGGACAGACATTCTAAATCGTTTTAGCTCATCATTCCATCAAGTTATAGACCTAAATTGAATTTTGTGAGGATTACAAAATGCTAAAAAGCTAAAATTCAAGAATATTTGATTTTTTGTTCAAGAAGGAAAAGAAGAAGAACGTAAAAGCAACAAAAACTATTACCGCTTGCAAACCCCCTTTCCTTCGACTCTTCATCTACAAACAATTTCCTGAAGACGAAGTCAAATTTTGCCAAATATTTTAGTTGAGCAAAAATCGCAACCCATACATTAAAAGCTCTCTGTATGTATGTATACAATAAACAAATACACACAAAGTCTTGTGTGATCTTTCCCTTCGCTCCCTCCACCGACAAGCTGTTTCGGTCTGAAATTTTGTCAAAAGTCAGAAATTGATGTTGAACTTGCGACAAAGTAAAAACACATACATTCAAGCATTTTAATATGTATACGAAAAACGTACACAATATTATTTTGTTTACGTCAAAATTTACAATTTCATTTGGCACAGCAAAATGTAAAATTTTTCTCACCAAAGTAAATTTTTCCCACCTCATTTGAACATATGAAAAAGGTACCAATTGGCACACAGCCTAAAAACACACATATTCGTTTGAAATTTAAGATAGCTACAATCAGTTCAAAGTAAGAAATAAAATAAAAGGGAATGTCAAAATCTCCAGAGACGAATAGAAACACAAAACGTGTCGAACGAGCACAACGACACGATGAGCCCTCCTCCACAAACGAGTGTTTCGTCGTCAAAAAGTATCCCCGTGTGAACTCAGACTAAGGCCCCACATCGAAGTCAATCCTAATCGATTTCGAAATATCGATATTTTTTCCAGTCTTATTTAGATGTAGTGTTTTTGTAATGCAAGTAAATTTACGTTTGTTTATTATATCGCAATTAAAAGATAGTGTTAAATATGGCTTTGGCGAATATTTTACTATTGAGCCAAATAGCGGGCCATGTTATATTGGTGATATTATCGTTGTGCATGATGGTTCCACTGGGTATGAGTATTCATGAATTTAGGTAAGTGCTTCGTTCAATATTTATCTATGTATGTATGTACATTTGTACATAAATATGTGCTTACTTTTATAACAACACTGATGCGTAATACATATTTTTTTTTTTGTCTTAAAAGTGGTCATTGTCTTTTGTTTACAACGGGTAAATGGCGTGAGGAAGACGGGATGTTTGAAGTGAAATGGGCGTCGACAGGATTCTGCAACTTTCCATTTTTCACTGCAATTTTCTTGTTCTTAGTGTCTACACTACAAATATATCGGTATAGTTTAAAATGTTATATTATTGTATAAGATATATTATAAATCTTTCGATATAGATATTCTAGAATGAAAGATGAGGCTTCATTCCTTTCTTTATTCGTCGACGTTGTGGTAGGAATTTGGATGTTATCATTCTCCATTCTCTCAGCAGTTATGATAACTTTGGGATTTATTGTTTGGTGTGATGGTATGACCGAGCGATTTCCCTCATGTGAAACTGCCGCTGGACAAAATATTATACACGGGGATCAAGAACATATAAATACCTCTGGTTTCTACATGGAAATGGGTACAGCACAGGTAAATAAAATTGATTTTACGCTGCAACAATAAATATTAAAAAAAAAACTTTATAAAGTTTGGGGCTTGGGGCTCATTTGCGGTAACAGTTGGAATCGGGGTAATAGCTCTGCTTAAGCTCATTCAAAATCATCAAGTGCGCAACATTAAGGTTTCCATGTATTTGGAGCGTCAACGGTTGGTGAATCAGCACCAATCAGCTTGCCAACCACCACCAACACCAGTAAAAGAAATAAGTCAAAAGTAGTTACGTCATATGGTAACTTTAGATCATCATTAAACTCATGATAGGTTTGTTTATTGAGACTGAAAATAGAGTAGAGCAGCTCAAGTTAGAACAGAACAGAGCAGCAGCCAAAAAAACAATAGAGCAAGTTAGAGCAAAAAGCTTATTAAACATTTTTCGGGCAACAATTTTCAAATGCGAATGTTTGACTTTTCTGTTGTAAACAAAGTAGAAAAATTGTACGTTTTTTCATATATTTCTTAATAAAATATTTAATTTTTATTGTCCCTTGTATTTAAGTGGTTTGCTGTGCCCCGTAAACATCAATTTTTTTTATAATTTGTCCGCTTTCGTCTTTTAAACGCTTCTGCCAAAAAAATCTTTATTGCTTGCTCCAAGTTACTCTACCAAAAAAGTCGGAGCAGAAAATCGTGATCTGAGTTGCTCTATTTCAGCTTAGAGCAGACTCATGAAACAAAAAGTAAAGCAAATAAGATCAAACAAGTTTTCATGAAACACAATTTTTTGAATTAGAGTAACCTGGCGTAACCTAGAGCAGCTCAATAAACAAACCTGATACAAAAAACAAGGTAGTTTCATTTACAATTTTTTTCAAAAATGTTAACCACCTAACAAAAAGATTTTTTGACTTTTGCTTTATTTTTGTGCTACCAATTTCAATTTGAAAAAAATAATTTTCAACTTTCTAAAATTAAAAAAATTTATTACAAAAAATGTAATACCTTTCTAGGTAAACAAAAAAAAAACGTACTCACAAAAAACTCAAAGGCTTGGCATTGTATTTTCTGAAGTTTAATGGAAAGTAAATTGTTTTTAGGCGGCTTAGCATTTTTTTTTATAAAAAAAAATATATGAAATATTTTTAAAGTGGTAATATCTTGAAGTTAAAATGAAAATAAGATATAATGTTGAAAAATCTTTTTCTGTCAAATTTAAATTGGGTGAAACTACCTTCCTTTTTTGCATCTTAATTAAACTTGTATTAAACTGTAATAGTTTTATTTGACTTGTGTATATATTATTGTTATCGTTTCAAATATTGTTTAATCCTAAGATACTCGAATAGTCAACATAATTCTAATTTAAAATTGTGGTGACAATAAATTTGCCACACACATATATATTTTAAATAACATAAACTTTTACAAAAACTAATGACCGCTATAAATTTTAATCGGGGAATAGTTGGCGGTTACAACACAACAACAACATACATTTTATGAATAACTTGAAACACCAAGAATCTTTTCCAAAGTAATTAGGAAAAATTTGAAGTTGCAAGTAATAAAAAATTAAGCAAAATACAAAAGGGGTTGTGATGGAAATTCATTGTAAATGGAGTGTTGCCACATTGAGGTATTCCGTATGTCCCTACCTACCTCTAAGTGAAGGCTGTATGCGAGAGATTTTGAGTTGATAGGCTGAAAATATGGAAATTTACTTTGTTATAGGTTAGCGAGGGAAGCCTATTTGTTTATATGAATTGAATATTTTTTTATACATGTCTGAGCTTTGGGGGGTAGGAGGGAGAGGATGTTTAGGATTAGGGAAGGTGATGTTTATGGGATACCCATAAATGTAATTCTAGAACTTAACATAGAACTTAATGAAGTTCGGGGGTGAACCCCATAGGAAAAAATTAGAGGTGGTACGGGGTGACCATTCCTCCATTTACGTCATGAATTTATTGGGTGTTCGTAGAATTCCTGGTGCTGGCAAACACCTAAGCACGCAATAATGCAAGCACCCTGAGTGTAGTCATCTAATAGACACCTTAAGTTTATTGCTTCACTGTTCACCTGAAATTTGCACTTATACATAGGTATGTATAAGCATACAGCTGTTGACTCTCTTCTTGTAAGTGCTTGTTGGACATAATAGTAAAAAATACAAATTTACCGTTATATTTTCTTAAAAACAATACTTGTATTGTTTTTGTTACTCTATTCACTACTCAATGCCCCCAGATTTGTAGTAAACTAAATAAAGTGCGCCAGTTAATTAGAAACGATTGTTCAATAGTAACATATTCATAACGTTGTGTTGTTTTAGGGATAATATTACTAGTTTTTGGTAAGTATTGTATTTATATAGTACGTCTAAAATTTAATATTTAATATCACAGCAGCTGTACACCTGCATTAGGCAGTTGTATTTTCGACCTTCGTAGAGCTGAAAAGTAATACAGCCAAATTGAGGAGCAAGTCAAATGCTCCAAAAAGATGGTTTTTAATACCTTAAAGCATATCCAGAATTTTAAAACTGTTGCGAATGTCGCACGCAAAAGAAGGCCTCGGAAAACTTCAGCAGGAATAGACCACAGGATAGCAGTAATCTCGCAGAGATCAGAAAAAGAGTTCCTCGGACAATCCTCAAGACGTCGGAGTGGAGCACAAGTTATGTGGCCCCATGCTGCCAGCGTTCAAGTGCGCCCCCAGACCCCACGGCAGTGCCTTCAGCACCCCTACCCACCCCTATTTTTACCCACAACCAGCCCTTCTTCTTCCTCCCGTGGGAGGGCTACCCAGCAGCTCCTAGTCCCCCGCATAGTCTCTTCCGTGTGTCAGACCATAGTACGTCTGAATGCGGCCTCAGTCAGATGCAACTCTTGCTCTGGCTGGTGCCATTTTCCGACGTGCTCTGGCCAGCACGCCATCCGTGAGTGGAATGATGCGTACGTTGCCCCGTTCTGTAGGAATCTGCCACCGCCTGTTTCCACAACAACACCGCCAACGTGCGGAACCAATTTGAGCGGGTAATACAGCAACAACACACTCCATCCCCGAGACAGACACGACTACTACAGTTTAATTGCAACGGACTCCAGGGGAAGATCGACAAGATAGTCTACTTTATGAGCCGAGGGCACCTGTCGATTGTGGCGATCCAGGAAACGAAGTTGACCGCCCGCTCGAATCTTCTGAGCCGGGCCGGAAACAACATAATCCGCAAGGATCGGGAGCGAGACCATGGTGGGGGCTTAGCGTTCATCCGACATAACACCGTGCAGTATCGTCTTATCTACGGCAGGGATACTACTCTAGAATCCCAGGGCATAGCTATCCGATCAGGCGATGCCGAGCTCGAGTATAGTCTGGCGATCTCGGAGCACTTACCCATACAAATCTCGATTGACAGACCTCCTGACTTTGTTTCCGTGGATCACCGGGCATTTGTTAACTTCAAAAAAGCTAACTGGTCCGGCTTCACGGAATTTACCGAGAACGCCTTCAGTGCTCTCCCCACCCCAGCAGACGTCACTTCTAGTGAACGTTCCTTCCGCGAGATCGTCGTGACCGCTGCCTCCCGCTTGATCCCGGCAGGCCGAATTGTGGAAATCCGCTCTAATTTCACGACGGAAGCGGCGGTTTTAGCATCTATGCGCGACACCCTTTGTAACTCCGATCCCGGGAATTTCCTAATCAGGGATTTAAACGCGGAGATTCGTACTGTAGTGAACAATCACAAGCAGGAAAAGGGGAGGATCACTTAAGGTCCCGTAATCTCTCCTCAGGGCCAACCAAGCTCTGGGCTACAGTCAAGTCGTCTAAGCCGACGAGACGCGATGACCGAGTGGAAATTTCATTCGGTGACCTCGTCTCGTCGGACCCTAAGAGATGCGCTAGAGCTACTCCAGCCGACTCGTTACACTGCATCCTCCGTATGCGCAAACTTGTCTTTGACCACCCTAATGATACCAGACGTGTGGAAAACGGACAGGGTTGCCCTGCTACTTAAGCCGGGGAAACCAGCCAACAAAGGAGAGTCTTATTGGCCGATAACTCTCCTCTCCCTAGTAGCAAGGCTTTGCTCCCGATTTTCACTCACCATATCCGCTTTGAATGTATGTATGTGTTTTCAACTTCAGACCAACTTAAATTCTGATTTTTGTAAATTTTGTCATCGCCGCGAAGAAGACGTTTGTGGATGGCGGGGTAAAAGAAGGAAGGGCATGCGCATTAATAAGATTGTATGCGTTTTTCGTATACATATTAAAATGCTTGAATGTATGCGTTTTCACTTTGGCGTGAGTTGAACATCAATTTCTGATTTTTAGCAAAATCTGACTTCGCTTGAGGAAATTGTTTGTTGATGAAGAGTAGAAGGGAAGAGGGTTTGTATGCGGTAATTGTTTTTGTTGCATTTATGCTTATTCTTATGCGTAGAGAAGTAAAACGAGCTGCGCATATGGAGTTGTTTTTGTGATTGATGGTATGAATGAATGGCTTGTGGTTATGAATGAATGAAAATATTTGAAGTTATTTGCTTTTAAATGACTTTATTAGGTATTACATATAAATGCCCATATTATCATGCACACATGTACATAAGTATGCATAATATATATATAATATTTAATTAATATTAAAATAAAAACTTATAAAAATATTTAATATAAAATAGTTATTTAATTTTCTAATTTCATTTCATAATATTTTCCAATTTATTTTATGACTTGACTTATATGTTATATTTATTTATAACTATTAGGAATTATTCAATCCAAAAATCAAGCATATTTTATCCACCGGCAAACATGCATACATACATATATTTGTATGTACATATTATGTCTTCATTTGTAAACACACATAATTACCATGACAACATACATACATACATATATGCCGCCTAGTTGAACTTGCAAAAAATATTCTTCGCATCGTCAACAAAGCATATGCCGCAAGCAATACCTCTTCCCGCGCGCAGCTCTTCCACAAGCCACAGCTCACAAAAATCAGAAGTTAAAGAAATTTCTGTATTCGCTGCGCATAAACATAGGTACTGTCGATAACGCGAACAAATGCATTACAATTCAAATATGAATATTCCCTAAGTGTCCTTAAACCATACGATTTTAATAAAAATAACTCGAATTTAAATCACAAAGAGTTTGGTAATGTCAAATCATTTCAAAATGTAGTAAAATTTGGCGAAACTGCACCTTTAATTAATATAAACTAATAAGCATTCCTTATTAAAATCATGTAAGCATTGTTCGTCTACACGCGCGCGCACTGTGCAAATCAACGAAGTCAAATGTGGACGAAGTGCGCGCGGGGCGAACATATTCTTTCGTATACTTAACTGAATAAGAAGAAGAAATCTAATGTTCTATTTCGTTGTTTCGGTATAAGTACAGAATATGCCACCAGATTTTCATGAGGTGCCGTGGTACAGTTGGTAGCGCGCAAGCGCCACATACATACACTTTTGATATTTTTGCTTCTGACGCAAGTTCAAATTACTTTCGCAGGAGCCAATATCAGTTATTCAAATAATTATTTTT
Source organism: Ceratitis rosa (assembly GCA_037013455.1). Taxonomy (NCBI): domain Eukaryota; kingdom Metazoa; phylum Arthropoda; class Insecta; order Diptera; family Tephritidae; genus Ceratitis; species Ceratitis rosa. Next base: position 332,461 of record JAWMAG010000044.1, on the reverse strand, counting down.
TTATTTTTACTTATTATATTTAATATTTTTTTATATTAATAAAAAAATAATAACGTAATGAACATAAAAATAAAAAAAATATAATTTATAAAATTTATTTTTATGTGGTGCTGTGGCGTAGTTGTTAGTGCGTGTGTGGATTTGTATTTTTGGTTTTTGTTGCTTCTTCACGAGTTCAAATTCCTCTCGCTGAGATATACATATTTTTTTATAATTTCTTTTATTATTTTTTATATTTACTTATTTTATATTTACTAATATTTTTTGCATATTCTAAATAAAAAATAATAAAAATAAAAAAAAAAAAAATGAAAGCAACAAAATATATCATTTCAAACAGATGTAAGTTGGTTAAAATATATATAATTTTTTTTCTTTAAATGCCTTTTTCATCAAAAATAAGGAATAACAAATTATGGAAAAGACATAAAAAATTAATGAATCAATTGATTTCAATACGTATTCTATTAAGTTTCTTAGGTCTTATATCATTTAACATTTTTTCCCTATGTTAATTTTTCAAACTATGTTAGCTGTTTTAACAGTGTGTTGAATTCCCTATCCGTTTTTTCTGGAGCTGTACGAAGGACAGTGCGAACAAAAAACAGAAAGCCATTTGCACCTTCTCATTATTATAGTTTCTCTGGAAACGTTTGACTCTCTTATCACTAGTCACCGATGGTTCGCAAAAGATAGTTACACTATTACGGTCTCATTTTTTTCAACTTTAGCATTTCTTAGCTAATAAATAACAAGCAAGAACAATTTAAAATGTATCAAATTCTTTTAACTATTGTTATATTAAGGTGTGGCGGGATTACAAATTTAACATAATAAAGACGCATCCCACAAATTCAAGGAGAATCAAAACGCATAACTTAACATATGAGTTGGCAGCACTTTATTCAAATTCTCATGTATTCAGTAAAAACAATTTTTTCGTATTCGTAGCGTAAATGATGGATTCAAGAATAAGGATGAATATGTAGGTTAGAAGGGTAGTAGAATAGCGAACGAAGATAAATTTATGGATCGGTGAGTTTAAATAAGACATAAGAATTTAAATAGAAAATAATGCATTTATATTAAAGCTACATTCTTTTAAAATTATTTGTATAACAGCTGAATCTGTACCATAATTTACTATATTGAACTAAATAAAAAAATGGTTGCTTATGCTTACGAGAATTTACAATATATTAAATATTTTACTTTTAACTCATGAATGTACATATGTATATATTGAGTGGTAATATAAACTATATCGTTAATTATTCAAAAAAGCTTCTGCTCGCGACTTTCAGAAGGTAACATCCAGTCAAAGCACGAACACTATGTGGCAGTGAGAGCATTCCATTCAAAGCGAGGGTTTTTCGAATGTGTCACAGGTAAACATTCCGGTTCCACCAATTTCCAATTGCCACTGCCTACTTCCTCAACAATACCCAAACTGCAGTATGGTATTTTGTGTATAACTTGACGTAATTCATTTGTGGTACGCGGCTCTGCACCAATTAATTGGCGTGTGCATGTATCAAGAGTGGTTGCATGTGCTACAATTAAAATGTTTCCCCCTATAAGATAAACATCAAAATTCATATTACGATTAAAAATGTATTTAATTTTTTCACTAATCCAACACTAACTGGTTGTATCAATAATACTACGCGCAGTTTCATAATTACGCGCATAAAACTCCTCTGTCGTTTCTTTGATGCAGTCGTTTAGCTTACTAACAGACATAAAAGGTTGATAGTTGGTATCTACATTGTAATCAGCCTCCAATAACTCTGATTTGCTAAGCCAATCTGGTACACCGTCCGGATACCAAGCCATCCACTCAAACAGACCTGGTTCTAGTTTAATTTTAAATTTGTGGCGCGAATTTAAACCTATTAGGTAATTTTGTAATAAAACCAAAATTTATAAATAACAAATTCGATTTACCTTCTAATGTGCTTATGCAGGTTTGTATACAACGATAGGCTGGGGAGCAGTAAACATGATCGATGCTAACGTTACATTCTAGTAAGGCTTCTCCCGTCAGCTTCGCTTGATAAAGCCCAATATTTGTAAGTGGCGAATCATTTTGCCATCCTTCAGGACTCCTTTGCCTTAATTCACAATTTAAAATCCATATTTGATTATAATAATCAGTAGTTGCGAATGCACAATAATAATCTATTTAGATTCCCTTAAGCGGTCTATACCAAATCTTAGGCGTTCTTACCTACCTTCGTGGCAACTTCTTGGGCATATTTAAGTCCTTTCGTAAGTAGTTGTTGAATTCGTCAAAACAGTATGGTATCCAAGTGCCAAAGGTGAAATCTACACGCTCTCCATGTCGCATTATGTACATCCGACGATTTTTGTCTGATGCCGCCTCAAGACTTCCAACCTCATGTGAACGCTCAGAGTCCATACTGAGGGTATCATCTGCTCGTGGTGCTGTAAACCCAATCGGCTCTACTAATATTTCCATCTCCTTTCGTCGTGTAGCTACTTCCATGACGTGAGACGCAATGTTTTCTAAGTTCAGCGATTCCTGCTGTTTGCTACATTGTACCAGCTGACTTATCCGTCCAGATTTGGGAAGTTGATTACTGTTTTGTGTTACTGATAAATCCAAGCAAGGTTCCAAGGTTTTTCGTAGATATTTTTCCACGCTTTTCTCTGATTCATCATTCAACAAAGACCCCTCTAGCACTTCATGGGGTAAACCAACTACATTATCGTAAGTGAAACAAAAAGGGATTGTATGCCATTGTACATTTTAATTCTATGATTCACATTCACCTACTTTGATGATGCAAACTTCGTTCTCGTTCGTCATGGTCAATTGAAATGCTACGACCATCGACAATATCGATATCTTCGGCCGATGTTAACGACGGTGTCATCGACTTTGATAATTGCACGATACGATGCAATGTCCACGCATCTGACTCAGCAGTGCGCTCAGTGTAATTTACTGGCAAATGACCAGAACTTCCTGTAAGCCATGAAATGCCCTCCACCCAACCATCACAAGAGTTTTCAACTGCATCCGTATTTAAATAAATATAGTCGCCAATACGTAACTCCAGTTCATCAATTTCATGAGGACTATGGGGGTACACCACCTTATGCACCTACAACTCGCACAAGTGAGACAGTAACAACATAAAACGCGTTTGTCAATGTAATACAATAGAAACAGAGTCAAATTATAAGTTACATAACCATACTTAAGGGATTCCCTTAATCGTGAAAATGTTTCAAAACTTTAAAAAATCTTCCGCCTCCGTAACTAACTGTCGAATTATATTGTATGAAAGTTCGCTTTTTGTGGACTTGGAGAATTTAAGAAGGAATTTAATCGAGAGAAGAACCTCGAATAATACGAATAAACGTTTGCAAAGTTAGTCACTGTATTTATCACATAAATTCCAGAAAATCGATAACCTCGTATTCACATTCTGCTTTGGCGTAGACGATGTATAATACAAAAATGCTCCGAACTTTAATCTTCTAAATCTTCTAAATATCTTAATTATTAAATTGTTTTAAGAGTTTCATTTTTCTCGTTTAAGACAACCCCTTAATTATTTAAAATAAATAAAACAATTGGATATGTAAAAATGTACTTGTTTCGTGGTTAATCGAGGATCGCGCGAGTATAAACGCAGCTCCCAATTCGAGGCGCAAGATGCGTCGAGCGATTCCACTAATGCTTTAAGTGCATTAAATTGATTTTGTGGAAACTGATATGCTAAGGTAAGATGCAGGGATTTTACGTGGGGCTCCAAAGATATAGCTAAAAATATATATATGCAGTTGTAACAAGTTGTATTTATAATTCTTATATGCATAAGGCTTGTTAAAACCAAATGTAAACTAATTTTTCAAGCATGCAAATAACATATATTTCATAAAAATACGAACTTTACATTTGAAGTAAAAGGTCATAAAAAAATAATTCAATATCCTGCTCTTGTTACAAGGGAAAATGTAAAGACTAGACTTCCAAGTAATAACAAAATTAATTCCAATTTTTTAACAATTAAATTTTATGTATAATCTATAGCATAAATATTTTTACAAATAATTCTTATCATATACCATGATAAAAATATATAAGCACAACTGCTGAGAATATGTTTAAATATCTTTGACGCTAACTTCAATTTTTTAAATATTTTTCTATCACTTTTATTTTATGATGCTTTCACTTCAAATAAATTCCCAGCTGGAAAAAGTAATGTATAGTAATGCAGAAAGTGAGCTAGCGTTTCTGTGTTAATACATTACGTAACACATTAACCTTAACACAAAAACTCTCCTACGAATATGTTGAGAGCAGCATAAAATGAGTGATAAAACCTTTTAATAAAGTACTTCCTGTGCAGCTTGCATTACCACCTCCCTTACATTGACATGGATATTTCCGAATATTAAAATTTGTTGATTTTTTCTTGCTCGAAAAAAGTAATGCATTGCCATATGGGTAAAAAATAGTACAATAAACAAAATGACCTCTACACAAGAGAAATATTAACAATCATGTTATTGCATAATCACGATATTGGATGAATTCTTCATTGTGAATTTAGTATCCACACAACAATCAGTTAGTTTACCATATTTTTTATTTCCTTCTCAATTTTTTATAAGATTAGTAAATAATAGATTTTCATTTCTTTGTTCTAGTTATTATCACTTTTACCAAGGCGAATTTGTAGAAGCTGAAGTTGTCACAGCAATCATATTGCTTGTTTTTCCTTCCATTTCAACAAATTAACTAACAAACTACATGAGAAATTGGTTTTGACATTACGAGCTTTTTATTACATCAACAAAATACATTGAACGAATTTCGTTTTTGACTTTGAAACTACGATTACACAAACACACAGGCTTTTTGTTTTTGTATTTTTGTTGTATTACCGTGTGTAATTTTGCCTTGACTATTACTACTCATTTTTATTTTTTGAAATTCATAGAAGACAAACTGCAAAATGCTGGCAAACGTCAAAAAATCATAATGTCGGGAAACAAGGAAGTAAATTTGGAGAGCTATAAATATTTTTATCATGTTATATACCAAAAACGAAATATATTTTCCTTACATCGACTACTACGCGGTATACAACGTGTACCAGACGAAACAGCACCGCACCATGGGAAGCAAGCGACTATTGCATCGAGCTGCTCATATGTATCGCTTATGACTTTTAAAATAATATTTCATTAACCATAAAACAGCATAATTTTTAAATAGGTCAAGCAATATATTATATACATGTATATATATAATATACATATATTCCAGTGAAAGCGTTTTTGAAAAAGAAGAGTACCAAAAAATTTGCCATTTACATTGAGGAAAAAAATAGTTGCACCCCAGTCCACAACATTACGTTCACAAATTGTTTTTACATTGGCAAACGAAAAAATACCAAAAATCATTTATATAAATACAAGAACAGTGTCATACTTGAGTTGGACACCTCCTTAACGTATTGCAGCGATAGTCGTTTTAAATAGTTCGCGTCATCCTCGGCTACAAAGAAGCCCATAAAATTTTGACTCATATAAGGCTCCAGCTTTAATGGCCGATCTAGCAGTGCGCCACTCATGTCTACTACTTGTTTCAGAGCTTTAGATAATTGCAATGAGCTTTCATCGGGTGCCTTTATACATAGAAGAAAAACAGAATAACAATTAAAACAATTACAATTTAGTACAAATAATGAACGATTTTTAAGATTTTAACAGAACTCTTTCTGAGCTACGTAATATTGGGCAAAACTCATGATGTCATATATGATGTTATACAGTTATTCGAGATGTATCGTAGTCAGCTGACAACATAAAAAATAAAGTAAAATAGAAAACCTACTACAATTAGATTTCTGCCGTGGAATCGTTTCAGCTTCATAATTTTGAGGTCAACCGGCTCATTGTGACACTGCTGTTAGGTTCCTGTCCCTATCTGAAATGCGACAGCCATTTAGTGTGTCTTAACAACGATTCAATTGACTGAGTTATAGCTATTTAACGCGAGGCAGATTTTGATTTTTTTAAACCGAAAATCACTTCAGCGGTCATAAAACACCAGTTATATAAGCGTATGTAGGTATGTATGTATGTGTCGCTTTTTCTCTACTGAAAATCTATTGGGTAAATATCAATAAAATTGAACCACAAATAACTTCAATCCTAATCTCGAAGAATAGGTAGTAAGCAAAAACCTACCTATGTATCAAGGAATCCGAATTGGTGCTCATTTTTATATATAGATGTGTGACTTCTATTGTATTTATTAAAACGACTAAAGAATTGTAAAGCCAGCTCTTAGACTATAGGCTTCAGCCAGGCGCACATCATTTTATAAAAGCTTAAAGTTTGTCGGTGCACAACATCAGCATATGTATAGGGAAGAACGATAAGACAACTAATAATTTTTTAATAAAAATACGTAAATTTTTATTACAAAATTATTAGTATAAAGGTCAGATTAAGTAAGAAGTATTATATATTTTATGATTTAATGATTATTAATTTTTTATTAATATCATTATTTCTTGTATTTGGAAACGTATTTGAGGTACACAGGTATATTTTAATATACGTGTAAACAGTCGCCAAATTTATCGAAATATTTTATTTACTGAAAACACAACACAGTTTTGGATTTATTGTCTTGCATTTCACGGTAAAGAAAGAAAAATTCGCGGCTGAGTGCATTGTATTTCATTTATCACTTTTAAGAACTAATACCCTGCGAACAACGCGAGTACTCCATGCAGGGATCCATAAAAAGTGCAGAAAATTTGTTTTGAAACTACTCCACAAACATTGGTTGGGTACTGCCATTCTGAAGGCCAGGAATGAAGTCGTGGTACGACCAACATCCAAAATTATAGGATATTAATTTTTCTAATTACTGTCGGCCCTCGACAGGGAATGTCAAGCCCTCCGAGTGTATTTCTGACACATCATCCATAGGCCGTTCGGAGGCGTTCAAGACGCATACCCCAAATTGGAGGAGGAGCTCATGCTTCAGCGGATACCAATTGTATATATGTATGTACATATACCTATATCTAATATATAATATTCTCGTGTCATAGTGTTAGACACAATACTCCTCCGAAACAGCTTGACCGATTTTAATGAAATTTTAGGTGCATATTCAGTAGGTCTGAGAATAAAATAATATCTATTTTTCACATCGGGAAGTGGACCGGGGACTGATCTATACGAAAAAATCTTATTTGTAGTTCGATTTACTTGAAATTCGGTACATAGCTGTTTTTTCGCTTAATTTAACAGGAAGACTCTTCTCTCCGGGAAGTAGACCAGGAGCTGACCTATTCGAAAAAGTTTATTTATGGTTAGATTTACTTAAAACTCGGTGCATAGGTAGCTTTTTGCTTAAGTTAACAGAAAGACTACACTTCTCTAAGGGAAGTGGACAAGCGACTGACCTATTCGAAAAATTGTATTTATTGCTCGATTGACTTGAAATTCGGACTACGCTTATCTCCGGGAAATGGACCGCGGACTTAGCTATTCAAAAAGTCTTTCCGGAAAGGGACCAATGTCAATAGTAAAACCAAAAATTTTGTATTCCCCAAGTATTGAGTAAATGAAGTCATGGTAAAACGATATTCCATTATTACAAAATACTAAACTTATACTATAACATTAAATTAGCGCATTGGAATATGTAACATTATCTCAAATTTCTGCACGTTTTTTGGAAACGAAACCAAACTGACTCAATTTTAGTTTCACACATTTTCTGTATACGAGAATAAATGTTATTACGCACTTCCATCTTCGTTTAGTAATTGCGATAGCCAAAACAGAAGTGATCTTCTAAAAATAGCCGATGAGTATATATTGGACTACTCCAAATGGATCATATGATCACAAAATAATAACCAAAATTGAGTCCTCAAACCATGATTAATTATTTCTTACAATTTTACTCTCGGATATTTGATTGGTGTTTAGATTCGAACATATAAGTTCACTCCACTGTATTAGCATAAGTCGGCTGGTGATCGATAGCTCCATATGGTCGTTACTATCCAAAATACTTTGCAAATATATTGAATCATACCAATGACACGCATTTCTGCATTGGACCGTGCGGTTGCAACTTACACGTATACTAATAAGCCCAATATCGTTGTTCATATGGATGGATAGGACCAGGAGCACTCGGCAGATTGCTACGCATTGATATTCAAAATTGTATGGACAACTGTGAATAGCGTGCTTGCAGATCTCTGATCTAAACTATACACCATGGGTCAGAGGCAAGCTCAACAAAATCATTTCGATAAAGAAGAGAAATCAACAGCAGATATCTTTTTCCTTCGTCATGAAACAAAATCAATCAAATATTATATACTATATTATTGGTGCTCACTGACCACTTACTTTAACTAAATAATTAAGAGATCTGTAACTTTTAAACGTCCCTACTGAGAATTTTGACTTTGTCTAACTAGGGGTCTCATATATAAAAGAGTTGTTAAAATTTTGCTGAGGCATGCAAGCTTTGTTGTTGTTGTTGTTGTAGTAGCGGTTCACTTGTCCCGCTTAGAACAGGCTTAATTAATCTAAGTCGCCGAGGTCATCTAATGGGGGGGGTCCAAAAACGTGCTGTTTCGACGGTATTGGACCAAAGGGATGTGTCGTCCTAAGGAGCATGTGAAGATGTGGTTAGTGTCGTGCGGATACTCTCCACATGCAGGGCATACGTTGGGTATGCAGTGGTCGAGTCTGGATAGGTAGGAGTTACGAGAATTTTTACGTCATCGACCTTCACATCTAATTCAAGCCTGTAATCCTTCGTCCAGCTGGTGGAGAGGGTAGCCGAGGATTTAGTCGGTTGTACTTTTATCTGTCGTGCAGTGAAGAAGTGAGAAAGATCGGCAAGATAGCAGTTCACTTTCGAACAGAGGTCATCAATATCCTGGCCAGGCGTCAATATCGTGCAATCATCGGCATACGAGTTTAAGGAAACTCCTTTCGATATGTAAAAAATAAACAGTAGTGGAGACTGGAGAACCCCCTGTTTAATTTCCCTTAATTTTGATGTTTCGCCGCGGAATATTACCGATGATTGTCGACCACTCAGGTAGCCCATGACCCACCTCTTTAACCTCGGCGATCAAACCCCGTTTAGGTCAACAGGTAAATACAAGCTTTCGTTGCCAATAGTTTAAGAGTATCACATTTTCGACCAAAAATATTAGTTGTTTTTTTTCCAAGCTTAAATAATAATACAACGTAGGCAAATATTAAAAAGCAGGCTGTTATTTAAATTTTGACTCAAATGAATATGTAAGTACCTTAAAAAATGAAACCAACGTGATATGTGGGACATAATTGTGTGCACCATTCCAACCACACACCATACGTGACTTTTTCCAAAATTCCTCCAACTGTTGTAGAAAAGGTCCTGTCGGGCATGCATACAAAATGTATTCGCGAGGATTATTTTCATCCAAAGTTGAGTCGTTTACGTGAGCTAGCAGCCAATCCGAAGCAATCTGAACTCCTCTGTTACCAGTTGCAGCTAATGCCTTTTCCCTGTTTTCAAATATAAATAGAAATATATTAAAATTGCATTAAGAACATGTTTTAAATGTATACATTTCTCTTTCTAAACCAATATTATTCACTAAAACAAACATTTAATATAATTGGGTAATATTTATTTAAAAATTCTGAATGTACATACATATGAGTATATGCCTATTGTATATGCATACTAAATTAAAAGTATTTTGATTAATCGACCGGCGGTATATGGAAATTATGGTACAAAGCGCCCCACGCTTTTCTCTTAATTATACAAGTATTTTTTATGTACTATTGTCTTAAGTTTATTTTCAAAATTATTTTCAACTTTTTAGTACAATATTCTTTAAAAGCGTGTTTTTTTAGTTTTTTTAAACTATATTTATTCCATTCATAAAAAAATTAACGTTACAAAATAAAAAAATAAAAACTTCGTGAGAAAGTCGCATATATTTTTTGCACATTGGAAAAAAATTAATAAAATACAAAGAAAATACGTTTCTTTACTAATGTTTCCACCAATAAAACAGAAGCAATGAATTCAATTAATGTTTTTTGTTAATTAAGAGCTTTAGGCAACGCGCTAGTCGACAGGTAATACTTATGTCAAAACAATTATGACCAGTGATGAAAGGAAAATTCGGGCACTTTTAAGAATATCTATCCCCCTTTAGGTCAACAGGTAACATTGGGAATGATTTATAATATAGTCCCATTTCACGATCTTACATGCATTTTAGACAGATTTATTACCCATAAACTAAATTAAATTAAATTAGAAAAATCGGTTATTTGCGTATATGTTATAGTGGTTCGATCTTGGTAGTTCCGACAGTTGCTGTCGTATAAAACTACATCTGCTAATCAGGTTTGGTTGAATTATCTCCAAAACCAAGGGACCATTTTACGTTTAAACAGACGGAAATACGGTATTCTACCTTTCCTCCTTATTAATATTTAAATCATACAAAAGAAGAAGTTAATTGGTAAGTTTTACTAAAAAATAAAAGAAATTTTCTATTCGCTTTAATAAAGTTTTTCAAAGAAAAATGTTTTATTTTATTGCCTATATTTGTTTAATTTGAGTTACTATAAAAATGCATTCCCATGGTAAGGTATTTGGTACGTGTAATGAGTAAGTAACCCGAATCAGTTGCAAAATCTTTATTAATTGCATTTTCTTCTGAATAAGATGAGGTGTAAGAAATCTTAATCCACACAAAGGGCGATCCCAAAATCTGCATGTGAAAGACTAAAGCCCTCCATCAATAATCTAATTGGACATTAATATTTAACCATTGACCAGTCAATTACAATTATGATGATATTGACATCATTGGACTCAACAACTGCGTGAGTTCTACTTTCTCTAGATAGCAAGACGAAATATCTCCTGCCATCAAAAAAAAAAAAAAAAAAAAAAAAAAAAAAAAAAAAAAAAAAAAAAAAAAAAAAAAAAAAAAAAATGGTCGCATTTGCGACTCGTAGCCGAGTCGAGTGTCATAACTTTGAAGTCGTAGATAAGTTCGTCTATCTTGCAACCAGCATTAACACAAAGAAACAATGTCAGCCTGGAAATGCAGCGCAGAATCACTCTTGCCCCTCTGTCCTCTCTCGATGAACGAAGACCAAACTCTACAAGTAGCTTATCGTTCCCTTCCTGCTGTGCGGAGGCAATGACGTGAAAGGTTTTGCGTAAGATTTATTGTCCTCTACATTGACATAGTTCAGGGAATCAAGAAACAGCGGCTGCGATGGCTAGGTCATATGGTCCGAATGAATAAGGATACTCCAGCTTTGAAGTTTTTCAACGCATTACCCGCCGGTTGAAGCAGGGGAAGAGGAAGGCCCCTACTCCGTTGGAAAGACTAGGTAGAGAAGGACTTGACTGTACTTGGCTTTACCAATTAGCGCCAAACAGGGATAAGAAGAAATGAATAGAGCAATGTTATCAATTGGGCTATATTCGTGTAAGCGGTGTCTATACTAGTAAGAAGTGAAACTAACATTTACAAAAAAGACACAAATTTAAGCTTACATTGTATCAAAAAGAAAATCTAAAAGATCTGTTCTGTAAAGTTTTAGAAATGTCTAAGGAACTACTAACCAGTTTACATAAAAAATTTTAAAAAACGTTTGCCTTGACACTATTTTACTCATATGTATGTACTTACCTAACTTGATTTAAGTTATCTTAGTTGTTAAACACTTACTCGTATGTACCTAGAACTATGAATTAATTTATATTTTTGTATTTTATTTAAAGGACTGTTAACCAAAAAATAAAACTAAATCAATAAATAAAGATATGAAAATGACCTCTCGATTATATGTATACTTCCAAGTTTATTTAGGGCACAAAACAAAAAAAAAGGAACAAGCGCGCCGGTACAAATTAATTAGAAGGGGGACCTTCTCCACGAATTCATTGGTTTATAACATTTCTCGTGCAAATGAATATTATAAGCGCCAAGCAAAAAGGAAAAAAGTAAAACTCTTCGCGTAACTATTATTCTGTGATATTTATAAACGATATATTAAAATCAAAATATAACGACAATTTTGCTAAGAAAAAATATAAATCAAATTTTAAAAGTTTTCGACATATTTGTGTAGCCCTCAAAAAAAAATTTATTTCTACATCATATGCATATACCCTTCATAATGATTTTTTAGTCAAAAATTATGCAATAACTGTTATTCTGTCCTTGATTTAAATAATATATAATATGTACAGATATTTCTAATAACAAGTTATACTTAATCATTTTTTCGATAGCACTTTTTTAAGAAAATACAATTTTTTATAAAAATATTTTTTTTTTTCAATTCTTTTTGTTTAATAATTTCAAGTATATATATATATATATACAGTGGCGGACTAAAGTCTACATACGATCCATTTTTTGGGAATTCAACCCGTCCTATAGCTTTCACAGAAAAAATAATGATGCAGTTTTGTTTTAAATTCAAGTATATAACAAAAACTAAAATTTCTCATTTATTCAACATTAACTTTCAAAGTTATTAACAAAAAATGGAAAAAAGGCACTGACAAAAGTGAACATACGATTTTTTGCTTAGCTATTCTAGGTAATCATATTAATTTTAATAACTAAGTTAATATTTTGTTGGGCCACCATGCGCATCGATCACCGCTTGCAAGCGTCTAACATTGAAAAAAACCAAATTTTCCAGCTCTTCTCCTGTAATGTTTTGCCACTCTTCTTGAAGTTTCTCTCTGAGCTTTGATGCATTACTTATAGGGTGTTTTCGAATTTTCCGCTCCAATATTTTCCATACGTGCTATGTAATATTCAATTCCGGGCTTTGTGGTGATGAGTGCAACTGCCGCGGAGCATAATACAGCAGCCAATCCTTTACAATTTGCGCTGTGTGCTTAGGATCATTATCCTGTAGAAAGATCCAGCTCGAGCCAAGGCACAGTTTGTCCACAGATAACTTCAAATTATTTTCCAATATGGTCTTATACTCGAAGCGATCCATATTTCCTTCAATAAAGACCAATTTACCCACCCCAGACGCTGCAACTGCTCTCCAATCCATGACACTCCCACCACCATGCTTTAAGGTCGAAATAAGGTGCCTGGGATCCATGGCAGTAATGGGTTTTCTCCAAACTTTTGCTCTGCCATCGCATCCAAATATGTTATATTTTGACTCATCCGTAAATAGCACGCTTTTCCAGAACTCATGATCCTTCTTTAGATGCTTTTTAGCGAACTCCAACCGATGTGCGCGGTTTTTCTCGCTTATGAGAGGCTTCTTGCGAGGAGTTCTGCTGTAGAATCCTTCGTTGTTAAGAGTTCTTGTTATTGTGCGTAAGTGCACAACAATTTGGGATCATTTAGCTAGCTTCTGGGCCAAATTGGTAGCATGTACCTTGGAATTTTGGCTTACTTTATTACGGATGAAAGAGATGTCCCTATGGGTAAGCTTCTTTGGACGGCTACTTCGCGGCTTACTCTCGAACGAGCCCGGTTCTGCAAAGTTTTTATAAATTGTTTGCACCGTCGCTTTTCTTAAATTTAACAATTTAGCTATTTCGCCGAACGTTTTCTTATCATTTCTGTGTTTTATAACCAATTTTCGCACAGCCACCGGGATTTCCGTTCCTGACGACATTTTCGCGATTGTATTTCTTTTTTCAAATGATGGAAAACAATAAAGATAAAGCCAAATACCAAGAAAAGTATAGAAAGAAAAAAAAACGGTACTTGACCGCTGAAAACAATAGCTGAAGTAATAAACGAAACAAATTAATGAAACGTATGTTCACTTTTGTCAACGGCTTTTTTGAGTTTTTTGTTAATAACATTGAAAGTTAATGTTGAACAAATATGAAATTTTCGGTTTTGTCTTACAATTAAATTCAAAGCAAGACTACATCAATACTTTTCCTGTAAAAACTATGGGACGGTAGGGATTCCAAAAAAAGGGGTCGTATGTAGACTTTAGTCCGCCACTGTATATACATGTAAATAACTTAAATATTCCAAACAACATCCACTATTTAATTTTTTACAGGGCGAAGAGTCGGTATTCTGCACTTACATATATCAAATTACTTGATAAATAACAGACTGTGAATATGTATATCCATAATGTATGAGCGTACGCACAGCATATTTCAACTAACTTTGACTATTCAGTATTAAAGGTTTTTTGTATTATCCACCCGTCTTGCCCTATTTTTAAACTTACGCTCGATGCTTAGTAAAACCCATTTGCAACAATGTCTGTAATGGTGATAGATGCTGCTTTAAGATTCTAGTTGGTGTTAGGTTCTTCCGCGGAGGCAGTTGCGCCATGATTTAGAATGAAGCTATCCAAATTAAAATGTTAGAAAAGAACAAGAATATCAATATAATATGAATTCACTCAATCACTTTTTAAAGAAAATTCTACACCCGAATGCAGCAATAATTCCGATACGATATCACATCGATATCTACTTTTTGTTGAGTTGCTTGCAGAATTGAATGTATCCGATTATTATTGTTGTTCGTTTCATTTTCGGGCGAATATAGATAAATGTCCGTTTAGATAAGTCTCGTCTTGCTTAAAATTACACTGCGCTTACGCTACGGCGGCATTGAGGTAGCAAAGTGCAAACTTTGAACATGTACATTTTTAACTTTATCTTTCCACCAATGAAACAGAAGCAATGAATTCAATTAATGATTTATTGTTAATACAGTTTTAGGCAACGCCAGTTAATAGTTAAACAATTATGTCCGATGATGAAAGGAAAATTCGGGCACATATAAGAATTTATTCCAGCAAAAAATTTAAAGAAAATGAAGTATTTAATTAATCGACAATATACATATTAATACCACAGCTTGAAAACGATCCTCATCATATATTTTTCACTTCTATCTTCTACGGAGAAAACGATACAAAATAAGAACATAAAATAAAACGGATTCTTGCAGGGGTGTATATATTAAATATATCAACGCAAAGCTGTCACGCAACGCTGCATTAAAGTTTTATCTACCACCGACTTAAGTTTTAACAGGAGTACAAAATTATACCAGAAAACGTAAACCAATTACGTTCTCTGTTTATCGGTTGTCAAAATCATTAGTCTGAGTTTACATGAGGATACCATTTCACCCCAGATATCGATGAGCGCTGTTCACCACAACTTAACAGAGAACTAGCAGAATTTTGCTCAAAATAGTAGAATGAGTACAATAATGAGAATATCCATGCAAAATTGATAAAAACCTATTCAAGATAAATATAAACATGTAGATGGGTATTATCAGAAATTTCTGATTTCAATTTCTGTTTATTTGCTTTAAATAATTTGCAAATTTAAACATTTTTAATTTGTTAATTTATCAAATCATATGATTTTAATATACTTACATATTTCATATTTTTACTAATAATTTTTTAAAGATAAAATTAATGGTAGTCATGATATTTTAGACATAATAAAAGATATTTGATTAAATTATTTTGTACTATATTATTTATTTTTGGGGTAAATATCGAAATAAGTAAACAAGTCAAAATTCATTAATTCATTTAAATGTATGAGGGTGCGTACATGTATGTATGTATGTAAATATTAATGTGTTAAGAAAAAGCAAAAACGTACACATGTAGCAAAAAAAAACACCACGCCATCACCATGACAACACTATTTGAATGGCCGCTGCTAGTTCAATTGCAAAAAAATCCTTCTCAAGACGAACGTTGGCGCACCGTATACTATACGAGCTGCGCAAGCAGCACACATCTCCCTGCATGCGACTCGCCTACAAACCAAAGAGCCAAAAATTGGAAGTTGAACAAATTTGTGTCTTCTTCGACAACAGCAAATCGCGCTCCCGATAGAGTGAACTTTGTCTTTAGAATTACAAAACGTATTTTAAATGAATGTCAAACAATTCTTTAGAAAAAGTCTCATTATTTTTAAATATTAATTTATGTTTATATTTACGTTCTCTGGAAGTCGCTTGTGGAAGGCGGGTACAAGGGAAGAGAACAGGCAAGTGTTTTTCGTGTACACATTGATCTCTTTGAATGTAGATATGAAATTTCTAAAATTTCAATCTTCAACTGAAAGCATTTGAAAAGTGGCAACAGGGCTGATACTTGTTAAATATATTGACATTTTCTGTGGTAAATCTTATGAGCTTTTATCAAGGTTTATGGAATGCAAGGTTACGACAACCGTTGACGTCACCGAACCAAATTCGTCATATATGCAGTGGGCGAAACTTAATACTTATATAAAAAAAGGAATTTTCTTTAAAAAATGTATATGTATGTGATTTGGCGGTTTTCCTGACTAAAAAAAATTACACAAAAATTAGCGGAAAACAAAGTACAGCGCAAGGTGCAGCCTTTGAAGCTTTTGTTGATCAAGCCAGGGCCACCAAATGTGAATAACAGATTTACACAAAGGGCCTGCAGAGTCGTTAATACGTGAATATCATTTTTTAAAGCAACATATATTATTAATATATAGGGATTATCCATTTCCCAAAAGAAATTATGCTTTAATCGATTTTTATATTAAATTTTTATAAATCCTTTCGCTTCGAATTTTGAAAATTTTAAACGTTTTTGACGTTATTTACTCATGCCATTCGTATTACATGACACCAGAGTTGCTAGCTTTAGAAATTTTGTTAAAATAATATTAATTTTCATAATTTAAAAGTTTTTGAAAATTATAATACATTTATTGGACATAAAACTATTCAAAACGTTCTAATTGTAATTGTTATTAATTTTAAAAAGCTACTATAGTAATAAGATAAAAGTTTCTTATTTTATTTATAATTTAAATTACAAGGTACAATGAATAGGTGTCACCAATCATAAGTAACTCGACCAATTAGTAGCATTTTTTTAATTAAAATATTTCAGTGAGTAAATGAAATTATCTACGCTGAATACACCACCTCAATGTATTATTTTCCAAAGAAATTACAGCAAAGACGTCCCGATAACCGAACTGTGAGTTCAACTCCCTCGACAGCCGGTTCTGCGCACCAGAGTAACCGCGGATCTGCCGGTAAGATTAGTCTAAGTTGCAATTTAAAATAATGTTTGACGTGTTTATTTTAACGCTTACTGCCAAGACACAACGACCCTCATTCACATATAAACAATGCTTGATGAAATTATTTGATAGTATCCAAGGCCCATTATGGTTCCAGAAAGACTGGAGCGCTAAACTAATTTTTCCCTTTAAACATACAAAATTAAATAGTTTGTTTCTATTTATTAATTTGGTAAAAGTTGAAATAAAATCTACTTTTAATTGAGTTCATTACGCAAATGATTCATTAAGAAGATTGGTTCTATTTTCTATTTTTCATTTCTGTAATTCAGCCATTTGTGCTTCAAAAAGTGCCGTATTTATTTTATGTTTAAGTCCAAGTAATACTTCCCGATTCGTTATGTTACGCATTTCATTGGATACATACTCGCCGTAAGTTGTGTACTCGTCGCGAACAGCTCCCGTGTTCACTATAGCCGCAACAGATTTTGATGCGGAGCTTTTATCAACATTTCGTCCTGATAGCTGAATATTTGATTTTTGGTGGACTTGACCCTTGCTTTTGGAGTTTAACACGTTGTTTGAAGAATACGAAACTGGAGTTGAAGAGATTAGGGTTCCGCAATTTTGCTGACCAGAATTCTCATAGAAAATTCGTTTATCCTCGTGCGATTGTTCTATTTCATCGTCATAAAACTCAGATTCGTTGCAAGTATCACGACGTTGTATTTTTATAATATGTGTTGGTATTGGCGCGTGGTGTAGAGCTTGCTGATTGTGTGCGCCATTATCACATCTTTCCGCTACTGTGGGCGATGTGTACGTTATTTCTTCTTCTTCCGCTTGTATTTGAATTGCTTCTATTTGCTCCTCTTCTGCTTCCATTGGTTGGTGGTCCGAATGCATTCTATGATTTCGCATATCGCCGTCAGTGTGTACTTCACTATTATAACCTTGATGCCCGACGGCAATAGTCATTTTTGGTTTGTCATCCATATCTTCAACGTCTTTGGTGGTTTCTTCAATTAATTTTTCTAATGCACGGGATCGGCTTGTATTGCGACAATGTGTAGAGTTACTTATGGTCTCGATTGATATAGCTGGTTTTGCTTGCACAGTTAAAAATTCTTCATTTATGTTACTGCTAGAGTTCACAGAACTTCCACTACTTTCATTTTGTTGCGTATTTGCTTCTCTTATAATATATTTAGGCGTAACCGTCCCATCTTCCGTAATTTCATTTTTAATGCGTCCTCGGGACACGCGGCGTGCCATTGGAGAACTTAAAAACTGTAAGTTATTGAAACCAAACCACTTGGAATTGTAAGGCTCTTTACGTTTCATTCGATTTATTTCTCGGTGATATTGTGTACGCAAAGTGTGGAATTTCTTCTCGATCTCAGCAACTGATATATTCCCACCCAAATTGCAGCTAACCTCCATTAAGAGATTATGCTTTACATCTTTTTTCCTATAATCATCATGTGTCATATCCCATAGACCTCGCCGTTTACGGTATTCACTTATAAGGGTAAGCGTTTTTTCACGGGTCCATTCCATGTTAATTTTAGATATGACTTTTGCGCTATCCTCAGATCCAGCTAAATTACTCATAATGTTTAAACGACAACATTTGTAAGGATATATACGTAGATCAAAGTTTTTTCATTTCTTAATCACTTCAATTCAGGTATATTTTGAAAGAAACAAACTTTCAATAAAATGTTTCGGTAGTGTGTAGTAGCGGCCAAATAAAATATTGGAGCTCTTAAAATAAGATGCAACCTACTTCTCCGTTTGTGTAATACTCCATTCAATTCACTGTATTCTCAAAGTAGAGAAGATTGTCCAATAATACAAGGCTAAATACTTGCTTTTACAGTGGAAAGAATATTTTCGACAAATAAACAATTTCTGCTTTTATCTTCTAGTTTCCACATTTGAGAAATTGGAACTCAGTTATCCATGAATTGTTTTCTTTATCATACGTCAAAATTAATGCTGCCACTTTACAGTTGATTTTACCGTGAAAAAATTTTAATTTATACACACATTTAAGGTGTGATCAGACGTGGCAACTAATTAATTTTGAATTGCAAGTAAAAATGAAAAATTTCGAAGCTTAATTTCAAAATCAGCCACACGTAGCAAACAAAATTCATAGAAATTGGAATTTCCACCAGTTCAAAATCCATACCCAACAGTGACTTTCTTCTTTTATCTTCTAGTTTCCACATTTGAGAAATTGGAACTCAGTTATCCATGAATTGTTTTCTTTATCATACGTCAAAATTAATGCTGCCACTTTACAGTTGATTTTACCGTGAAAAAATTTTAATTTATACTCACATTTAAGGTGTGATCAGACGTGGCAACTAATTAATTTTGAATTGCAAGTCAAAATGAAAAATTTCGAAGCTTAATTTCAAAATCAGCCACACGTAGCAAACAAAATTCATAGAAATTGGAATTTCCACCAGTTCAAAATCCATACCCAACAGTGACTTTGGTAATGCTTGCTTGGAAATGCCAGGTAGTTCATTTTTTTTGCTCCTCACTCCAAATACGGATATTTTGCTTATTCAAGTATCCGTTGAATCAGAAATGTGCTTCATCCAACTACGTATATGTTGTAAACATACTATCAAACGGCATTTCTACGGTACGCCAATTATGATGTTTTCTCGCTTACACTTATATCATCAATTTCTTTAACTTTTATGTCAAATTGCGTGCCGCGTAAATGGTGTAATTCCCGTTCGTAATTGACAGGACGAACAATGTAATTCACAATGCCGTGGAAAAGGCGTAAACGTTTTGTAGAGTTTCCATGACAGAAACCAGAGAACGTAGAATAATATACGTCACATCAGGAAGCTGCAGAAATTTTGGTAAGAACTCCTCTGTGTAATATGGTAAATATCCTTATCACCGAAATGAAAATTGCGTTTTAATTGCATTACTACAAGATATGATTTTATAACTTATTTAGGACACTTGATCCGTAGCAAAATGGTAATGTCCTAAGATGAAGCGTCAGAACGTCAGAACATTATCCTTAGTAGTCTGTACCTTCACGTATTTACTCATTGGTGCAGCAGTATTCGACTCTTTGGAATCGAGGACAGAAGCGAAACGATGGGAGTTCCTGCAAGGTAAAATATGGATAATTTTTGCAAAATTGTCTCTTATCTTTTTGTTTGATTTTTGATCAATTTTTTCCTTTGTGTCGAACGGATTTTCAAAATCGGGGAATACAAACTTAATGACATGTGGGGGTGGTTTTATGACTGCTTGATTCAGTAATTAAAGATATATCAGTATGTGGCGTATAGATGTGTACTAGTTTTCGTCGAGATTTGTATTTATGAAGTAAAAGAAACTATAAACAGAGAGTCCGCAGTAGCCTGGTGCTTATCGATGTGTGAGGGCTTGGGTTTGAATCCTGGCCAAACCAACTTCCAAAGTGATAAACAAATATTTTTCCATATTGCGGTGATCCTTTTGCCTAAAACGTCAATCTTTTCGAACGTATTTCTTACATAAAACGGCGGCTTAGAACAAACTGTAGGTCTATTTGTTGGATAAATCGTATAAGCTTTATAACCACGACTTGATACCAATTTTTACTAAACTAAATTTGATGAAACAATAAACCAGTAAAATTTACAACGAAAAGTACAATTTTTATATTTTGGTTTGATGGCGAGTTAAAGATTCGTGATGGAAAAAATTCCGCAAGTAAGCATTAGGAAGAATGAAAGGCATACCTGTTGACCTAAACGGGGTTAAGTCGCCGAAAGGGTAACATCCCTTGGACGGATAAAATCCGGGTCAACTCCGGTGCGTAGAACCGGCTGTTTAGTTGTAACTAGGTTAAACTCCTACTTATCCACACTCTATCTCAACATACCCAACCTTTGTCCTACATGTAGTGATCTCCGCACGACACTGACCCTCTCTTTACATGCCTCCTAAAGTCGACGCATCTAACCCCTTTTCCCTCTGGTCCGATCCCGTTGAAACAGCACGTTTCCTGGACCTCCCGTTAGATGACCTCGGTGACTTAGATTGATTAACCTATCCCTAAGCAGGGTTAACGAACAACAAGATGAAAAAAATGAAATGAAAATGATGTAAAACTTTAAAATGAATGATGCACTATCAAAAGAAGTAATCAAATGTAATTTTATTAAATTAAGTATACTAAGAACTCAATGAAATAGTAGAGGCTGTGCTTGGATTTTATTCAAAAATAATCTAAGAAGTTTTCTAACGTTGAGTAAACATTGCGGAAAAAGACTCACACACATTTCCTTTTTCCAAGCATCATTCCTGAAAATCTTAGAGAAAAAATATATTTATTGGATTATAAATAATTAGTTAGAACAAGTTGAAGTTGCCCCGATAGCGAATTCAAGTTTTTCCATTCATTGAATATTGACATAATATTTTAGATAATGTTCTTGAGGATTGTGATTTTGTGATTAATGGTTTGCGCGAAACAAGAGTGGACAGAGAGTTAATTCGTTTTTAATTTTACCAGTTTTTATGCTCGTACATGAATTTTACAACACAGATGAACGACATCATTGAACAACTAGGTATTTTAAACGAAACGGTCCATGCAGTTGGCTTTAAATTAAAATGTATTTTCTTTGTGTCATCTGGCCGTGACTCAGCTCTCATAATATTATTAATATCTAGGGATAGTCCATAAATACCGAGTCCATATTTTAGAATGATTTTTGACTAATCCTGCTCTTTTACATATTAACAACTGCACAGAGATCTCAAGATCTTAACCGTCTCAAAGGAAATCACAAAGCACGCCTTATCACATAAACTGAACTAATATCTCACCCTTTAATTAATTACAGATCAGCAATAATTAATTTTGGAAACTTATTTATTTTAAATGGTTGTGCCAAAAAGCTCATTCCATAAGGGTTGCTTCTAGTTTTAGTTTTTTAAGATTTAGTTATAAATCTTGGTAAATCTAAATCTTGTACACATAATACATATACATATAAACAGTTTGCAATAAATATTAGGTGTTCTAAAAAACAAAATAATATCTTAGGCCTTCTGAAACCCCTTCTTTCCCTCCCTCCCTTCATGTAGCCTTTTCTGCGACCCTCCTACACTGCCTTTCGTTTTCTATTATATATTTATTAAAAACTTTGATTTTAAATTAATAATTTATTATAATATATTTGTATATCCTTAAGTAATTCCTTAATATATCATACGGCTTAATAAATATTAAGGGTATACGTGTTGTTGTTGTAACCGCAAAAATATTTCCCAAAGTTTTGCAGAAAATTAATAAGAGTAATTATTGTATTTCCACCGAACAACATTAAATAAAAATTAACCAGCAGGTATATAACTGTCCATTTTAGCAGTTACATTTGAACAGTTTACTGCTTATATTTTCAGGATTAGGTTAATGCAACAAAATTACATTTGATCACTTATTTTGTTAGTGCATCATTTATATTAAACCATTAACATCACAATAATAATAATAATATAATTATTATTTTTTTTTTAATTTTAATGTTTTGGCGACCTTTCTTTAATTTTAATTTGAAATTGTTTGCCGGCTCTAGGTCAGTATAAATAAAAACCCAATATTAATTGGTTTAACTCCGGTATATTTCGGCTATACGTCGGTAACCCTCTTCAGGGAACTAAACAACAACATATACAAAAACAATAAATTATATTGCTTTTTCAGGTCATTATTATGTTGAATTGTTTTTGGGTTTTAGTTTTTATGGAACTCTTTTTAGACCATATATTTTTGGAAATAGTGAAAAAATTTCAACAATAGTTTTGGACGGTAGAAGTTATAGCTGCTATTTCGGAAACCACCACGTTTCCTCATCAGACTTCTTTTTTCCAGACACCTTTGTTCGAATGGGATTCGAACTTGGGATGCCCACAGCACGAGCCAATGGTTATCCCATTAAGCTACATGTGTGCCGCTTTTACTTATTGTAAATAAAAATGTGAGAATGCATCAAATATTTTTATTCGATTTTGAACCCTTTGTAGTTTATACAGTGAAAGCTCTTACAGACGAACGCTCTAATGATAATATTTTTCGTAAAAGTCTTCCGCCATACGGACATACAAACGTATAAATTTACCAAGAAACATAGATTTGTATTTATTTTATTCCTGGTTTCGATGTTTTCTACGTGATTTCTTTTTTTCTGTAAATTAAACGATCTGTCATCAATTAAAATATTATAATATGTACATAATTCATTCTTAATATACATACACATGTCTTATGTATGTAAATACATGCATAAGAACTAATATTTATTTCAAAGTTGCTTTTTTATTTTTCCAAAATTTTAAAATAAAAACAAACAATCATCTAATATTGTAATATATATATTTGCATAAAAATTAAAACATATCTACATATAATGTGCTGCTTCTACATACAACGCCTTGCATTTGAGGCACTACATCGTATACTCGAATCCTCATGCATACTCTTATATGATTTGCTTGGCAAATAAAGCGGTGAAGAGCAATTTTGTTAAAAAGTATAATGTCACCGCCGAAGACTATCGTATGATGGAAATAGTGATTATCGAGAACAAGCCTCACAAAGCCGGACCACAATGGAAATTCGCCGGTGCATTTTATTTTGCCACTGTGGTCTTGGCTATGATTGGTTATGGGCATTCAACACCAGTGACAATTGGTGGTAAAGCTTTCTGCATGGCATACGCAATGGTAGGTATTTATACATATAAGTAGTTGCAATATAGTTGAATAAATATACGTTCACTTTTCTACATAAACTCTACAGAGATTTTTTCCTCAAGAAATCCTAAAACAAATGACATCAAACTGTGGGATTTCGAATTACACAAACTGAAAACTTTTGTAGTCTTATGTTGACCCTTCAAACATTGGGAATAGAACGAAGCAACCCGAGAGTATATCAGAATGAAAACTCTAACTTTCTGAGCTACTAATTCGAAATTTCACATTTTCGGCTTAATATCATTTTAAAATATTCCAAAAAAAACGATTGATTTTTAAATTTAATTTAAATAATAAAAATAAAAAATAATTATTATTTTTCAATTTTTATTTAAAAATCAACAAATATCTTTTATATTTAATTTTAAAATAAAAATAAAGTTATTATATAAATCCAAAAATAAAACTTAAATTGAAATATCTTTTGAACGAAGGGACCCGATATATAAGAATATATATCGGTATATATATGTACACTTCAATAACTAACAGGGACATAATTTTTTTTTAATAGATTCAGCAAATTGCATCTTAAATCGGTGATTAACAATTTAAGCACATCAAATGCTCTTTCCACAGAAATCTGGGTAGCAGGTACACACTGCAAAATGTGTGCCTGTCGTCAATGCCGTGGATACGTGAATTTTTTGTCTTTCAATAACTCATAATATTTCAATTTGATTTTTATTTTTGTTTTTTTTTTTTTTTATAATAAAAATCAGATCATTTTATTTATTTTTGATTTATTATATATTTTAAAAATCGTAAATGTAACTATTATTTATTGAGCTGAGTTTTAAATTAAAATTAAAATATTATAATTATTTTTTACTTTTATTGTTAAAAATTAATTTAAAAATAGTTTTTTAATAAAAAGAAAGGAAAGAAGAATTAAGAGAGACTTAAGGAGAAATAAAATAAAAAAGGAGGCTAGTTTCATTCAATATAATAATGGTCGTTTCTCGGCTGGGAAAGTCAAAACCTCCCGAGTGTTTTTCTGAAATAAAAGCTCCTCATAAAAATTCCCCATAACACAAATTGGAGGAGGGGCTCGGCTTCAGCGCTTATAAAACTCAATTTTATATACATACGTACATATATGAATGCTGAGACAGCCTTAAATAAATATTTCCCTTAGATTTAAGAAAGTAAACTGCAAGCATGCGATTATTTTGTACTTAAAGTTAGGCACAATAAAATACAGTACTGCCAACCACTCTAAAAGTCTAAAAATAGCTTATAGAGCAAAATGATCGTATTATAAGTGTTCATATGTATTCCTATGTGTCGAATCATCTTATTTCCTAATTACGAATTTCTGAAACGCCTAAAGACAAAGGCCTTGGGCTAATGCGAACTTGCCTTCCTTAACTTGTCCTACATTGAATGCTTTTTTGAGCAAGTGAGCAACATTGCCCCAGCATCTTAACCCTCAACTTACTCAGTCAATATAAGCAAATAAAAAAAATATACAATTCTGAAAGGGTACATCGATACTTTTATGATACATGCATGAGTTTTACAACTTTAGTGACAAATTGAAAATTTCTGTTCTCGTTCGTCGGACCATTATGTAATGGATTTTGTTCATCGTTTCATAAGCACTGAGGAGGCTAAAACGTTACAAGAATAGAATATATGCAAACAGAAGCTTAAAATAGAGCTAAAACATTTGTACATTAAAGGTGCTTACGTTTACGGTAGCTCAATAATAATCCGAATCATTAGGACAGTACAAAACTTTCCATGAGCTTGGGCAAACAATGCCCATCCTTAATATTGATGACGGTGGAGGAATAAGCGCAAAATTCGTTCGGGTAATGTAAATGATGTTGGCAGGGAGCTAAAGTGACAATTAAGAGACTTCGAGAATGACCGCTTAGCCGATGCCGAGCATTAATGTAAAGTGGTATTCAGCTATATTTTTATTCCACAAACCTTGGTCTAATGCTGCAAGTACCCATTTTACATACCTTCCATCCATAACAGCCGACTGGAAGAGCGATATACATACACGAGTTATCAACGCTGCTGGCAGGGGCGATGTTGTTAGCTGCCAGTGTGTTTGCATACTGTTAAACAAATTTATAATTTTCGTCAACAAATTTCATAATTTACATGTTCGAATATAAAAATCAATCAGATATATAGATCATGTGTGGTATATATGGTAATAAATTATTAATTACGAATTCATTTTTTCATTTCTTTTGAAAAAACTATGCATTTTTTAGTTTATTTCATATTAGTTTAAAAAGTCAATACTGGCAACCTTGTATAACAGCGAGAAATGAGCTGAGCCGGTTTTACGGAAAAAATCAAATGGCCGATGGTTTCTGTGGGATAACCGTCAGTAACGGCATGGACAAGCGTGACATTTATATTTACATGGCGCTCTCATAAGTTGCTATGGACGGAAGATATGTAAGATGGGTAGTTGCAGCATAATGAAAGCGAATTGACCGTAACATACTTGAGAGAATAAAATGCGAGTCACTAGTGTAAAGTGCTGTGGTAAACTCTTCCCATTTTTTTTTTTTTTTTTCAATTTGGGGAATCTTTTTATTAGGTTAAATTTAAACAGAAAATTTAAAAAAAAAATTTACAAAAATCGCTTTGCCAGCGAATAAAATATAAAAGTATTAAACGATTTTAAGTCAGGTTTCAACAAAAATGTAAGGATCTCGAGAAGGTTTGTTATAGTTTCGTTTTTACTTTTCGTATCTATTATTGCACAAACAAAATACATAGGATTTTTAGATGCTTTTTCAGGTCATTGTTATGTTGAATTGTTTTTGGGTTTTCGTTTAAATTGAACTGTTTCATTGTTTTTGTTTACTTGATACTACCGTGTGTGAATTTGCCTGGATGCCATTCGCTTGTTTCCTTTTTGTTTTTAATAGCAAATTCGATTTTTAAAATTGTCTGACTCATGGTTAGGTAAACTAACAAGATGTGTTTTCCTCAGTGTTGTTAGCTTAATAAAAGGAAAATAGGAATACGAAAGCACAGAAGCATCTTTGTTCGTTTTATTCGCTGAGGGAGAGATTCCGTTATATAGTTTATCATTTAATTCATTATTAACACTAATATTCAAAACAAACGATGTATTAAAATGATACCGTTACAGGTAGGTATTCCTTTGGGCCTCGTCATGTTCCAGTCGATCGGAGAACGTTTAAATAAGTTCGCATCGGTAATAATACGTCGTGCGAAGCGTTATATGCACTGCACCCAAACCGAGGCCACAGAAATGAACCTAATGTTAGCAACGGGTATGCTCTCCTCTATTATTATAACCACTGGCGCAGCAGTCTTTTCGCGCTATGAGGGCTGGAGTTATTTCGACAGTTTCTATTACTGCTTTGTGACGCTCACAACCATCGGTTTCGGTGACTATGTGGCGTTGCAAAACGATCAGGCGCTGATCAATAAACCCGGCTATGTTGCGCTCAGTTTGGTCTTTATACTATTTGGACTTGCAGTAGTTGCCGCTAGTATCAATCTGCTGGTGCTGCGCTTCATGACAATGTAATGGGAATATGTTTACACATATACATACATATGTATGGCACACAAAATTTACATTAAGTTATGAATATACATGACGATACCTAGACTTCATTATGTGTATGTAAAAGGTTCATAATGGCGGCTAGCTTATATAAGATTGTATAATAATTACTTACAATCTTAGATATGTATCGCTATGTATGTATAATATAAAATAATTTGTCTTAATAAATTTAACCCTGCTCTTTTAGGCAAGCCGAGGACGCCAAGCGTAATGAACAGGATGCCCAACAAGCTGCTGCTGCTGCTTTCTCTACTCAACAGCTCGCTTATGATGTGGAATCGAGTAATTTTAATATGCATGGAAAATTGTTGGCCAACTCAAATTATACCACTGATTACGATGAAACTTTGTCAATTTGTTCATGTACATGCCTCGGCGGCACAAGATGCTTAAACCATGAAACTTTCGTCGATCCCGATTTTCGCCCAACTGATATTATTGAAAGTACTTTGAGTTTGAAACGTGCATCAGTTTGATATTCGCTTATGTTGTCAGTTAAATAATATTACTACTTAAGTTTTTAAATGACATTTAAATTTAAATATACACATATATAGGGGAAACCAGCGAAATTAACTTCAAATTCCATCGAAATAAAGCAACCAGTACAATAGATTATTTTACAATTTCCTTTAAATACGCCTAATGTAACACAAAGATAGTAAAATCAATAATTTTGTGGGTTATTCGTTGATATTAACCCCTATTATCAGAAATAAAATAAATAAATTAACAAATTTTAGGATATTCAAATATCATTTCATTCAAGACGAATAGAGTTGGCTTGTAAAAATGCATAAAAGCTCTATTCCACTCTTTTTTTCTGCACAAACTAAAATCACAAAATCACACTTTTGAAGAATTTCAGGATTACAAATAGAAAATCCGCACAAACTAAAATCACAAAATCACACTTTTGAAGAATTTCAGGATTACAAATAGAAAATTAAATGAAACTTAAGCAAACAAAAAATAAAATAACACAACAGAAAGAAATTAGTATTTACAATTTTTTCACTGCCGCTGTTGCTTTGCCTTGCTTATTTTTTTCTTTTTTACTGCTTAAATACATACATAAATATACATATATAATTGGCGTTTTGTATTCGCTGAAGCGTTTTTCGGTCGAGCTCCTCCTCCAATTTGTGGTTTTGCGTCTTTCATATCACAAATACACTCGAAGGGGTTGACATTCCCTGCCGAAGGGCGACCGCAATTAGAAAATTTAACTTAATTTTTTATTTAAATTAATTTTCTATAACTTTTTTGGATGTTAATAAGACACCAGTATTTGAACCCAAGCATTTCGAATTGCAGTATGCAATACTAAATACTCTGCTACCGCGGCCGCCGAGTGGCTTGCTTACTTTCCAATAAAATCCCTTAAGCGTTTGCTAGTATATTGGATGCAAAATTTAAATAATAATTAACGGCGCGGCAGCAGTACCTTTGTGTAAAAGTATTATTCACATTTGGGACCCTGGTCAAACCAACACAGGCTAGGCTACGCCTGGTACAATGCCTTGTTGTTTGCTAATTTTGGTGCCAAATCTGTGGCTGCCGTATTTTTTTTTTTACTTTTACATAGAACAGTGTTTTTGTATAAAAAACGATTATATATTTTTTTATTCTTTGTGTATATATTTTGTATTATTACATAGTTACTAAAGAAATTAGTTGTTGTTGTTTTTGTAGTTTTTGGGTAATGTTGCGGGGGTGACAGTCCTTGGCCGGATAAAAATATCCAGGTCGTTCCGGTATATAGACCCGACTGCCGCGGGAACTATTGGATTTTAGTCTCCACTTACGACAGGCATGCCTTACCGCGGGTAAATTCTTGAGCTCCTAATCCGCAGGGGTCTAAAGAAATTAGTATTTATCGTTTGTACAATAACGGCGTTATTTTAGAATATATTCTGTAGAAGTGAGGTTTGGGTTTGGGCCCTGTCCCAGCTAACAACCAAATTTATAGAAAATTAATTTAGATAATTAAGTTAATTTTTCTAATTGCGGTCGCCCCTCGGTAGGGAAAGTCGACCGCTTCCAGTATATTTCTGATCTGAAATAAAAGCCCCCCATAAAAATCCGTCCGAGGCTTAGAATAAACTGTAGGATTGATTTTTGATGTTCTACAAAAGTTACGATGCGAAGTTTAAACTTTCTTTACGAAATGAACATTCAAACTGCTGATGATAATTGGCAATATTTAAAATTGGAGTGAATAACGGTAAGATCGTAATATATTTTGGAACGCTTTTCGTGTAAATAAGTTCCTTTTCGGTGAAATGGCTAAAATATGAAACAGATGAAAAATATAAGTAATATAATGTTTAAAAAGGAATTCGCGCAAAAAACTTCCCCTCCAACGTCGGCCATTGTTGTTAAGAATTTATAATAAAATAAAGCATCACGAACCTTAGCGATGCGCAGTTTACTTTTGTTTGCGCATCGTCAAAGTTTGCACAGTTGTATTTAGAATGTGTAACAATGAATGGTTGCTTTGCAACTGACGTTTTGGAACTCATGCTGCAACTACCCATCTTACATACCTTCCGTCCATAGCAACCTATCTTATGAGAGCGACATGTAAATAAAATGTCACCGCTTGTGGAAGCCTTTACTGACGGTTGTCCTGCAGAAAATACTCGTGCTTGTTTATACTATTATGGTATTACGGTATGTTAGATGGGTAGTTGCAGCATCACCCATAGCTTGTGTCATATACATACATACATATATGTTATTTTTTTCTGAAATACAAAAATATTTTCATAAAAACTATGCTTTTGTACTCTTTTTCTTCTTTTTTACGTTTATTATATTCAAAGGGTCATTATTAAGAAAACTTTCTATTTTGGTCATTCATTAACGGTTGTTTAGTATGCAGTTGGTCAAAAACGTTGCTTAAAGTTGTTACTAAGTGAGATAATTATACTGTGATCAACTGAAGACTGAAAGAGAAACACACGAGAATGGTAACTAAATGCACCCAAAAAGAATGCTCTTAGTGTGAGAGGTTTGAAAAAATATTTTGATAGTCATTTATACTGGCGCTCGTATATAGAAGGGCGTTCATGCAAAGGATTTCCACTGGGCACTCTGGTACTGGGTAATAATAATAACTTTGAAACTAAAATACTCCCACTTTCATTTGTAGCTTTTCGTCACAGTAACATAACAATATATTTCAAATGTTTCAGAAATTTTCCACATAAGCATATTTTGAAAAGATTTTAGTCAGACGAGAACCTATTAAAAATTAGTTTTTTCAAATTGCATAACTTTTCTAAAGATCAGTGACCAACTATAATATTTAAAGTGTGAATGGAAGTTCACAGTATCTTCGACGAAAGAACTGCACTTTGAGCCGACAGTAAATTGAGAAGCGGTAAAACTTTAAGTAAAGTCCAAAACTTATTTGTTCTAAATACATACGTTTCAAATAATTCTTTCCAATTTCCGGTTATTGATTTTAGTTTTTAGCAGAATTGATACCAGGAACAGGTAATAAGATACTAACGGCGTATACGTAATTAATAAACAAAGATGCGCGAAATTGTGCATATTCAAGCTGGACAATGTGGCAACCAGATTGGCGGCAAATTTTGGGAAGTGATATCTGATGAACATTGTATCGATGCAACAGGCACTTACTACGGCGATAGTGATTTGCAGCTAGAACGTATTAATGTATACTACAATGAAGCGACAGGCGCGAAATATGTACCTCGTGCTATTCTGGTGGATTTAGAGCCGGGCACCATGGACTCTGTACGTTCCGGCGCCTTTGGGCAAATTTTCCGTCCTGATAACTTTGTATTTGGACAGTCGGGAGCGGGTAACAATTGGGCTAAGGGTCATTATACTGAAGGAGCTGAATTGGTTGACTCAGTACTCGATGTCGTAAGGAAAGAGTCTGAAGGATGTGATTGCCTGCAGGTATCGAATTGGTTTATTTACAAAAATTTAAATTTTAGTACTTACGGTAAGTTAATTCTATTTATTCTAGGGATTTCAATTAACACATTCACTTGGCGGCGGTACGGGTTCGGGCATGGGAACATTGCTAATATCGAAAATTCGGGAAGAGTATCCTGATCGTATAATGAATACCTTTTCGGTGGTACCCTCCCCTAAGGTATCCGACACAGTCGTGGAGCCTTATAATGCCACTCTGAGTGTACATCAGCTAGTTGAAAATACGGATGAAACATATTGCATCGATAATGAAGCTCTATATGACATATGCTTTCGCACTTTGAAACTTACTACCCCCACTTATGGCGATTTAAATCATTTAGTATCTGCAACAATGTCTGGAGTTACGACTTGCTTACGATTTCCAGGTCAACTCAATGCAGATCTGCGTAAGTTGGCTGTGAATATGGTGCCATTTCCACGTTTGCATTTTTTTATGCCGGGTTTCGCTCCACTGACTTCTCGCGGCTCCCAGCAGTATCGTGCGCTTACAGTGCCCGAATTGACACAACAGATGTTTGACGCCAAGAACATGATGGCTGCTTGCGATCCACGTCACGGACGGTACTTAACAGTGGCGGCCATTTTTAGGGGTCGTATGTCTATGAAGGAAGTTGACGAACAAATGCTGAATATTCAAAACAAAAATAGCAGTTTCTTTGTTGAGTGGATTCCAAATAACTGCAAAACTGCTGTTTGTGACATTCCCCCTCGCGGCTTAAAAATGTCAGCGACATTTATTGGCAATTCAACAGCTATACAAGAATTATTCAAACGAGTTTCTGAGCAATTCACTGCAATGTTTAGGCGTAAAGCTTTTTTGCATTGGTATACTGGAGAAGGTATGGATGAAATGGAGTTCACCGAGGCTGAAAGTAATATGAATGATTTAGTATCTGAATACCAACAGTACCAAGAAGCCACCGCCGATGAAGAGGGCGAGTTCGACGAGGATGAAGAAGGAGGAGGGGATGAATAACAGTTTTTGGTTTTGGAGATGGTAATAGAAAAAGTGTCCATCTCTATACATTTACTGAAATTTTTATTACTATGCGCTCCTCACAAATGTAAAATCCGATTGTAGCATGATTAGCTTTTAATTCACTTCTCAGCAAGTATTTTGTATTTATGTATACTATTTGTTTTCCTTGTGCGCAAGTATACGCTTTTAGTAAAATTTATTTTTCATGTCATCTTTTTTTTAGAAACAATCTAATTATAAAGAATTATGTCCAGATTACTTTTACTAAATTAAATAATTTTTTAACATATTAAAAAATTTAGCATTTTAGGTGCGTCTAATCCGTTACCGCTTGGAATCCCTATTTAACAGTCTGTGGCTTTTTTATTCCAGTTCGTGTTAATTACTTTAATCAATTTGGCAATTTTATGGAATATTTAAGTTATTAATTGTTTTATACAAAAATGATTGTGATGTTAAAATTATGTGATTCTACATACTTCAAATCCATCAAACCATAAAGATGCTAATGTGATTTTATGTGAAACTTGCTTACAACAATTCACCGCTTAGATTTTCAGGAAGGATGATTGAAATATTTTGTATAGAAACAATTTTATTTTTACTTTTAAGTACGAATAGGATTTCATTTTGCGTATCGTCATAGCTTTCGGAAGTTTTAGAATGCATTATCGTCACTGTAACCGTAGCAACAACTTTGCTTCACAGTGTTGGCCGTCACTGTTTTCTCGTAAGTTAAAGGAATCAAATTATGAATATACATAAGTAATTTCATTGCTTTCAATATGCCTTTTTCCTTCTAAACGCCAATAATATTTCATATTGTGCACCGTCGTCACTTCTGGAAGTTTAAAAAATGCCATTTCAATTCCAAATTTTGTTTTTTAATATTTTTTTTTTAGGATTCATGGATTTTGTGGCGTCGAAAGTCTGATCAGTATATCCCTTTTAATAGCTGAGCGCCTGTGCAAGGCATAGATTTTATATTTTCAGGAAATATGGTATAAGCCAGCATTATTAGCTGAACATTGTTATAGAGTTTATTCTAATTCTAGGCCTTTAACATTCCTAACTTCTAATTCATCAACGTAGGCTCGGTGGACATTCTTTTTTTTTTAAGAGCGGACGATAAAAATTCAGTAAACGGACAATGGACAATGAATGGAGAATTTTCGCCAAGTATGAAACGCTATATCTCAAAAAGTTTTATAAGGTATCGTTTGAAAGGTGCCTAAAATCCCTTCTTTTTGATGTCCATATCTCCATGTACCAATACTTTCTGAAGATTAGTTTGGAAAAAAAATCCAGTAACAAAAAAATTACCTCTGTTTTACACTGGTACTAGAAAGCATTTATTGCTCTCATGTTCCACTACCCCAAATACCCGCTGGCTCTCAAAGACATGACCCTTGTATTTTCGACGTCCAAACTTACTTTTGTCTATTTCCACAGTAATTCTCACGCCACCTATTTACTTTTTCTTAGCCACAAATTCGTGTCGGCTACTTAGTTCAGCCTCCGCGATTATGTCGTCTTGGCTCATATTTCTTGACCACATAAAGGATATGACGATTATTTGTAAAATCGTTAATTTTGACATTTTTTCAAAAAGTGCCGGTACATTTTAATAGCTTCAGAAAATGTCCATTAGGGCATAAATATGACATAAATATTCTGCAGGAATCGAATTGCAACGAATTTGCTGTTGTATTACTTCTTCTGTCAATTTTGGTATTTCACCACATTTTGTATATTTATTTCAAATTATAATTTCCCATATTACACTTTTTTAATCGGGTTTTAATTTCATTATATCATTTTTAACGCAAAGTTCTGTTCGGCGAATAGAGGGGCAGTAATAATTTTTACTGAACTCTACTGAATCGTGTTCGTTGAGCGAAAAGCCCACTAAAATTAGTAACGACAGATCGTAATTGTTTACGTTTAGTTTGGAGCGGAAGTTGCAAATTCGGGCTGGGAAAATTGTAGCCAGTAAAAATTAGCAAGTTTGAAAAAAGCTGATTTGTGATAATATGATTGAATTTTTGTCAACAAAACGAAACTGATTTAAAATTAAAACAATATTAACACTTAATGATGTACTGCCAAAATAAGAGCCCAAATATTATTTTGCTAAAGTAATTTTAATGGTATCAACGATTCAATCAAATAGTACTCATTAAATGAGAATGCGGTGGTAGTGGAGTAGAATCATCATACGCATACCACTGAGCACACGTTGATGAATTAGAATTTAGGAATGTTGAAGGCATATAATTAAAATATATTGTTATTTTTTGTACAACTCAAAATGATTTTGGATTCATTAAATTTACTGGAAAGCTGGTTCGACTAAATGTATAAATGAACGGATTCAAATTTAACTGCCAAAATAAACAGCTGTTATACATTTTGCTGGCTAATTTTTACTGAATCATGATCGGTGAAAACTCAGTAAATTTTTTTCTTTGGGAGACGTCTTCAAATTCGCACAGTTTTTTCTGATTCTAACGGACATGCATACTTCACTTTACTTACTAAAGTTAACAAACGTGAGAATGCATTATTATGTGAAAAATTATGGAAAATGTTAATATTTTGATAAAATTAATTAAATTAAACGTCAAATAACATTTCAAAAAACAAGAAAAATTATACGTATTTTGCAATTGTGAAATTTTAATTTCTCTTTTCCACAAATTTTCCATTTCCACATTATGCCACTTATTTTCTATCGTTTTTTTTTGGTTCTTTTAATTCTTGTTCTTTCAAACTGTTTAAAATTTTGAAATTTTTATTAAACGCTCTTGTGTTGTCTTCAATTCTACTTATCCGTTTTAAGACTTCTTTTTGCTCTTCTTCAGCTAATATAACCGATGTGTCCATTCAGTCAGATGATGACGACACTTCCTTTCTGCAGGTTCTGATATTCCTTTTTGCAGTTTGCTGTAGACTTTCGTTCACAATTGTTTCCGTGCTGTTTGTCGTGCCAGTAATTGCGACGGTAGTTTCCTCCGATGTGGATCAACAAGATCCAGGTTTGGTCCCCCGCCAGGGCCTCTAAACTGTCCTGCATTAAATATTAGTTTTTTACGTACGTAACGTTAAGGGTGTTTCCATACCCTCAACAAATTTTTTGTAACAATATTTTTTTTAATTCTACTAACCATTGGTAATTTTAAAATTATACTTTTCTACTCATACACCGTTTTAATGGGAGTCCCAGCACTGTTTAAATCTTCGGCCAATTACTTCCATAACGCTTCTTGTCTTTCTTTCCCTTGTTTGAGGAAGCCACACACCTAAATCAGGATTTTCTTGCATTTTTGAGTTTTATTTACCGATTTTGACCTTTAAATAATTGTTTTTCGGATTAAAATTGGTACAATTGAGCTCATTTTTATTACTTGCATTATTTAAATAAATTTCGCGCACAAAATTGTAACGAACAACTCCACCAAAAATTTGATAATTATTTCACCATTGGCGTCGTTCACGATAGGGTGGAAAAAATTCGAAGTGAACAGTTTCACATGGTGAATATTCAAAATAGCATGAATGAACGGCATAGGGGAAATGTGAACCATTCCACACCAAATGAAAATTCATGATAAGGCCGAAGATCTCTCTCCCATTAACAAAAAATAACTTTTTCACACTTTACCCTAGGCGCACCAAGTAAATCATTTTAAACAAAGGTGATGAGAAATTACATAAAAATGATTGCATATATTATTAAAATTATTAACAGTTTTAACTAAGTGGCATCCGTTCATTAACACACCTACCCTAACTGCAAAAAAAAAAACAATATTATACATCTTACGGGTAAATTTTCACTGAATCCAGAGATTGTCCCTCAATTTTGTTATTGGCAGAATATTTTCGGCGAGCAAAGTTTTTAATTTGAAGTATTTTTGATTTGAAGCCTGTCATTGCTTGTGTTAATTTTCGTGCACAAAAGTGTGTTACACATTAAGATTTTTTTGTGTGAATTTGCCTTGTTCTACATGTTAACGCGAACACTCGTGGCGTATTATGCCGTTACGTATTCATATGTATATGTGAATGCAGATGTATTCACCTACTTATAAACAATAAAATATAATTGGGCGAATAACTATTTTTTGAGATAAGTCAAGTATGAGCCAGTTAGGAGGAAGTATGTATATTGTGTTAATTTTTTAAATATATATTGATGTACATTATTACGTGTCATATGTATATAACATAGAGGTCATGCGTTTAGTACTACTTCAATTGAAGGGTGGTAAGGACAAATCGTCGAATGTTCTTAATGCTGTTTCCAAAATAAATCAAGTGGTTCATAAATACAAACCTCGTTTGGTGGCACTGCCAGAATGTTTCAATTGTCCGTATGGTACCAAATACTTTAGGCAGTATTCTGAGCCGATACCCGACGGCTTCACATCGCAAGAGCTATCTGCAGCAGCAAAAAGTCATGGTATATACATTGTTGGTGGAACTATACCTGAGTTGGGTGAAAACGGTGCTATTTACAACACATGTACGATATGGGCCCCAAATGGAAATTTGATTACAAAATATCGTAAGATGCATCTTTTCGATATCGACGTTAAAGGAGGAATCCGCTTTAAGGAATCGGAAACTTTGACTGCTGGTAGCGATTTTTCGGTAATAGATATAGAAGATCATAAAATTGGTATTGGAATCTGTTACGATATGCGATTTGAAGAGTTAGCTCGGGTATACCGCAATGAAGGTATTTATTTAATTAAAACAAGAAGTACATTTAACAACCTATCTTGTTGAGCTGAAGGTTGCGAGATGTTGATATATCCTGGAGCATTTAATATGACTACTGGCCCCTTGCACTGGGAGCTGTTACAACGCTCTCGTGCGAACGATAATCAGTTGTATGTTGCGACTATATCACCGGCTCGTGATGAGGAAGCCGAATACATAGCTTGGGGCCATTCGATGGTGGTTGATCCATGGGGACGAATTTTAAAGAGTGCCAGTCATGGTGAAGATATAGTTGTTGCTGATATAGGTAAAAATATTTATCCGCTATCTTTAACAAGTATTAACCTTGTTACGGGTATACCTGCGTATATTAGGGTGTCCTTTTTTTATCAAGCCGATTTTTATGTTTATAGCCTTTTTATATTCATGTTACACCGTGAATGATTTTATATATATGTATGTATGCAGATCTATATTTTCGGTTTTAACTTTCTCCTAAGATATAAACATAAAAATTAGGGGACGCTGCAAGAAAACAATTCAACTTATTCAAGGCGAATTTATGAAGGTGAGATAAAAAATTAAACAGTTCTATGTATCTTGAAAAAGGTTGGCTTTTAAACACGCACGAACTCTTTGTTCCGTTCTCCAATCACAATTCTCAATATTTTTACGCTTACAAACAGAAAATAATTGAAATTTAAGCAAAAAATGTAAACTAAAATTAATTTCGGTAATCACAACGTTCAACGAATGCTAGCGTAGTAGCTTCACCATGTTAAATTTTCCTTATTTCCCTGGAATAAAGAATGGACACCTTAATGTATGTGTCTTCATGATACGTAAATATTTAAAATAATTCCAGACTTTGAACTCGTGAAAGAAGTGCGTACTCAAATTCCGACCTTTAAACAGCGGCGTTTGGACATGTACACAACAAAAAGACAATAGTTAATGAAATTTGTCAGAGATGTATTTGCATTTATCGTTAAATACTTTCTTGATTATGATTTTTTAAAACAAAACAAATATGTATTATTCAAAAATAATAAAAATAAATACATTATAGGAGTAACTCAAGGGGGATGCTTTTCCTTTAATGGACCAGGCTTGAAATTGCAAAAAATTCGGATTTTTACCCTATTATTTTGTACATAAAGCAATTACTTCGAATTTTTGTGTTGCCACATATAAAAAACAAATTACAAAATAAAACAACTAAAATACATTTTTTGCACTTTATAAATATGTTTTTTAACGATTTCCTCCTGGACTATTATTAATATCACAGTATTTTTAAGCGAAACTCCTGTGTACATTGGCGGCCTTCGGCCGCTCTTTAGATTGTAACCCTGGACCGGACCAACACCGGAAATACCATAAAAATACAAAAATCTTTGTAATCTCATGTAAACAATATTTTCTTTTTTGGTACTTACCACCGCAGTCATAGATTTGGCGATTTTTTTATTAAAAAAATTACTCAAAAATTAGCGAACAACAAAGTATTGTGCAAGGTGTAGCCTTGGGAGTAACTCATATTGTGAGAACGTACACAAATTTTTATTATTATATTTTGAACACGTTTATGTTGGAAAAGGTACAATAACTAATTGGTTTTTCTTGTTGTAGCGGCTGGCTAACCCCGCTTAGGGCAGGTTTTGTTAATCTAAGTCGCCGAGGTCATCTAAGGGGAGGTCCAGGAAACGTGCTGTTTCGACGGGATTGGACCAAAGGGAGAGGGTGGTGAGATGAGTGGCAGGGCATACGTTGGGTATGCTGGGGTCGAGTCTGGATAAATATGAGTTTAATCTACTACAGTATCCAGATCTAAGTTGTGCAAGGGTCACGCGGGTCTCTCGAGGCAGCTCGAGCTCGTTTTCTGCGATAGGTGGTGATGTTACTCCGAGTACTCACTGACTCCTGGTGAATGGCGTTCAGTGCTTGTCCCTGCGGTAGCATCCCAACAGGAACTGCTTGCACAGCAAAGCATTATGCTCCTTAACTCGTAGCATAGATGCTTCGCTGTGCAAGTGGTGTTCAGGTGACATAAAACTCTTTAATACGGCTTAATTTAATTAAATAGATATACATATCTTTATAATTACAACTACAATATTATTTTCATATAGGATTAAATATATGTACATAAAATTTGCTGAACTTCCTTTTAGCGTTTGCCGTAACCAGAAATCGAAAATAGAAGTGTGCCAAAATAACTTAACATGTGAGGATAAAAATAACTATCGCTCAGTGTGAAATACTTATTTTATGTTGTTGTTGCAACCGCAAAAAATTCCTCAAAGTAATTTTTGGGAAATGTTGCGGGAATGACAGTCCTTGGCCGGATAAAAAGTCCGGGTCATTCCGGTATAAAGACCCGACTGTCGCGGGACAGGCATGCCTTACCGCGGGTAAATTCTTGAACCCCTAACCCGCAGGGTAAAAAACTTATTTTTTAATATTCCCTCATTATTATCCTGGTATGCTTAGCGCTCAGGTTTGTGAATGGTTGTTTCATTGGACTATGTAATATATGTGGGGGCATACGTAACGCGTGTCGTCCATGTATGTTTTGTTTTTTTTTTTTTTTTTTTTGACCTTTAAAAACACGCTACTGAGGACAGATAAGATTAACGGTCGCTGTCATATTTGCCTAAGAAATATTTAACAGTTGATAAATAATTGTTAACACAAAACAAATAAAGAAATTAACTCTTATTTTCAATTTCTGATTACAACTAAAATAATTTATTTGACGGTATTAACCTCCTTCACCGTAGTTGTTTGAATATATGGCCGTTGAACTTGCTCAAATAAAGCTTTTATCGCATCATCAGTAGCCATTAGTGGTTGACTAATAAATTGTAATGCCTTGACTGCATATTTTTCCGCATCGGACAATGGATTTTTACTAGCACTCAATATGTTTAAATCTCCTTCTGGTATGCCAAAGCCAGAATGCAATACCATTTGCTGTACAATATTTAAATTTTCTGCGCTGAGACTGATAACATCGGTCGCTGGGAGATTTAGATAACGTATCTTTGCAACAAATTTAAGATTTCTTAAAATTTCCAATTGCATTTCTCGAACCTGGTCCGTAGCGTGCAATAACCGCTTAACGGATTCATCTAGTATTTGATTTTTGTGAGTTAAGTCCGCTTTCCACCTCGCCAATTCTTCCACCATAACGCTACTTGCAAGAAATTTCGATCGCCATACTTCACATTGACCGGCTAGAAACTCTATTTGCTCCTATTAAACAAAAATTAATTATTTATTCATTTACAAAGAATTGCAGAATGTAAACTATATTCATATTATATTTGTATTTACTGTGTGCGTTGTTAAATTGTTTGCCGTATCCAGGAGAGCACGCGCCAGTTGCAGCTTATCTTCGGTGAGTCCATTTACATGTGTTTGCAAATCTTCACCCACAGATGCTATCAATAAGTTTTTCAATTCAGAGTTAACTTGTGTCTGAAATCTAAACTGCCCTTGAAAATAATCACGTTCCTCCTTAGTCCTTTTGAGATCTTCTGTTAATTTTCCTAGTTTTTGATCTAAAGTAGTGGAACTCTCAGTTTTATTGCAGTTTTTTTCATCCAGTTCCTGTGTACGTAGTGTAGACATTTGGCCTACCAGAATCCCAATATCTAAATTGTTTTTATTAACCTTTTCTACTTTTGTGAGTTCTTTTTTTGTGCCATCGCTTGATACAATGGGATTTGTGGCCCCTGGATACGGTTCATATGGTATAAATTTGGGAACATTCGATATTTGATGTTTGTTTATATGAGTTGCTGGTTTAGCCAAATGAGGTGTCATTTGTATAAGTTCACCTTTGGGCGTCACGGGAGCTAGGCTACGTGAAGCACCCTCAGATCGCCGATACAAAGAATGCAAGCCAGGCAATGGTAGTAAACTATTAGTTGATGGTTTTCTATGGACAAAATCTGCTACGTTAGCACTAGTTGCTCGGTGTCCGATTTGTCGATTCCCATAATTTTCATTTTGTATAAATATTTCTTTATTAACATTCAGCTGTTCTTCTTCCATCCCATCGCCCCTGGTGCGATGTCGTTCTAAATCACAAATTATGGACTCCATTTCTATTAGTACTCTGAGTCAACAATAATAAATTTTTTCAATAGAAAAGGTAATGAGATATTGAAGTTTATAAACCCGAGAATGTCAAAATATACGTTCTCTGCTGAAACTATGACTGGCTTATCATTGCTATCGATATTCTCTACAACTAAAGGCTGTTTCACATTAGACTGTGATAAGACTAAAGGCTAAAACATAATAGCGGAGTATGAGTGGCAGTGGCAGTCAGCTGTTATTTTAAGAACTCTTGTACTGAAGCGACATACAATACAGCAGTGGCAGCTGGCAATCCTGCTCAGCTTAGCCCTAAAACCCAAAATACAATAGCGCTGTGGCAGTGGCAGTGACGAAGGAGTACCGGCTAGAACTCGATGTGAAAGTTGACGACCAAAAAATTCCAACTATAAACAACCCTAAGATTTTAGGGGTCACATTCGATGGCCTGCACTCCTTCACTCCGCATACGACCGCAATTGCCGCAAAACTCCAGGGCCGCAACAAAATACTCAAAGCGCTAGCCGGCAGCACATGGGGTAAAGATAAAGAAACCTTGCCACTACAAAGCAATTGGCCGGCCGGTCGTAAACTACGCTGCACCGATTTGGGCGCCGGGGACGAACGAGACGCAGTGGAGGAAACTACAGGCCTGTCAGAACACCGCCCTTAGGACTGCGACAGGAAACCTCCTGATGTCACCGGAGCACCACTTGCACAGCGAAGCATCTGTGCTACGAGTTAAGGAGCATAATGCTTTGTTGTGCAAGCAGTTCCTGTTGGGATGCCACCGCGCGGAGCACCCCAGCAGGCACCTCTTAGAAGCCGAGCCTCCGCCTAGGCACATCAGGAAGGGAGTACTTGACTACAACTGCACCATACAGCACCATTTAAAATAACCGCTGGACAGGACGGCTTACCGACAGGCGCTGAAAGCTATTCACCAGGAGTCAGTCAACACCTTCCTAGACTCCCTTCCAGTGAATGACGTACTCGGAAACAAACCTCCATCAATAGCAGACAGTGAGCTCGAGCTGCCTCGAGAGACCCGAGTGATATTAGCACAACTCAGATCTGGATACTGTAGCAGGTTAAACTCCTACATATCCAGACTGGACCCCAGCATACCCAACGTATGCCCTGCATGTGGAGAGTCCCCGCACGACACTAACCAATCTTCACATGCCCCCTTAAACCTACCCATCTAACCCCCCCTCTCCCTTTGGTCCAACCCTGTCGAAACAGCACGTTTCCTGGACCTCCCGTTAGATGACCTCGGCGACATAGACTGATGATACCTGCCCTAAGCGGGGCAGGTAGGTCCAGGAAACATGCTGTTACGACGGGATCGGACCAGAGGGAGAGGGCGGTGTGAAGAGGTGGTTAGTGTCGTGCGGAGATTTTTCACATGCAGGGCATACGTTGGGCATGCTGGGGTCAAGTCTGGCTAGGTAGGAGTTTAACCTGCTACAATATTCAGACCTAAGTTGCGCCAATGTCCCGCAGGTCTCTCGAGGCAGCTCGAGCTCGTCGTATGCGAGCACGCCATTCACGGGAAGAGAGTCTTTGAAGGTGTTGACTAACTCCTAGTGAATAGCGTTTAGTGCCTGTCTGTACGCCGTCCTGTCCAGCGGTTG
Organism: Ceratitis rosa; assembly: GCA_037013455.1. Classification (NCBI taxonomy): domain Eukaryota; kingdom Metazoa; phylum Arthropoda; class Insecta; order Diptera; family Tephritidae; genus Ceratitis; species Ceratitis rosa. The sequence goes on along the minus strand of JAWMAG010000044.1, from coordinate 289,520 downwards.
TCGTACGGGTTGCTGGATGGTGCTCTTCATATCGAGTACTGCCTAGGAGGAGGTTCAGACTCGATAAGGTGCTCCCTGCGGTAGCATCCCAATAGAAACTGCTTGATCAACAGACAGGGTTGCAGCTTCTTCATCTGCGTCTCGTTTGTCCCCGGCGCCCAGATCAGTGCAGCGTAGTGTACGACCGGCCGGCCAATTGCTTTATAGGTTACCAGCAAGGTTTCTTTGTCTTTACCCCAGGTGCTGCCGGATAGCGCTCTGAGCATTTTGTTGCGGCTCTGGAGTCGTGCGGCAAGTGCGGTCGTATGCGGAGTGAAGGAGTGCAGGTTGTCGAGTGTGACACCCAGTAGCTTAGGGTTATTAATGGTCGGAATTTTTACGTCATCGACCTGCACATCTAGTTCGAGCCTGTATTCTATCATCCAGTTGGTGAAGAGGGTAGCCGAGTATTTGGTCGGCTGTATTTTAAGCTGTTTAGCAGTGAACAAGTGGGATGGGTCGGTGAGACAGCAGTTCACTTTCGAACAAAGATCATCAATATCCTGGCCAGACGCCATTATCGTGCGATAATCGACATACGAGGTTATAGAAACTCTTTCAGGTGGAGAAGGGAGTTTCGAAATGTAAAAAATTAAACAGTAGTGGGGAGAGGACACCACCCTGCGGAACCCCCTGTTTAATTTTCTTTATTTTCGACTTTTAATCTCGATCAGGTAGCCCATGATCCACCTCTGCAAACCCGGTGGTAATGATCAAGCCTCAATGCCCGATAGTAGCACTAAATGATTAATGGTGTCAAAAGCTTTTGACAAATCCAGTGCTACCAGGACAGTTTGCGCGCAGGGTCGGTTTTGGTTAAGACCATTGACTATATGAGTGTTTATGGCGTTTGGTGCTGTTGTGGTACTATGCACTTTACGGAAGACATGATGATGTGCTGCTGGACGCAGCAAGGCCTCAAGTGTCTTCGCTGCTAGAGAGAGGAGAGTTATCGCCCGATAAGACTCTGCTTTGCTGGCTTTCTCGGCTTGAGTAGCGGGACCACCCTACCCATTTTCCACACATCAGGTATCATTAGGATGGTCAAAGACAATTTGAGGACCTTGGTGAGGAAGTCTGTTCCCGCTGGTGCAAGATGTTTTAGCATCAGCATGCTGATCCGTCGGGGCCAATGGATACAGCAGTATTCCTAAAAAAAATGCAACTGATTTCGAAAACTGCCACTGTCATTGCCATATTGTATTTTAGGCTTAATTCTAAACTTACTGCTACTGCCTTTATTGCAGCAAAATTCATGTTTTGAGTTTGTCATATTTTTGACATACATTTGTATATTTGTAACGCAGCCAAACTCCGTTTTTAGTCCCCTGCAAGAACGGGCTGATGGGTTCACCAATGCAATCACACGATTTCGGGCAACACTAGATAGATAGATAGATAGATAGATTAAAAGAGGAGGATATGCACTGCGACCAGTGATCTATTGTGCCCTCCGATATCTTCACATTATTTCAATCAGGTCTAGTGCTGTTATGAAACTAATTATGTTTGAGGGGCCAATTGATTTAATGAGGTTCTCCTTCGGCTGAATGTCTCCTAGATGTTTCAGTCTTCTTCTTGCCACAGCTTCGCATTCAAATACTAGGTGCACCGGTGTTTCTGGAACCAGCTCGCAGAATCGACATGTTTCATCAGAGCATATTCCGAGCTTGTACATGTGTTTACACAGCCTGCAGTGACCTGTAAGGAATCCTGTTATTATTCTTAAGTTGTTCTTACTGAGTGCTATTATATTACTAAATCTTTTGGAATTGTAGCCGTTTATGAGTTTTTTCGATTGTCTCATTCCGTCGCTACAATACCAATAGCTGTTTCTTACTCTCATTTCTTCCTTTCTTATCTCCTCTCTAATTGAGTGGGGACCTAAGGGGAAGAATGGCTCAGGTCCTGTGGGAGAGATTGAGGCCGCTTGTTTTGCTAGCCTGTCGGCTAGTTCGTTACCTTCAATACCTATGTTTCCTGGAACCCAGACAAGCTGAACTTTGTTTCGTTCGCTCACTCTGTTGAGGTTCTCAACACATTCTCTTACCATATATGATTTGATTATACATGACGATATTGCTTTTATTGCGGCCTGGCTATCGCTGCAGATTACTACATGTTGGTTAACTAAATTTCTTTGGAGTATGATCTCTGCGCATATTGTGATGGCATATACCTCTGCCTGGAAGATGCTAGGGTATTTCCCCATTGGAATTGATATCTTAGTCCTGGGACCAGTGATTCCCGCACTTATTCCATCAGTAGTCTTTGATCCATCTGTGTACCACACCAGTGAGTGTGGTTTTATTACTTCCTGTATCTGAGTTTGGTTCCAAGTTCTTTTTTCCCCCAGGGATGTTTTGAACTTTACATTGAAACTTGTTGTCTTCAATATTTCATCTCTGCTGAAATTTGCTAGCGTTATTCTTTCTTTTATCTCTGCCCCTTTCTTTGCTGATATGGTTTTTCCTTTTCCTGACCCCTCTTTCATCATTGTCAGTAGGACTTTCTTATGCGAAAGCTCTATTTCTTTGTGGAGAGGAGTTAGGTCAAGGAGAGCTTCTAGTGCTACTGTCGGACACGTTCTCATGCATCCGGTTATACAGATGCACGGTAGCCTTTGCAGTTTAGTTAGTGCGGCTTTAGCTGTGTTTAGCCTCGCTCTTCCTGACCAGGCAGTCGCTCCATATGTTATTGTTGGTTTTACTCCCCCTTGGGGGCAACACTAACACATAAGCAAATTTTTTTGTTTACCTCTCTATTCTGAATACATAGAAATTGAAGAAGAATGCAGTTGAACGGATATATATATATAATTGGCACTTTGTAACCGCTGATGCGATTTTCGGCCGGGCTCCTCCTCCAATTTGTGGTTTCGCGTCTTGATGTTTTTCCAACAAATGGAGGGACCTACAGTTTATACTAAGCCGCCTCCGAACGGCTGATGGTTTTTTAACGAGGAGCCTTTATTTCATGTCCGAAATACACTCGGAGGGGTGGACATTCCCTGCCGAGGGGCGACCGCAATTAGAAAATTTAATTTAATTTTTTTATTTAAATTAATTTTCCATAACTTTTGGATGTTGCTGGCACTGGGATATGAACCCGAGCCTTCCGAACGTCAGTACGCAATGCTAACCACTCGGCTATCGCGGCCGCCGACGGATAGTCCGTTTTATTTTATGTTCTTATTTTCGAGTAGAACACCATTTTTATTTTTTCTCCTTAGCAGAAAGAAGTGAAAAATATATGATGAGGATCCTGTACTAGCTGGGGTAATAATATATTGTGGATTAATTAACTATGTACTTCATTTTTCATTGCTTTTTACATTTGTTTACTTTAGGGCACTCCAAATTGTACGGAAAGTTAAGCTAATGGAGCAGGTTGACTGGAATGGACGCTTCTCATTTTGCTGCAGTAACAGATTTAGACCCGTTTTCACAATGTCCGATTAACTCAACCATTAACATGATTGAGTAATTTTTAAGATCTTCTCTTTTTCTATTTTATTTTTTTTTAGTGTTATTTTTTGGTTATAGAAAAAAATTGTAATTTAATGAAATTTATTCCATATACTTTTATTTGAAAAAAGGACTTCGATTGTTTTAAATTACATATATAAAATGTTTGTAATATATGTAAATGGTTTTCTTGCACCTCAGCCATGTTTTCGTCGTCATCAAACGAAATTTCTGCTGGTTCACTCGCTTGAACTTCTACCTCATCCAAATTAGAGTCATTCTGGATAGCAAGTTTGCGCGCTTTGCAAGCAACAATGATGTTCATAGTTGTGCTGAGCGAAACCTCGATATGCAATTTCGAGTACGGAATTGAGATTCAGGCACCGTCATACAAAGTCCATTATTTCCATTTTGCAAGTACCCTATTCTGCTTCGAAAACTTTCGGCATTTTCTTCTCCAGAAGATTGGATTCTGAAAAGAGTACAATCTAACCACCCCAACACGCGGCTGGCAGTCGCCACTTTTATTCCACACAAACCAGGAACACAAATTAAAAAACTTCCCGAAGTCTAAAAGCGTAGTATTAAAAGCAAAAATTTCCGCTGCTTTATTACAGCAAAATCAAATAAATTATCAACAATATTTATTTACTCAAAGCACATTATTTTCACAACCCTTTCAGTGGCGCAGTCAGATAGTCAGTGCTTTCCAAATTTTGTTTTATTAAATTTATTTAAAAGTTAACGTCGAAATACAATTGTATTTATTATTTAGATATAATATTTGTAGGTGTCAAGTTATCTTCTGGTTAAGAGTTAATCGCCACTCAATGTTGACGTTAGGTTAACCACAACTTAATTGCAGATGCGCCTTATCCGGACTTTGTGAGAACGAATTTTTTGCTACCTTCAGATTAAGTTATGATTAAGTGCTTAACCGGATATGGTGAAAACGGCACTTATAGGTATTACGTCGTAGGCGTCCGTAGAGCCGAATCAGTAACACATAACACTTATTCGGCATTTCCACGACATCCCAATTACGATTTTTTGGCTCTGTCAATTGTAATTCACACTCCAAAACCATGCCGAATTACTTAATTTTGAGAGCGAATTACACTAAAAGTGGGTAATTCATTCTCAATTTCCATGCGAATTACGACCAAATCGTTGCCTTCTCCAATTCGTATCGAAAATGTATCGGAATCAGCTGTTAAATTAAAAGAAAATAGATGAAAATCATAAAAGAAAATACTAAAATACAATCATTTATTTGAAACCAAATACCATTTGCATATTAAATAAAAAAAAAATAGAAATTATTAAAGAAATTATATTGTCTAAGCGGACGTTAAACTTATTGAAATCATAAGCAGAGCAAGATAGTATATTTTTGATTGAATGTGTTGATTTATGCCTGAAACACATGTGCAGTAACCCTGCACGCAGTACTGCACGTGTACTGCAGACGTTTTACGTTTGTAAGCACATGCGCAGTAAGTTCTGTTCTTTTCAATTTAATATTTGTAAAAAAAAACATGGATGTAAAAAATACAAAATTAAAACATTGTTACTACTTTCCAGTTGCAATTAAAATATATAAAACTATTAAAATTACGGTTGAAATAGCAAACAATAACAAGGATTTGGAGGCGAATATATATATATGCTCCTCTGTAAATTTCTTTTCGCGAAGCCAGTTGTTTTTGTATGAGTGGTGCTTTGTCGTTTTCCTTCACAAAACTCATTAAATATTATTCCATTTTATATATGACACATTTTCTGTGTTCTCATCCATACAGCGCCTCTAAAACTGTAGTATTTCCATTGGCAGCATTGGTGCTGGCATTTTCATTATCTATTCAATTCGGTATTTTCTAACTTCTACTAAAATCTTTCTTTTTCCCTGGATTTTCAAATGGCACAAACAAGAGAAACAGAAAACTGTCAAATTGCGTGCCGTGTAAATGGGGTAATTCGTATTTGTAATTGAGAGAACGAGCAATGTTATTCACGATGCCGTGGAAAATCCATATAAAGACTTCAGTATATACGGTTTTGCTTACAATATTTTGCAGATTTTTTAATCTGTGTTCTGCTTGTACGACACTGCTGCATTCTTTCACGTCAATATTGTTTTCTGTTTGTCCGACAAGACTGACCAAAACGCACAAGGAAATGAAGAGAGAATGGCATACACGTATACAAATGTAAACATCACATTTTTCATTTCGGCCTTAAGAAAGTGATGGGAAATACGTTCTACGAGCTGACCGGTTATTACATCATGCATTACTGGCATATGTTGGCTCAAATGATCGGGAGCCTTTTTGCAGGGAAGTGATTAATATTAACAGGAGTTTTTAAGATGGGACAAGATGTTAGGCTACCCTTCGTTTCCTTGTGTATTTTCGTCATTCTTGTTGGACAAACATAACATAGCCGAGCAACAACATTGATACTAAAAGAAAACAATATTGACGTAAAAAAACGCAGCTGTGCCATACAAGCCGAACACAAATGAGCGACAGCATTGATGCCGAAGGAAATCTGCTTTGACAAATATTTTATCTACATATTTTTCATACATCCAAACATTATTAAGATTCAGTCTTTATTCCAATATTTTTCATAGATCATTTACATGGTTTATATATCATACAAAAGAAATAATAATACGGCAATAAATTCGTTTTCAAAAATCTGCAAAATTTTGTCAGCAAAACCGTATATGCAAAAGTCTTTAATAGTGTCATGCATTGGTGATTCAGCTCCTCAGCTCTACGAACGAATCAGAATGTTATTAATATCTAAATTCAATTGTACCTTGCAAAGTTTTGTTTTTATTTTTATCTGCTACTGCTGCAAAGTGAGAAGTGTCCATTCCAGTCAATCTGCTCCATTAGCCGAATTTGCCATACAATATCGGGTGCCCTTAAATAAAAAACAATGTGAGAAGTAATGATTAAGTTAATTAATCGACAATATATTATATATTATGCTATGAAGAAAACAGTAAAAATGGCGTTCTTCTCGAAAATAAGAACATAAAATAAAACGGATTATCCGTTAATTGCATTCTCTTTCAATTTGTATGTACTCAAAAGAGAAAGAAAAACAAAAAAACTTGCTTATGTGTTAGTGCTGCCCGAAATCGTGTGAGTGCATTGCAAGCCCGCGCTTGCAGGGTATGCAGGGTTTTTGTAAAGTCATGCGAAAATCCATCTTCATTACCACTTTTTGAGAGAAGTCAAAAATCTGTGATATTGAATTTTCCAAATCACTGGTATCAAGGTAAGAAGGTTTACGTAGAATTAATAAAGATGATATTAGTTGAAGAATCTCAGCAAACTTCCAAAAATCATGTGTATAAATTGCCAAATTCAGTTGGAGCGCGTTTATGAGTTTCGTACAGTGCAAAAGTATTTTTCCAGTTCAGAATATAAGACGACTTCCTCAATTGGTAGCTTTTCAAATTAGGAAGAAATTTTATTTGATGACGAAACATCGCTTTCATCGATCGAGTTAAGCGGTGTTAAGTCCTCAACGCCATGTACTGCAACTGGATATTGAGCTCCTTAATATTTTAAACATTGTGAAGACATCGTAGACATCGTGTCGCCCTTACCGTTGAATAAGCTCAATGAGATGGTTCACAGATAACGCGCTTACAAATCGATATACTTAAACTTGTTCAAAATTTGTAAGCGCGATATCTGCGAAGTATCACATTGAAAGTCACTGTTCAAAAATTCGGAAAAAGCGTATCATCTTGAACATTCGTGTGATTTTGCTTTTTTGTATTTATATGTACATTTTATGATTTGAACCATGTAATTTTTAGCTTAATTAAATTATATATGTATTATATATACTACTTTAATTTATAAAACATGTGTATTTTATTAAAGAATTTCGTATCTAGTCATCTTCATCGAGGGTATTCCTTTTACTTTTCTAAAAACTGCCCTACACTTTTAACTTTTGTTGTTTTAGAGAATTATTGCATTACTGGTATACCTAAATTGGAGCGTTGAGCGTCCACCAACTGTCAGAAATCTTCATGCCCATACAATTTATATGAACCATTCCACAATAACGCTGCGTCAAGGTTGAGCAAACGGAATTCAAGATAGAAGAACGAGAACGAAGAAAATACTGAAGAAGGGGAAAAGACAAGAAAATTGGGAGAAAAATTTACGACCATAATTTATTTTGCAAACAGAATGTTTTATTACTCGACTATGAAGATGTTTGAATAGAACAACAAAGTTCTTGTATCAACTTCTTTGCAGAATATGGCCGAACGAAAGCATGCCCGACGATTTGAACCTAAGTGCGCTCTGCCCAATCTAAAAAAAGGGGGACCTCACAGTCTTTATCCTTTCGCTCAATATGCTCTAGAAAGAATAAAGATCACCTCAACAAACTGATTTTACCTTTAGACCTGGAAAATCTACAATTGTCAAGATATTCACCTAGCGATAAATCTTGGAAAAGGCTCGTGAAAAGCGGATCAACAGGTGCCACTCTACAAAATCCCTTATCATCATCATTCCAGTCCTGCTATATGAGATATCACCGCAGATTTCGTCACAGCTGCACGACCACTTCATACAAGAGAGACAGGATAAAATCGAAGAGCGCTAAGATAAAATAAAGAAGCTAATTGAAACCAAAGTCATAAAGTTAGATATGTGGTTGGATATAAGCAAATATTACACTCCATCTTTCATCTTGACTTGATCATTAAAGAAGTAAGACCATTGTCTGGAGTAAGATTTAGGAGAGTAACTGGTGAGGATACTCCAGTTGTAAGAGAAGTAATACAATAAAATATGTGGTGGTGTTATACAACTGTCTAAGACGAAAGAGAAGGCACGCATTCCAATTCGAATATTATATGAATTCAAGTCACCAATAAAACTTCGAAAAGGAACTATGTTGGGACAATGTGTGGAGGTTGACGCCATCATCAACTGCAGAGATTTACCTGAAGGCGATTCCATTGGTACCAGTAATGTGCAGAAGTTCACGCAAGTGAGGAAAGTTTTTGACTGCCATTCACCTGGGAGTGGCCAGAAACGATTCTTGTGCATATGGTTCAAGCAGCTCACGACGTCCGGTCTTAGACCACGTATCCCCTGGGTAGCCAACGAACATCCGTTTGGAGGTGAGCTAAAGTGAGAAGGCGAATCCCATGCGGTTGTGCGTAGGGTTTGGAACCCACCTCATGACAAAACAACCCACTGAAAAAGCAATTTAAGCCTCGGATGAGAGACCTCCCTTTTGATGACGAACCCCGCAAATGTTTTAAGGATTACGATTTTAGGGCATGCACCTGGAATGTCCGGTCCCTTAATTGGGAAGGTGCCGCTGCCCAGCTGGTTGATGTCCTCATAAAGTTAAAGGCTGACATCACTGCCGTCCAAGAATTGCGAAGGACGGGACAAGGACGGAAGGTGGGTCCTTGTGAAATTTACTACAGCGGCCATATAAAGGAGCGCAAATTTGGTGTCGGATTCGTGGTGGGAGAGAGACTCCGTCGCCGAGTACTGGCATTCACTCCGGTGGATGAACGTTTAGCCACAATTCGCATCAAGACAAAATTTTTCAACACCACCCTAATTTGCGCCCACGCCCCGACGGAAGAGAAGGATGACTTGACCAAAGATGCCTTTTACGAGCGCCTCGAACACACTTATGAGCGCTGCCCCCGCCACGACGTCAAAACTGTGCTTGGCGACTTCAACGCTAGGGTGGGCAAAGAAGGTATCTTTCGTACGACTGTCGGATGGATTACCGGCCGAGCTATTCAAATACGGCGGCGAAGAACTGATGAGGTGCATGCATCAGCTTATTTGCAAAATATGGTCGGATGAAAGCATGCCCGACGATTGGAATTTAAGTGTGCTCTGCCCGATCCACAAAAAAGGCGATCCCACAGTTTGCGCCTTCTTAATATCGCATATAAGGTCCTATCAAGCATATTGTGTGAAAGACTAAAGCCCACCGTCAACAAACTGATTGGACCTTATCAGTGTGGCTTTAGACCTGGTAAGTCAACCATTGACCAGATATTCACCATGCGCCAAATCTTGGACAAGACCCGTAAAAAGAGAATCGACACCCACCACCTTTTCGTCGTTTTTAAAGCCGCCTTCGACAGCACGAATAGGAGCTGCCTTTATGCCGCTATGTCTGAATTTGGAATCCCCACAAAACTTATACGGCTAAGTAAACTGACGTTAAGCAACACTAAAAGCTCCGTCAGGATCGGGAAGGACCTCTCCGAGCCGTTCGATACCAAACGAGGTTTCCGACAGGGTGATTCCTTACCGTGTGACTTTTTTATTTAATGCTGGAGAAAATAATACGAGCTGCAGAGCTAAATAGAGAAGGTACAATCTTCTATAAGAGTGTACAGCTGCTATCTCCAGACTTGATAAATGGGTCTGGTAGTGAATGACGGCAAGACGAAATATCTCCTGTCATCAAACAAACAGTCATCGCATTCGCGACTCGGCTCCCACGTCACTGTTGACAGTCATAACTTCGAGGTCGTAGATAATTTCGTCTATTTAGGAACCAGCATTAATACCAACAACAATGTCAGCCTTGAATCCAACGCAGAATCACTCTTGCCAACAGGTGCTACTTTGGGCTGAGTAGGCAATTGAAAAGTAAAGTCCTCTCTCGACGAACGAAAACCAAGCTCTACAAGTCGCTCATTATACCGGTCCTACTATATGGCGCAGAAGCGTGGACGATGTCAACATCTGATGAGTCGGCTCTAGGAGTCTTCGAGAGAAAAGTTCTGCGAACGATTTATGGTCTTTTGCGCATTGGCAACGGCGAATACCGCAGACGATGGAACGATGAGCTGTACGAGCTATACGACGATATTGACATAGTTCAGCGGCTACGCTGGCTAGGCCATGTCGTCCGAATGGAAGCTTTGAAAGTATTTAAAGCAGTACCCGCTGGTTGAAGCAGAGGAAGAGGAAGACCTCCACTCCGTTGGAAAGATCATGTGGAGAGTGACCTGGGTGCACTTGGCATTTCCAACTGGCGCCAAACAGCGAAAAGAAGAGTTGAATGGCGCGCTATAATTGACTCGGCTATAATCGCGTAAACGGTGCCAAGGCCAATAAAGAAGAAGAAGATTCCATTGGCAAGAAGAACATGGAGAGAGACATAAATGCATGAACGAGCATAAGGCCAGTAAAATTCTCCAAGCAAACACTCCAACATATTCGGCAAGGAAGGAATCAAACCAGACTGGACTAACGTTGTGAAACATCTTATTGATACTATTCACGCTAAGCCGATTCGACAAGTTTTTCGAAGTGCGTAGACTACCGGAAAGTAAATGACGTTGCATAGAGTGGCACAGAATGGTTACCGACACTCGACTTAAGAGCGATCATTAGCAAGTAGAGGACGATAAGGAGAAGAGAGCTTGCAGTGCTGGAAACGGTATTGGTCAATTCACCAGGATGTCCCTTAGATTATGTCACTTTTGAAAGATTAATGGACCATGTGCTTAAGGGACCACATTGAAAAATATATTTGTTGTATCTAGGCGATATCGTTGTATTGGCTAAAAGCTTTGAGAAACACCTCAACAATTTTGAAGAAATTTTCCTGAGGATATCTGGTGCTGGTCTCAAACTAGGTCCTAAAAAGTGCTCACTATTCAAAAATAAGGCGGATTAATTAGGTCATCAGGTAACGACAATGCGTGTCTGCTCTGCAAAGGAAAAGAAGTAAGCAGTGAAGGATTGCCAAGGCGCAGGAATTTTTATGGCTTACGGAGTTTTCTTGGGCTATTCACTTACTATCGAAGATTTGTTTCGAATTTCGCGAGCGTTGTTAGTAGCCAAAGAACTTTCGAGTGAAGCATGGAACAAGAGGAAGGGTTTTGCACTACGCATCTGTTCGAAGGCTCGTACTCAGCTCTGAAACTTCGATGTGTTCTTACGATATACAGAACATTCGAAACACTAGAGCTCGGCTTGACCAACACCGGCTTTGCCTTCCACAATATTCTTAAGTGAAACACCTTTGTAAGTTTGGGGGCCTTCGGTCGCGCTTTAGGTTGTAACCATGGCCGGACCAATACCGGCTTCGCCTTGCACAGTATTCTTAAGTGAAAACTCTTTGTAAGTTTGGGGGCCTTCGGCCGCGCTTTAGATTGTAACCCTGGCCGGACCAATACCGGCTTCACCTTGCACAGTATTCTTAAGTGAAACACCCTTGTAAGTTTGGCGGCGTACGGCCGCGCTTTAGATTGCAACCCTGAGCCGGACCAACACCGGCTTCGCCATGCACAGTATTTTTAAGTAAAACTCTTATTTTCACACAACCTTTTATGCGAAATTCTCATTTTATTTTTTTGGACATTATTGTTGATTTTTAGATTATTTTACGGAGTGGCAACGCCTGCCTAGCCAAAGGTTGTTAGTGTGTTTATAAGTAAAACAGAAGCAGGCTCTCTGCATATAAAAAGTGTAACTTTAAATGGTTACAACTTTTAGGCCCGTTTTCACCATCTCCGGTTAAGCACTTAATCAGAACGTAATCGGAAGGTAGCAAAAAATTCGTTTTCACAATGTCCGGTTAAGGCGCATCTGTCAATTAAGTTGCGGTTAACTGAAAACCAACATCGAGTGGCGATTAGCTCTTAACCAGAAGATAATTTGACAGCTGCGAATTGTAAAAAAATAAAGAAAATAGTATTCCGACATTGGCTTTAAAATAAGCCTATCTGGCTGCGTTGATTCGTGCCGTACACAAATAAATTTTTTGAGAAATACATGTATGAGGAAGAAGTTTTTATTCGTAGATTTCGTCTTTCCAAAATTAGTGCAAAATACGTTTTGGAAAAAATAGAAAATAAAATTAGAAGCCGCACTGAAATGTTTGTGAATATAATAAGCTTGGTAAATAAATGTTGTTGATAATTTATTTGATTTTGCAGGAATAAAGCAGCGAAAATTTTGCTTTTAACATTCCGTTTTTATGCATTGGGAAGTTTTTTAATTTGTGTTCCGGTGTTGAGCGGAATAAAAGTGGTGACTGGCAATCGGGTGGTAAATATTATCTATTGTTACCGCAGCACTTGTCCAATCATTCATCGGAATACCGAAAAAAGCAGGAAAATTGAGAGCACAATGCGCATTTAGCGAAGTTTCCAAAGGTGTTGGGGTGTTAAGATTACACTCATGCCAGAATTCAATCACCTGGAGAAGAAAATGCCAAAAGTTTTCGAAGTAGAAAAGGGTACTTGTAAAATGGAAATAATTGATTTTGTATGCAAGTGACCTGGTTCTGGACATGACAGCATCATTTTTAATAATAGCTGTCTGAATCACCGGTTAGAGCAAAACGTATTTCGGGACTTTTTTTAATTGGGTGGTAGTAGTAGTATGGAGTCAGCAACTACATGATGTGTCAACTTTTATATTCCAATCTTCGCTCTGAACGTTTTTAAAATAAATCTGAAATCCGTACTCGAAATCGCATATCGAAGAGCTATGGCTTGAGAGTTTCGCTCCGCACAACTATGAACATCATTGCTGCCTGTAGAATGTTGCACAATTTTGCTATCTAGAAGAACTCTAACTTGGATGAGGTAGAAGTTCAAGTGGCATCCGTTGAAGCCGACGAAAACATAGCTGAGGTGCAAGGAAACCATATACATACATATATTATATAAATTTTATACATGTAATTTAAAACCTTTTTCCAAATAAAAATATATGAAATAAATTTCATTAAATTACATTTTTTTTTTCATAACCAAAAAATAAAATTTAAAAAAAATGAAAGAGAACACGGAAGATCTTAAAAATTACTCAACCAAAGCGTGTAGAAAAATGTAAGCAGATAAAAGCTGTCATGCAGTTTTGATGTATTCACAACGCAAATTGTTGTGAATTTACCTTAAAATATTCACAATGATCAAACTAACCATAAGTTAAATAACCAGAACTTGGTGAAAACGAAAGTGTCACATCAGCCTATCTGACGGTTAGCTATTCTCCGGTTAAAATTAAATTAATCGGACATTGTGAAAACGGGCCTTAAACTATAAATTTGTGCGCGATAAAATTTATATTTTTGGTGATTGGTCCGAGTTTACACGGGGATACTTTTTGTCGCTTTTTATCGAAATTTTCTCTTTTGTGTCGCCCTTCACGTTCACACAGAGACACTTTCGTCAAGCAATTTTTTTGACATTTGTTTGGTGTTCATTTTTTTTTTTCTCTACTCCGCTTTATTTTACACTCGCAATTTTTCGTTCGCATCGCGCTTGCTAATATGTCTAAAATAAAAACACTATGTTTGTGTAAAGGAAGACACAGTTTTTATTTATCTATTTCTTGTATATATTTTTACATTTGATTAAACATCAACTCTATCATTTCCGAAGTGTAATCTATTTACATATCCCATGCTATTCACTATCAGCAGAGTCAATACTCTCTAATATTTCTTGCATTAATTCTACTTTATCTGCGAACTCCATTATCTGAAATATTTATTAATAATCGGATACATATACAAAAAGGCATATATGTTTGCAAGCATATATTACATATATGTAAATATTATAGTAAAAACCCCCATTTTCAATTTCCAAATTTACGGCATTTAATCGTTTGAAATTTTAGACAGCTACAATCAGTTCAAAGTGAGAAACAAAATAAAAGGGAATGCCAAAATCTAAAGAGACGAATAGAAACACAAAACGAGTCGAACGAGCACAGCGACACTTTGCATTGTCGCCTTCGTTGTCGCCCCCTCCCCTACAAACGAGTGTTTCGTCGACAAAAAGTATCCCCGTGTAAACTCAGACTTGTAAACCTCCTACTACCGACATTGAACATTTCATCAAAAAAGCCACAGGCTACAACCTAAAGTCAACCCCATAAATAAAATGTGTATATCTGCCGCTATTAATTGGCATACATTTTTTTCTAGCAATAATCAAAGCTAACGATAGTATTCTACCATTCCCAAATGGAATAGATATTTGTATACTTATTTTGCGTATATTCTGTTTTTAGAAAATAAAAGAAGCATTTAAAGCATCGCTGATCTGAGCTATATTATCGATTAGTAAATCTTTAAGCCGAAAAGTGTTGGAAATTAAAAAATTCAGATGAGTAATAGGTTGCATTAGAAAGGTGTGTGTGACGGCGAGTGTAAATCTCATTCACACTGGTACCGGTGTTTTCTTATATTTACTTCCCTATCATCATCAATTTATAAAATCAATATATAAACGGTGTTGACCTTAGCTGAAATTAAGAACCAGTTTTAAAACGATAATAAATTAGTTGCGAGGATATTAACAAAAATCGTTGACTTGGTTTAATGTAAAAACTATATTAATAACAATATGTCGTCTGAAGATATCGACATCGGAAAAATCGAATTAATTGAACCGACGACTGGGAAACTATTTTTCGAACAAAAAACTGAATTAATTTTTTGCAAGCCGCATTTAATACCTTTGAAATCTGAGACATTAGAGCGATTAGAAGATATGCAACGAAAGATTGCACGACAGCTGCAAGAGAAACGTGTAGAGGCTTCTAAAAGAGTAAATCGCATTGAAAAAGTTTTTTAAAATAGTTGACTTAGAAAAAGTTGATAATCTTAATTAAATAATTGACTTAAAATTTTATGTATAGTTTTCGGGGCATTCAAACTTATCGAATACAAGAATTCTTTGCCATTATTTGTTAAAAGTATTGCTCCAAGATGACACACTTACTTACTCTAGCAGTACTAACATCTGTATTGCTCGCTGGATATTTTCTCTTTCGTTATGGTAACATTCCTCATCAACATATACTTGTAACTATATCGGTATTGACAGCCTGGTGCTTTTCTTTTCTTATTGTGTTTACAATTCCACTTGATGTCACAAATGTAAGTAGGACCTGTTAATAGTTTTTCATTTTAATACTTTGAGAATAATTTTTTTCTATTCATTCTTTTAATAAAGACTCTATATCGTCAATGTTTACAAGAGTATAACAGCAATGGTTTGTTAATTACATCTCCGAACCTAAATAACTCGCATGTTGAGATTCTTCCAGTCGCTGCCACAGAATGTCAAGCGCCCTGGGGTATGATTCCAGACTCATTGTTTCCAAATTTATGGCGAATAATATATTGGTCCTCGCAATTGCTTACCTGGTTGATCATGCCGTTAATGCAGTCGTACTTAAAAGCTGGCGATTTTACAATTAAAGGGAAATTAAAATCTGCACTGATTGAAAATGCTATATATTACAGTTCCTATCTATTCATATGTGGGATATTGCTGATATATATAGCAGCAAAAGGTGTATCTTTAGATTGGCAGAAACTCAAAGCCATTGCTTCTTCAGCTTCTAACACTTGGGGTTTATTCTTACTAGTGTTGTTGCTTGGTATGTACTAGTTTTTACTCAATATATTTGCACATAAATTTTCTCATGTAATGAAAATTCTTATAATTTTTTGTAGGATATGCGTTAGTTGAAGTGCCTCGTTCACTATGGAATAATGCTGTACCTGGATTCACATTGCAATACGCGTATTTTAAAGTTGCGAAATTAAATTCGAGTAAAGCAGAGGCAGAGGAAAACGTAGAGGACGTTTTAGAATCTTTGCAAGGTATAAGTCGCACAGTTCCAAACAATCACCAATTACGCCCATGTGTGGAAACTATACTGCGCAAAGTACCAACAGAGCTTTTGGAACGTGCTGTACGGAACTACACAAGAGGTGGTGGTAATGGTGGAACTTCATCAATTATACCTTCTGAAAAAGCTCTAGTACGGATTCACAAGCAAGTAATAAAATCATTACAGACCTTAGAACGTAGCGAATCTCTTTGGAGTGTGCAAGTAGAGAATGTTTTATATCTGGAAGATGTTTCCCGTAATATGCATTCTCAAGATCGTCGATTTAAATCAGAATTTCCGCCGCAAAGAACGCAACTAGGCAAAATTATGTACAGCCCGTTATTACATTGGTATTGGGAGTGTTTCTGTAAAGCTCATTTTTTTAAAATGTTATTTATTTTGACGTCAATGATGTCGATCATGGTTGTCTGGAGTGAGCTTACTTTTTTCAATAGACGCCCAGTGCTTTCCATATTTGCAAATATCATAAATTTAGCTAAGTATAGCTACGATTTTTTCACTATCGAACTTTTTTCAATGATAGTACTTTGTTATCTTTTTTACTGCACATATTCCACTATTCTGCGCATACGTTTTCTTAATCTATATTATCTGGCACCTCATCATCAAACAAATGAGCATAGCTTAATTTTTAGTGGCATGTTATTGTGCCGATTGACCCCTCCAATGTGTCTAAATTTTCTTGGACTGATACACATGGACTCACATATTATTAAAGAGGTAAGTTGTTATATTTATACCAAAATTATTATAAAAAATATAAAAAAAATTATATTTTTAGCGCATTCTTGAAACATACTACACCCAAATTATGGGTCACATGGATGTTATTGGAATAATTTCTGATGGGTTTAACATTTATTTCCCAATGTGCATGTTGGCCTTTTGTCTCGCTACTTGGTTTAGTTTGGGTAGTCGTGCTTTAAATGCTATGGGTTTTCAACAATTTCTACAGAATGAAACCATTGCTACCGAGTTGGTTCAAGAAGGAAAAGATCTAATTGCACGAGAGAAAAGACGTCGCCAACGCGTAGAGGAAGCTTTATCAAGACGTAGAGATCCCACTTCTATGACAAATGAATATATTGCTAAATATCGTAATTTGAGTGGATCCACCATGCAAGTTGGCGGCTTTGGTGCATACCGTACTCCAACAGATGGGCTTTTGTGCGATGGGGAGAGAGTTGGTTACGCGACTGTTTCAACATCTTTAAATCCCCGATCGTCATCATTAACAGTACCTCGCAGTCTATCCGAAGAAATTAATGAACGCTTTGGATTAAGTACTCATGTGGAAATCGGATTTAAAGGTACCGCGAATCCCTTTGATCGGGATGAGACAACTGAAAGCTATGAAAACATGGAAAGACGTATAGGATCACCACCTCGTGACCTCTTTGATGATGTTTGAATAATAACTTTCACTAAATCCATCATGAAAAAACCAATTAAAACGGTATTCAAAATAATTGAATACCACCTAATTAAAATTTTGTAGCATGTGAGCTAAAAATAACGTTTTGGTTAATAGTTTATGAAATAATAAACACACGCTTACTTAGATGATTAACGCGACAATGTTCGACATAATTAGAACAAATGTTCTGTATAGTTAAGTAAATATTTACGTGTATAAAAATAGTTTTAAATATTAGCGCCTGCATATAAATAATTTTAATATAGAGGGTAATACAACATGAAATGATTTATCTACATAAAGTATGTGAAGAAATACTTTACACACTGAAATAAAAAATGAAAAATTTAATTTTAATTGAAATATTTATAGACTTGGGCTTAGTTTTTGCTTTTGATTGAAGTTATTTAAAAAAAAAAAAGAAAATTAAACAAGTTCCATTAACAAACAAAAGCTTAGTCAAAGAAGTTATTTAAGTCGCTACTGGCTAATACTTTAAATTCTCACCGAACATAAGTGTTGGCACAGTGTATTCATTGCATACGAACAGCGACATCTATCGATGACGTTAAAAGTTCCAACGTCGATTATGCAGTGCGTGTTGAAAATCGGTAAAGGGATTAACGCCAGAGCCACATGCAACCTACGTTTTACGATTAGAGTGATCGTTATGCACGAAGTTCTGATATCAGCAAATTGTTTATTTCTATGTGTGCAATTAAAGCTCAAAAGGTTTCTCATACTCATTTCAACCAAAGGAAACATTATTAGAAATGTTAAGACCACACCAAATGATTTAATAAAGATAACAATTACATTTATATAGATCTTTAAAACGTACATCTGATCTCTGCTCCCTGTATAAGATGTCTCTTGGCCACCAACTAAATCTTAATATGACGATTTCGTACCGCGTTTCTCACCTGTAGACCGTCATCAAAGCGATATCCATCGCATACGGTGCGAGAACAGTCTATCTTGACCGTCTCAACGCAGAAGTTTTCGTTCGACTCCGAAACGCAAAACAAGGAGTACAAGAAGTTATCACTACGAGGCTTATATGATGCAAAGTGTTGCTTAGAAAATAATAAATATACATACGTTCTTTGCCAGAAGGATTTAAGGCAACACAGCCTCAAAACGTTCAGTTGGCGCTCATCTTTACATAGTTACTCACATATGTATGTATGTACTTATGATAACAAAAAAATTATATTTTATCTAAGCATTATTAAAAAATTTAATTATTTATTTTTTACATTTGCCTTGGTGTATACATACATACATACATATTTATCATCATGGCTCTATACTTGTTAGAGTTGCTCGTATTAAAGCAAAGCTTTTTTCATATAGCTACACTTTCGTTTTTTCTTTCAAACAAAACAGGAAAAGGTGTGTTTTCACTTGGCTGAAGCCAATTGTCTTCAGAATATTTCACATTTTCAGTCTCAATAACATGGAAGGTGTAAGCATGCCTACTCTTTTGTGACTGATTTTGCTCACTTTTATGCACCACATTGCCGTGAATAATGATGCATGTGCCTATAAAACATAAGAGAAGTAAAATAACTTAAAATAAATACAGGTATATGTATGTACATACATACATACATATATTACCAATGTCCAAATTTTAAATGTTTTACCTTTGTTTACGATTAGTGGCGTGAAATTTGATTGTGAATATATTGGTGCAGGACGATCGTATTTGAGTAATTGATTGGCTTCTTTATCCGGATTGCGCATGTAACGACGATGAACTCCACTTTTATGAGACCCTTTAATAGCCTGCAAGCAACCATTTTGGAGAGTACAATCTTCTAGAGCAAACCAAAACCCAATCAACGAATTCGGCTCGGTGTGCAAAAACCATGAATCCTGATGCGATATAACCTCCCCACCTATACCTGGGTTTTTGTAGATGTACATACTTTGACACACAGCCGGTTTATTGAAGTTTAACTGCCAACAGACTTCTTTAACACGATTACTGAATGTCATCTTGTTGAATATGGAATGATGAATATGTAAGGAGTGTCCTACTTTATTTAGAGCAATCATAGGATCTACTAATAGTTCACCATTTTCTCCCACAGCACTTTCCTCAAAGAAAAAACGAACTTTGTCGCCTGAATCAAGAAAATATGTTTCCTTACTGTGAGCATCCTTTTGATTTACTGTGCTGAAGATTTTCCGATTTTCTTGTGGTGCATCCATACAAAGTTCTCGGCCTGCTGAGTAAAGTTCATTGACTTCGTCTGGATTAAGGAAACTTTCAATAACAATGTAACCATTTTGGTTGAGCTGAAAATTTCAAATTAAAATAAATGGTTAATCTTTAGTAGAAAAGCATACTTATCAAATTGCCTTAGTTTTAGCTGCTAATAAGTTAATTGGCCAAGCTGCTGGTAAGCGGTAACTTTGCTTGGTCATTATAAATACCGTTAATTCATCCATATAAACAATCTATAAATCTACATACATACACATATCTTAGCCCCAATGCAAGGGACTCAGGCATATATGTATACGAGTATGTATATATAGTGTACTAGAGAAAGGACACCACCTAGTAACCGGGCAGTACAAAGGTTTTTACAAAAAAATAAGAAAACTATCAATAATTTGTATCTAAAATAAATGTATTCGAAGGAACTAATTTATAATCTTATTGCAAGAAAAGTGTGAAAAAGTTATTTTTTTGTTAGTGAGAGAAATTTTTATTTAAGTAAATTTCAAGCGTAAATCACAGTAGTAGCAAGAATACAAAAACAAAAAACCTGTGTATTTTGTTTGTGTAATTATACTTTCGAAAAGTCAAAAACGAAAATCGTTCAATGTATTTTGTTTTTGTAAACGAACGTTCGAAATGCCAAAACTTATTTCTCATGATGTGACAACTTCACCTTTTATAAATTCGCCTTGGTGTAAACGTACATACATACATACATACATTTCAATTTATTAAACAAATTTCTGGTTTTGAAAAAATTTTATTTTATGCTCCTAACAATTTCCAAATTTTTAGTGAAGTTTTCAAAACATGCCATACGTTCTCAATTGGGTTTATGTCAGGGCTCTGAGGAGGCGTTTTCGGGTACTTTGGATAGCTTTACAGTACCCGAAGTCTTGTATCTTATGTCGTTTTGGAGTCATAATCCTGCTGAAAGATGATATGACTCCTAACCCTTATTTTATATACTTCTTAGCATTCATTATTAATTCGATAAAGTTCGAATTTCATACTCCTGAAGCAGTGAAAACCATAGATGTTATCATCCGGCGGGTTAAGGGCTCATACCGGAGCGGCGCGGATTTTTATCCGGCCAAGGACTGCCACTCCTGCAATGTTCCCCGAAAACCAAAGAACCACTTAGACGAGTTTGCATAAAGCAAAGAAGGGAATGTTTATGTCTTGGTTATTGTCTGCAGTTTCAGTAAATAAATACGTTCTATTGAATACACTGCGAAGACAGAATCTATGAAGAAGACACTTGAAAAAATGATTACGAACTTGGCCAGCCAGTTGGCATTATATCTGGTAGAGGACCAGCCTTCCCGTCCAAGGCGTTCCAAGACAACCGTCAGAACTCCTCCTCAACAACACCATTATGAATTCAAATGAAATATTCAATGGACGATAAATTTCACACCAAACGAATACTAATAGCTAACAGGATTATTCAGGCAGCCCACGATCAATTCGACCAGGGTGACATCGATAGCAAAGGGGAAGTAGCCGATGTTAATATAATGAGAGAAATACAAAAGTGGAAGGAGCGGTACGATCAGAAAAAATTTACGACCTCGTCTATACCATTCACCAGAGGTGAGTGTCACAAGGCCGATCCAGCCAGGAACTTTGTATCCTTATGTTGTGACGAAATGTCAGGAAAGGCGCAGTAGCAAATGTTTATTCTTTCAAAGGGTAATCTATATGATACAATCGTAGCGTACGTATCAGCGCTGTAAAATATTTCTAAAAAATGTTATTATTACGTTTTGTTTATTGAGACTGAAAATAGAGTAGAGCAGCTCAAGTTCGAGCAGAACAGAAAAAACAATAGAGCAAGTTAGAGCAACTCGGAGCAAAAAAGCTCATGAAACATTTTTCGGGTAACAATTTTCAAATGCGAAGGTTCGGCATTTCTGTTGTAAACAAAATAAAAAAGTATTACAATTTTTTTCATATAATAATAATTTTTATCGTCACTTGTATTTAAGTTATTTACTATGCCTCGTGAAAATCCCTTTCTTATATTGCTTGCTCTACCAAAAAAGCGGAAAATCTTAAAAAAGTTTTCATGAAACACAATTTTTTGAAATAGAGTAACCTGGCGTAATCTAGACCATAATCAATTATAGCCGAATCAATTATACCGCGCCATTTGTCCCTTCCTTTCGCTGTTTGGCGCCAGTTGGAAATACCAAGTGAAACTAGGTCGCTAGGTCTTCCTCTTCCTCTGCTTCCACCAGCGGGTACTGCATCGAATACTTTCAAAGCTGGAATGCTTTCATCCATTCGGACGACATGACTTAGCCAGCGTAGCCGCTGTCTCTTCATTCGCTGAACTCTGCAATATCATCGTCTTCCTCTTGCGCAAAGGACCATAAATCGTTCGCAAAGCTTTTATCTCTAAGATTCATAAAACCGACTCATCAGATGTTGATATTGTTCTCGCTACAGCGCCATATAGTAGGGTGGGGATAGTAAGAGACTGTTGTTGTTGTTGTTGCAGGGGTTCCTTAACCCCGCTTAGGACAGGCTTAATCAATCTATGTCGCCGAGGTCGTCTAAATGGAGGTCCAGGAAACGTGCTGTTTCGACGGGATAGGGCCAAAGGGAGGGGGGGCTAGATGAGGCGGTTTAAAGGGACATGTGAAGAGGTGGTGCAAAGCTTTTATCTCTAAGATTCATAAAACCGACTCATCAGATGTTGATATTGTTCTCGCTACAGCGCCATATAGTAGGATGGGGATAATAAGAGACTTTTGTTGTTGTTGTTGTTATTGCAGGGGTTCCTTAACCTCGCTTAGGACAGGCTTGATCAATCTATGTCGCCGAGGTCGTCTAAATGGAGGTCCAGGAAACGTGCTGTTTCGACGGGATAGGACCAAAGGAAGAGGGGGGCTAGATGAGGCGGCTTAAAGGGACATGTGAAGAGGTGGTTAGTGTCGTGCGGAGACTCTCCACATGCAGGGCATACGTTGGGTATGGTGGGGTCGAGTCTGGAAAAGTTGGAGTTTAACCTGCTACAATATCCAGACCTAAGTTGTGCCAGGGCCATGCGGGTCTCTCGAGGCAGCTCGAGCTCGTTGCCTGCAATAGGTGGTGGTTTAACTCCGAGAACGCCATTCACAGGAAGGGAGTCTTTGAAGGTGTTCAGTGCTTGTCTGTACGCCGTCCTGTCCAGCGTTTGTTGCACGGGTTGTTGATGGTGCTCTTCATATTGAGTACTCCCTTTCTGATGTGCCTAGGTGGAGGCTCGGCTTCAAGACGTCGAAACTTTTATGTGTTTGTTGACGGACGTTCTTTAGTCGAGGTTAATACCTCGGAAAGTACGCACATTTAAATTATTGGATACATGTCTTCCGTCTATCACAACATGATCGATATGGTTGTGATAATTTTTGGATAATTTGGATAATTTTCTTTCGTTCCCCGGCGAAGTCGATCAGCCTAAACGCATTTGGGGATGTTTCGTCGTGAAAGCTGAATTTTCCGACAGTTGGGCCGAAGATACCTTCTTTGCCCACCCTGGCGTTAAAGTCGCCATGCACAGGCGCTCATAAAAGGGATCCTTGGTCACATCGTCCTTCTCTTCCGTTGGGGCATGGGTGCAAATCAGGGTGCCAGTGTTCGGCGACGGAGTCTCTCTCCCACTACAAATCCGACAACAAATCTGCGCTACTTTATATGCTCGCTTTAGTACATTACACAAGTACCCAAATCGTGATCCTTAAAACATTTGCATGATCGTCATAAAAAAGTGGGTCTGTCATCCGAGGCATATTAAAATTTTTCATTGAAATTTACTTTTCATGAGGTAGGTCCCAAACCCTACGCACAACCGCATGGGATACGAATTCTCACTTTAGTTCGCCTCCAAACGGATGTTTGTTGGCTACCCGGGGGGAGTTGGTCTAAGACCAAAACTCGTGAGCTGAACCATGTGCAAAATAATCGTTTCTGGCCACTCCCAGGATAATGGCAGTCAAAAACTTTCCTCATTTGCGTGAACTTCTACACATGGTCTCATCCCCCATGACAAAATATTACAAATTTTCTAATGAAGCTATCTGGAAACTAAAATTAAAATTCAGACATCGTGCAAAGAAATGAACTAGCTATAAGTGTCTATTACATACTGTATAAGTAAAGAAAAATTATCAAATTATTGTCAGATAAGTGGCGATAGATCATAAGGGTCACATTTTTTTATACTTACTTTTATATGTATCTACACACACTTACATTCAAACATACATTTATAATAATACAGCATTTTCGTTAGCTCTGGAAATTAAATTTAAGAATTACACAATAAACTGTTTTCATATTCGATTTAGCGATTGTGTCCCTTATGCTAAATGCGGGTTTAGTTCCATTGTTATCGCGAATCTCTCATACATATGCTTATGTGTATGTACATATATATATATATCTCATACATATGCTTATGTTTATGCGATCAACCATAACTAAATACATACATTTTTTTGTTACATTACGGAAAATTAATAACTGCGAAGAAAATGTTAGTATTACTTTAGGAAAATTTAATTATAGTATATGCACATACGCATGCACACTAATAATCGATTCTTTACGCGAATACTCCTGACGGTCATTAAAATGCCCAAAGATGGCGTTGCTATTAAAAATTTATGTATAAGATTTTGAATTTTATTTAATAATTTTGCAGCGCTCTCACACTGGCAACCCTTTTCCCTGGTACAACTCACGACCAAATTTAATACGTCCGAAAAGCTTTAAAACTTTCATTCGATCTGTCGGGTAACCAGAAGTAAATTTTATATGAACCAGTCTTTAAATTAGCGAAACGAAAAAAGTTTGCAACATTAAAAAACTGCTAAAACTGCAAACACTAAAACCTTTGTATGTTTTTCAGGGATTCGCTTAACAGCGTCCAAAGCAGAGCACGAGTATAACTTATACTCTAACCAATAGTCGTATTCACGATGTTTTATTTTTCATTAAATTGTATCTCATATCTGAACGAATTTTCAGTACCAATATGTAATTCATTATTTGTTTGTAAAATATTTGTACTTGTATGTACAAAATAATAAAATCGGTCGTATACCATATATGTTGTAGGGGTTCTATCTGGCCGGTACCGGTAAATGATCGTTTAAATGTAACAGTGATCTGGGTCTATCTCTTCTCCTTCTGGTACTTAGATACTTCGGACTAAAGTTAATATACCACTTCATGTACATCAAATGTATAATTACCTGGCTTAGTTAATTTAATTTTTCTTATTTAAATCTTGTAAATGGCACAATTTTGACATTTAAGTTGGAGAGGAAGTTGTAAATTCGTGCCTAGAAAATTTCTGTCAGTAAAAATTAGCAAGTACGAAAAACATGTGAACTGTAATCATAATATGGATTCATTTTGGTCAACAATGCAAAAATTATTTAAATTGGAAATATTTTAATGTTTTAACTTGAATGGAGAAAATAATCAATGGAACTCTATAAATTTCAGTTAACATTGCCGGTTAATACGGAGAAAGACTACCAAACTCATTATCGTATTTCGACCATCATCCATGAAAATCTAAGCAACATATTAGTTCTGTTCGGCGACTAGATGGACAGTAACAATTTTTACTGAATTTTACTGAATCCTATTCGTTGAGCAAAAAACTCTGTAAAATTAGAAAGAAGAGTGCGCAATTCTGACGTTTAGTTTGGAGAGATAGTAGTTAATTCGTGCTGGGAAATTTCGGACAGTAAGAACTAGCAAGTATGAAAAACAGCTCATGGAAACAGCAATTAGTGCAAAGCAAGTTTCACATCAATTTTCATCCCTTCAGAGAACTATCAGAAAAAAAAAATTTTAATGGTATCTTTATAGTTTGACGGCTGTGATGTTTGTATAAAGACATCATTGCATTACAATAATTTTTGAATACAATTAATAAATTAAAAAGACCATAGAATTTTCCAATTTTATTAAAATACTTCTGATAATACTTAAAAACAGAACACAATAGCCTATATACATAAATGTCATGATGAAATATATATGCCAAAATGAACTGCAGACTAAATTTACTGCTGTGAAAACTCAGTAAATTTCCCTCTTTGGGAAAATGAAACATCTTACTCTTTCATTCTGGATTTGGAATTTTGTTAATCCTACTGTTACCTTCTCGTATAAAATTTTTCACAATTTCGTAAAGAAATTGATTTCGATTTAAAAAAATTCTCTACACGCGATGGATCGTTTTCGTCAAAAAATCGAGAGAAATATTTAATGGGAGTTTTCTTCTTTAAAGAAGCCAAATATGTTAATGAGTTGCAGTTGCACCTATTTGTCTAAGCTTATTTTAAAAAAAAGTTTCTTTAAAATATATAAAATTTAATATATTAATATTTCGTTCAAAAATTTCATCAACGTGAGTCAATTCAAAAAAATGAGCAGAGTGACAGCTGGTAATGGCGTTTAATTATTTTTATATTGTATTTGTTTATGTACACATTTACCTCGTGCAACGACACACTCGTCTATTATAATTTCAAATGCATTGGTTCTGATCATATACTGCAAACATTCATACCTCATCAAGTAATGTGCTATGCATTTTTTTCTTGTTTCCTGTCCGTCTGCCTTTGGGTTGGTACTCGGGTGTTTTTTTTTCTTTTGCACACTAATAAGTCTATGAAATTTTGCTTATAATATCGTTTGCATAACAATAAAAATTGAACATTTACGAATGCTGTTATTTTATTTACACACGTTTTAAAAATTAAGTTTATAAAGTATTGCACGAAAGAAAATTTGATTGAGCAGATGCACATTCAATTCTGAACTAATTTAAAACGTCTCCCACTAAGTTCAGTATATACATAAGTGGTATTGTCGAGAGGAAGATAATTACATACGTGTACATATAGGCTGGCACATATAGTCAGCTTCCGTCAGTGTTGGTGTTGATGTTGATTAACCAGGCAAAAATGTGTGATCCATTGGAGTACCTATTGGATTACTTTTCTGTAATACGATATTGGACCAGCTTAAGTCTCGCTAACAATCTTTTAATGATCGGAATCACTAAACGAAGTTTCAAGTTCGCAATAAATTTTTTATAGAAGTATAGAAAATGCAAATTTAAACGGAAAACGTTCACAAGTTTAAGGTATATTTTCCAATGCAAATATAGCAAATGTGTTAATTGAAATACATACATACATATGTTATATATTTAATATAATGAATAGGAATTGTTATGATAAATATTATATATCTCGTATGGTTTGTGGTTAGTTTCGGAGTACTCTATCATCCAAGTGGAGTATGCACATATTTCATGCATACATGGAGTACTCATGTTTTGCGCAGAAAACAGAAGACGCAACACAAATGTCGACTTTATTATTTAATTATGTAAAAACGTACATATGTATGTATGTAGGTATGTATTATAAAGTCGTAACAATTATGATACAAGAAGTGTTTGGATCATGATTCATTCATTACCAGGTTGTAGGATTAGAGCATCTAATTATTTTTGTATTCACACTTTCTGTTGTTGTTGGGCTAGTGTTATCAGAGAATAGATACGTTGTAACTTTGTATCGTTATACAATGAAATGACCATTGAATGTCTTTAAAAGCGTTTAAAATCATAAAATACAGAAAGACAATAAGAGAATAAGTTCTGTTCGGTGACTTGATTGGGAGTAACAATTATTTCTGTACTTTACTGAACCTTCGGTGAGGAATTGCATGCTAGTAATGTAGAATTAAAATATATTCTGGATTCCTGGATAATGGATTCCTTGAATTTACTAGAAAACAATGTCAAAGATGACTAGATACGAAACTCTTTATTTCGTGAGAGCGCTCAAAAATCCGCATTTTTGTAACATTTCTGAACAGTGCTACTGTGATAGAAGAATGACTTCTTTGGATTTTTGGGTACCATTTGGGTATTTTATTACAAACAACGACGTTTAAATACAATATCACTACAATAATTCATTGAGAAACAGTTAAACATTTAATTATATTAAGTTTTAAGAATAAAATTACAATAATTTCTTTAAAATTTACTGCTGAAGCACATTTCTTTTGAAACAAAAACAATGGATTTTTTTATTGATTAGTGGTACTGGAGTATTTTGTTGAATGTTCTCCGATCTGAGACTGCTGCCAACATTAGAATGTGAGATGGGGGTGCGCTCTCATCTGCAATTTGAAAGTTTTTGAGTAAGTTTCGTATCTAGTCATCTTTGACAATGTTGACTAAATGAGCTGCAAGCCATTACGAAGCAAGGTTGTCAGTGACGAAACATATTTTGTGTTCTCATTCGTTACTGTAAAAATTTACACTACTTTACACATTTATTTTTACAATATCTGGTTCGGAGAACGGATACCAACGTTTTACCTTCTCTGATTTTAATGCTTCGTGTATGATGGTGGTTAAATAAATGTAGGAGTAATTTATGAATTTAAATTTTAAATTTATATATTATAAGTATATACATATGTAAGTAATTAAAAAGATTATATTTGGAGCGAATATGCCTAATCCGAGTGGAGAAACTGATAACTGCAGCATATTCTAGAGCGTGTGAATCGAGTTTTCGATATTGAGAATAATTCGTACAGAACTTTACTCGTACAGGCTTGTATAAGAGCTAACGGTGGGCGCATAAGGGCGAAGCCCTATTGAAGATAGCATTGCGGTAAAGTGAAATCAGTAGACTGTGAGAGTTGCGAAGACTAATTATCGCGTATAGTGTAATGTAGTGTTAGTTATTGAGCCGTACCACCATAATTAATTACAAATTCAGTTTTCATTTATTTTGAATTAAATGTGTTAGTTCACTTAAAATTCGTTTATAAAAAGTCAATACTGGCAACCTTGTATATCAGCGATCAATCAGCTGAGTTTATTTTACGGGTGATTGCAGCATAATAGGTTCCTTCTCATGATAAATAAATTTAAATTTTTGTATTAAAAAAATGTTTATAACGGATAAATATAGGCAGCTTGTCACTTCCTTTGTTTAGATGAAGTCCCCTATTGCGTAAGTTCTTTCTAATAAAGAATCAGTACAACAAATTTAGTTGCTTTTATTTAACTATGCAATTATCTAACCCTAACTATTTTTTAAAAAATAGTGGTTTAATTTAGTAAAACCGTTACAATACGATAGAACAACTAGAGTGATCTCGCACTTCGTTTCATGTGTGCTTGCTGTGCGCGTAGGCATGTTAAAGTTGTCGATTTTAACATCTAGGGCTTATCCGAGTTTTAATCACTGCGGTAAAGCATAACGTCGGCTGCACCGACCTGCTGCAGACTCTGTTTAATGAAAATCTAAAATTCTTGATTTTTGAATTTGACGGTCAATAATTTGATGGTGTCCATTTATGCTTTACAAAGTGCTTGGAAAATTGCACGTCAGAAAAAAACCTTGGAAAAATTTAATATAAAGCCGGTGGCAAATTTGAAACTTACTCAAAATCGCTCAAATTTCAGCTGAGAGCGTTCCCCCATCTCGCATACTAATTTTGGCAGCAGTGTCAGATCGGGGAACATTTAACAGCTGATGTGAAAATCGCACCAGTACCACTATGTCAATAAAAAAAATCCATTGCTTTTATTTCAAAAGAAATTTGCTTCAGCAGTAAATATTAAAGAAATTAGTGTAATTTTATTATTTAAACTTAATATAATTAAACATTGCATTGTTTCTCAACGAAATATTTTAGTGAAATTGCAATTAAAGTCGTCGTTGCTCTTAATAAAATACCCAAAGTATACCTAAAAATTCAATGAAGTCATATTTCTACCGCAGTGGCACTGTTCAGAAATGTTATAAAAATTGCGGATTTTTGAGCGTTCTCACGAAATAAAGTGTTTCGTATCTAGTCATCTTTGTCGGTGGGTTTTCTTTATGAAATATTCATGGTTGAAAATTTACAGTATAAAATTATTAACATTTAAAATTACACTTTTAATATACAGAGAGTCTGCTTGTTTTTTACTTATAAACACACAAATAACCCTTTGTTAGGAATGCGTTGCCACTCTGTAAAATAATCTATAAAAATTAATAATAAATATCCAAGCAAAATTAAATGAGAATTCGCATAAAAGATTGTGTGAAAATAAAAGAGTAAATTAAATTTTGGAAAACATCATCATCAGCAAATTTTGTGATGTAATTATTATTATTTGTGATTGAATATAAGTACTAATAATATTATTATATATACACCTAATTCTGTTTTTACACGGTAATTGGTTTCAGGAAAACTCGTGTAAAAAACATCATATGCAAAATAGGTCTATCACCTATCTTTATGTATAAAAGCTATTGAAATTAGTGAAAAGCAATGATTTTTATAGGTTTCTATTGCTGAATCACATGTATAATGTGTTTTAACAAAAGATACCCTACTAAAGAAAAAAAAGATATGCACTCTTAGCGTAAAATTAATATGAAAAAATGTATATAAGTTCAGGAACTAAAAAAATTATGTAGAACAGCTAAGTTGTTACCAAAAAGAATAGGTGATTAAATTTTTAAAAGTAAAAAAAAAAAACTAAAATGATTATCATAAATACAGGGACATTAATTTAATTGTTGTCATCATCAGTTACTGGCATTCGCTTGCATCGAATGCGTAAAAATCACTATCATCGCTAAAATAATTTTCCACTGGATTTTCTCTTGCTCGTTCGGAATCTACATCTTTAACAGCGAAGTCTGTTATGAGCCTTTGTTCGCCAGTTTTTGTACCTCTTTGTAGGTATAATTCTTTGTAACGAGCCATACAAGAATTCAGCCCACGTTGGAATTGTGCAGCTCTTTCGACATTGGGATCGTTTGTGATGAAATGGTATCTCAATTTGTTTGCAAGTCGAAGTCCTTCTTGGATGATATTTCCATAAGTTTAACATGTTTTTCACTAACGCTGCTTTCTATAGCATCACATCCTGTGTAATAGCAAAATGTAATATGTCGTCTTCAATAAGAATTTTGCTTTTATGGTGTTTACGATGGCGCGATCTAATATTTCAGTTTCGGTTTCCCAAGTAATGGATGAATTAAAATATTTTTTAGCTTACCTTTTATCTTGATGCGTTAGATTTAATGTAACGGTGGAAAACAAATTTGCCTATAAAAATTCCGTTAGCGAACACGTCTACTTTCTAGTTACTATTGTCACAAATAAATTTGAATGTGTGCACTAATAGGAACATATGCTTTTCGAAGAAATTAATTTTAGCCAAACAAAATTTAAGCCCAAAAGGTTTTGATCGTTGCCTCATCAGACTTCTTTTTCCAACTGTTGTTGTAACTTTTCACTATTCCACAAAAATATATGGTTGATACAGCTCCATAAAACTGAAACGCAAAACAATTCAACATAACAATGACTTGAAAAAGCATCTAAAAATTTGTTTACTTCCGTGTTAAATCAAAACCGTGTAAAAAAAATTAGGTTTACTGTATATATAATACCTATAAAAAAGTGTCCTTACATAGAAAGCTAGGCCTGATAAAAATTTGTGTAAATGCTATGGCTAAGCTATGGACTTTTGTATCTTAAAGAGAAATTCCCAAATTTTAGTAAGGCAAAAGTTATAGACGGATTATTTGTAGGTTCACAAATATGGCAACTGATAAAGCAAAATACCTTTGAAGGAAAGCTGAATGACCAGAAAAAACTTGTTTTGGAATGTTTTGTGAATGCAAGAAAATTATAAAGCATGTCATATCAGGTTTGGGGTATAATATGTCTATAAAAATACATATGCTGGACCCTCAATTGGTTTGCTGTGAGTGAGGAATTATAGTAGGTCAGAGGTTCAATCAGGACATTTCCTTAATGGAAAAGTGTCATCAAGGGAAGCGGGGTCCAGGAATGTGAGCAAATTATTATTGTGAACTAACACAAGCACTTATTCATGTTTACTAAAAGTTAATCCAATGTTCCAAATATTTATATATATATATATATATATATATATATATCCAATGTTCCAAATATTTATATATATATATATATATATATATATATATATATATATATATATATATATATATATATATATATATATATATATATATATATATATATATATATATATATATATATATATATATATAATTGGCGCTTTGTAACAGCTGAAGCGATTTTCGGCGAGTTCCTCCTCCAATTTCTGGTTTTGCGTCTTGATGATTTTCCAACAAATTGAGGGACCTACAGTTTATATTGTACTAATTTACTTCAAATGGTCCACACATTTTTGCAAGGATTAGATTAGACTTGCAGGTACATATGTGTTTATTCACTCACATACTTATAGGCGGCCGCGATAGCTGGAGTGGTTAGCATTGCGTACTGTCAATCGGAAGACCAGGGATGGAGTCCTGGTCCTACCAACATCCAAAAATTACAGAAAATTTATTTAAATAAAAAATTAAGTTAATTTATTTAATTGCGGTCGCCACTCGGCAGGAAATGGCAAGCTCTCCTAGTGCAGATCTGACATGAAATAAAAGCTCCTCATAAACAAACATCAGCTGTTCGAAGGCGGCTCGGTATAAACAGTAGGTGGATCTATTTTGTTGGAAAAACATCAAGACGCTTACCACAAATTGGAGGAGAAGCTCCACCGAAAACCGTTTCAGCGATAACAAAGTTTCTCACTTTTTAACTGTCACCTGTTTCAAAAGTGTTATGAGAAAATCATTCTCGCTAAGTTCTTAATTCGAGTACCACGCTCTATCGTTTCAGTTATCAAAATGAGTTTTATTTAATTTTTACTCGAAACGAAATAAATAGTTAACAGATAATGTTAAACGTTGAAATTGAAGAGTGCTGTTATCTCAGAGCAAGCAGCCATTTTAAAATTAAAGTTACCGATTTCATTTCGTTTTGATAACATGGGCTCGAAACGAAACGGGTTCCTTTCGTTGAGTTAATTTTTCTTGTTAGCGTTTGAATTATTTTATTCGCCATACTAATTTTTGATAGCAAATTACGCTAAATGGTGGTACTTCATTCTCAATTACCATGCGAATTACGACCAAATCGTAGTCTTCTACAATTTTTATTGGAAATTTATCGAAAACTGCTGACAAATCAAAACAAAAAAATGAAAACCCATATCAGAAAACACTAAATCACAAACTTAAATTTGAAACCCAACATAGGAAATTAATGTCTAAGCGGAAGCTAAACTTGTTGAAATTAAAAGCAGAGGGATATAGTATAATTTTGATTGAATGTGTTGGTTTAATGATTTTTTTTCGGATTCCACATGCTAGCACGTTCATCGTCAATTCAATTAAGTTTTTAATAAACTTTTACTTTAATAGTAAAGAGGAATGAACTAATGCTTCAACTTTTGTTCAATGTGGTGAAGCCATGTGCCTTCTCTAACAATTTTAAATTAATTCCTGAATAGTGGTGGAATTAAAAAAAAGGAAATTCGAAAAATAGATCTTTCATTGAATTTCTCTTAAAGCGGGTCAAGGGTGAGATATTTGTTCCGTTAAAATGAGTGGCTCATAATGATTTAGTAATGTACCCCACAGCTGTAACTCATAAGTCCAAAATGGGCTCATGATAAGTACATAAGTAACTTATTTTGGGTACATAGTTTTAAATGGCAACTTATGAGCCAATACAAATTTCTGAAATTTAAGCCGAGAGTCCAACTTTTTATAAACATGTGTGTTCTCCAAGTGAGTCTTTTAGCCAGATGTATTCCACGGCACATAGTTTTAAGTGTAAAGGAACCGCAAAACCCGAGTGGCTAGCATTGCGTACTGCCATTCGGAACGCCAGGGCTTGGTTTTGAGAACATGAAAATTTGAATTGTGTAGAATGCAGAACTAAGAAATTATAAATTTAGGTATTTTCAGCCTACTTTAAAAAAAAGCCATTGTCTTATTTCCTAATTCATTCTGGTGCATTAAGCCCATACTGATACGTACACAAAATGATTTCCCATATAATTTTTTAGCATGCGGCAGAATTTATGACATAAATTCCCGAATGTATAAACGTATAGTGCATACATTGAAAGATGGTTTCATAATATATATATATGTGTGTGTATGTACATATGTACACACGTTTTTAATTACGATATTATTTAAGCTCTGAATTTGGCCATCAAAAGAGTCTTTACCTAGTAGATAAGATTCATTGCTTAGCTAAGAGGTGCGCATGCGCAGACAGTGTATTACATGATTGGAATGAGGGTTTGCGTACAGAGTGGCCTCGACAAATGAATCGCATACTAATATACATACCTCCATATGTAAGAAGGTTTTAGTACTCTAATCATGTAAGGTGCACCGCAGCATCGCTGACCACCTCTCTGAGAAGACAATAATATCGCAATCATTTTATATTTAGTAAAAATTCCATAGTACCAATATAAAGCATACTATATGTACATATACATATATATATATATTGTGTATATTGTATATACAAATATACACATGAATCTACAACTTCAGCCAAAGCTGTGATCATCTATTGTTTTGTTTGAATGTTAGCTATCGTCTCGGTGAAGTAGCTTCGTGGCTTTGGTAATGGCCTACCGGGCCTGGTCTGTACGTTTGGTGTTCATTTCAGTTTGGCTATTAGTGGCGTTCGGACGTATTTAAAATAGTAGTGTGCTTTGCCTTAACTGAATTTTATCCATTTATAGACAAAAATATATTACACACCAATACAGACATAGTAAAGTGTTTAATTGACTTGTTTGTTTTCTTTGTTGTGGCAATCATCTGTAGCTTCTGTGCAAGTTTAAAGTTGAAACTGGTAACAAGTTGTTTAAATAACAAGAAATTTGCAAATTGGAGATTCAAGCTAAAACTACATTTTGTTGCCAACAATCCAGCGGGGACAGGAAAGGTTGCTTTGTGCGAAGTAAGCTTTGGTGTTGTACAATAAAGTGATTTACAAAATGCTCACTAAATGTATGAAACTCAACATATGTACATTTTTGGTTGGCATTTCTTAATATTGTTTTATTTCTACCTACCTTCAAATTATATTTATATATACATATGTATGTACGTACGTGTGGTGTTATAGTGTTTTGATAAAAAAAAAGATATACATATATGTATGTTTCGAATTTATGGCGCGGCAATAATACTTAAAAGATTTATGAATTTCAGATAAATATATGTACATATGTAACTTTTGGCGAAATCACCGAAAAAGCCGCGGATGTACATATTTCAAAAATACATATTATAATTAATTCTTAATTCAATATGGTTCCGAAAGTCCAGATTTTATTAAACCTTGTATTTGGATTAATATGCTGCAACAGTGGTGAGTATTAAATATCGAACTTTTATACTAACTCTAAAAAACACCCTTATACCTGTTGAGATGGCTTTAAACACAAATTTACAAACTACATTATTGATATAATATATACTATGAATGTATGTATGAGAACACAAATATGTATGTTTATATAGATGCATATCCTTTAAAACTTAAAATTTGTACTTATTCAACGAATAGAGGATATTTCTTATTAACTTTTCAACGGTCAATGTGCATATACATATGCACCTACATATGTGCACATGAATACATAAATATTACATTCAGGTATGTGTTTTATATACGAGTACTTGTATCACTTGTTTACAAGTTTTAGTCAGAATGTAGACAGCTTAACGCACCCGCTAATAAATTCGTATTGTTTAGATATTTTTTATGTATTTATGTATGTACATATGTATGGATACATGGTATGTATGTAAAAATAAATGTTTCTACCATAAATGTAATCCATTCATATTTTCTCTTGCATGAAATGTACATTCATATACGTGTATACTCGTACAAACATACATATGTACGAACGCACAGACGTAAAATATTTGAATTTGATTAGCATAAAATACGTATTTCTCCTTGATATAACTACGAAAAGAGGCTGATAACTTCATGATTGAGGCTACACATACATTTAAGCATGAAATGCATTTGTTCCCAATTAACATAACGATTTCGCCTCGAATTGAATACACGATCGTTTTCTCTGATATAACTACGTAGTTATCGAATATTTAATATTATACGTATTTTTATTTGTATATAGTGATATCTTTCCGGAATTACCAATATTTTCAAATCACTTTATACTCGTATTGCGGCGTTAAATATATCTATCTTTCTAAAATAAATGTACATATTGTTAAAAGATATATTTTCTTAATTATGATATCCAGACGATGCCAGAAAACTCATTTACTAGAGATCATCTCATTTACCTATTATATGTATTTCGAGCGCAAGATGTCGGCTTAATATTTATGTTTATTGGGTTGTAGATTGCTAAAAAGAAATTAGTCGCATCTGCTGCCGGATGGCCGTTGGCTATGTCTTCATCTCTTGTGTACCCTTGTTCCGAGTACATATTCGTACCGATAAATAAAAACAGCAAGTATTGCAAAAAGTAGGTCGTCCGCAGCTTGGTGGACGCGTCCACTTTGTATTAGCTGTAGGTGTGGTTGAATTACCGGTGGCAACGGAATGAAGAGTTATTCAGTAATGTTTTATTGCTCACTTTTAATATATGTACATAAATAAATTTATGGTTTTTGCATTTATGTTATTCAACAATATTTTAGTGTTCACTCTACCTTGAAATATAGTAATTTGCTTTCTCAGTTTTCGGTTTATAAGTTTTTCGATTTTCACAAATAATTTAAAATCAAATATACTTTGTTTTCACTTCGGAGATACGAACAGAACCTGTGATAATAAAATGCCAAGTTTCCCACAATGTCGATTCAATAAGTATTATTCACAGCAGATCATTTTATTTTTTATATCTCGCCCATCAGAAAGCTATGCGATCTGAGTACCACGAATTGAAGTCAACGGAATGCCGAAAGTTTAAATTTTAAATTACATACTAAATATAATAAAAATATATATATATATTCAAATTTAATTTAAATTAAATATTAGTAATTTATTTTCTTTTGCAGTTACTACTGTGAGTTCTTCTTTTCCATATTATGGTACTAAAATAGGCGCACTAACGCGATTACATCATGGCGTTTCAGGAGATGTGTACGCCGTCGATTCTCGCACCCTGTTTATTAAAAACTTTAATTATGATGGCGATGCTCCAGGTAAACATATTTATATTTGAAATGTAATTGGTTTATGTACTATACATACCTATGTACCTATATGAATGTATGCGCACTTAACTCAATTCGATGTGGGCAATACGCCAGTTGCTTGTATATGTACCATACACGTATGTACTTAATATAATATACTCGTAGAAATATACATTTGTAACACTTAGCTTCCTACATGTCCTAAGTGGGGTGAAAAGTAACCTCTTTGGGAACTGTTTTAACTGTTTTTTTATTTTATTCAATGTAATCCCCTTTTAACTCGATACACTTATTCCGGCGATTTTCCAACTTCTTGATCCCGTCCGAAAAGTGCTTTCGCATGCGCTGCACTTAGCGGTAGGATAACTTTTTCATATGCAGAATCTTGCCCAAAAAATGGCGTGTGCGAAAATCGTTTTTGCCCATACTCAACGTGATGCCAAACACGCCAACAACATTCAGCTGCCAAAACAAAACTAAGGGCAGTATCGCACGGAAATATGGCATGTTTACCTAAATATGAACGGACTACAAGGCACTATAACCTTTTTTGCAGTAGCAGCGCATTCTGGCGGTCTAGGAGGTTACTTTTCCCCCCACCTAGTATATTCCGCCATAATTACACACATTACTGTATTATACTCGAATACAAATTTTATAAAGGACTTTTTGCATTTTTTCCAACAAATGAGGGTCCTAAAGTTTCAGACTGCTTTTAATCGGTTCGGATGTTGTTGAGCCAGTGGTATATATCATAAGTACATATGTACATATCAGATATGTTCACCGGTACCTGTTTACGGCACTTCTAATATATTCTTTTTCCTCGCAGCAGAGATCACTAATGATAAAAATGACAAAAAAATTACTTACAATTAATATCATTTTAAGCTCAAAAATAATTTGTGTCATGTGTAAATTATTTAATATGGATTTAATTAAAAGATATTTAACGAACAAAATTCGATTGATTATTTAGTAGATATTTTCTTTTAATTTATTTTATAATAATGATATTGGTACATGGTTTGATGTATTTCCAATTTGGAATTATAAGTAATCACGTTGTAATCATTTCGTTACAACTTTAATGTCAACTATATTCGACGTTCTATCTAACGATATCTGCAAATAATTCAGTACTGACCAAAAGTGAATTTACACCATTTTATAATAGCTCAAATTATTTGTATAAATCTCTCGTTTCTCGTTTAGCTGCATACTTTTATGTTGGTCATACACCAAAACCTAGCAACGATGGAGCTCAACGTTTGCGCGATGAACGTGGTGGTGAAAACGCTCTTACTCGCCGTTACCGCAACAGAGATATCACTCTCCCTTTACCCGATGGGAAGACTTTGCGTGACATTAAATGGTTTTCGGTTTGGTGTGATGAGTTTGCTGTGAATTTCGGTGACGTCTCCATTCCATCCGATTTGGACTTCCCGCGACCTCAGAAAATTGCACCCCTAAAGGGCGTTCACGAAGTATCCTCGGATAATATTGTCATCGTAGATGCCCAAACGCTTTTAATACCAAACTTCAGCTATGACGGTGAAGCCCCAGGTAATAAAAATATTATTTATATTTAATTTGGTTAAAAACAACTTTAGTTTATATTTTTTCGTAAACGCAAAATTGAGTAACAATAATATAATAATGTCAAAACCAATGACCAAGATCCAAAATTAAAGAAGTAGAAGCTGTATTAACCAGGCAATCAATATTGCATTTTGTTTAATGCTAACATATAGCCCCTAGGGTGTTGCACAAGTAGCTTATATCTATGGTCAGAAAGAACCAGACTACTATAAAACTAACAACACATGCGTATATTACATCAACTATTTAAACTCTCAACGTTTTCTCTATTGGTTTTTTCCACTTTGAGATATACTACTATAAGGAGAGAAATTTATTGAGTTATCATCGAATAGGATTCAGTAAAAATTAACCAGCAATTTGTATAACAACTGTTATACATTTGCAGTTTACTGTTTTCTGGTTTTAAGTATTACCAGAAGTATTTTAATAAAGCGGTCACGATAGCCGAATGGTTAAAAATTGTAGAAATTTAATTTGAATAAAAAAAAATTAAGTTAATTTTTTTAATTGCGGTCGACCCCCGGCAGGGAATGCCAACCCCTCCGAGTATATTTCAGACATGAAATAAAAGCTCCTCAAAAAAAAAAAACCATCAACCGTTCGGTCCGTAGGTCCCTCCATTGTTGGAAAAACGAAAGACGCGTAAAACAAAATCGCTTTGGCGGTTACAAAGCGCCAATAATATATACAATATATGTATATTTTAATGAAATTTACAAGTTTATAGAATTTTTGATTTATTAAATTTAATCAAAGATTACTATAATGCAACAATGCTAAGAGCTTCATAGACGTTAAACCGTCTTCTGAAAGGACGAGGGATTCTGCAATACTTGCTGTGCAACTATTTGTCATTTAGATTTTTAAGAAATATGATTGATATACGAAAATGATTTTGGAAGTCTCCAACTTGACATTGTTAATACTGGTTCCAGATCACGCAATTGTCTGCAGTTCCAAAGTTATGACCGTTAACAAGAGCCCAGACGTCTTGCCCTCGTTTACTTTCAGACCCATACGCTTCACTTTCTTATCCAGTCTGGAGAATGACATACTAAGGTTTCATCCGATCATATTCTGCAATGAAACAATGCCAATTCTTCGTCGCTGTATTTAAATAGCTCGGCTGGCAATTCACTTTATTGCTTTTCAATCAGGCTAGTGCTATTCGAACTTCATCAACACCTGTTGCACAAAATCGATTGAGGAATCGGAAGAAATGTTCCTTAAGTCGCGCCGAATATATGTACTTTTTTTGCCCATCCTGGCGCTTAAGTCACGAGGCACAATTTTTATATCGTGGAGGGGAGGCAGCCTGAACAAAGACGCTTCAAGGGCTTACAAAAGACGATATGACGTCTTCTCTTCTGATAGGTTTAAAAATTTCTCTTTGATGCGGACTGAGACGAGATGTTCCTCCACCGGAGCGAATGCCAGGACTCAGCTGTTGTAGTAAATGTTCATCACACTTCTTGGTCGGCGGCGTTGTTAGTCTTACGTGGCCATCAATTAGCTGTACAGCGGATCTCCCAATTAAGGGAGACTCATCATTTTGGCCGAATGGTGCTTTTGTTCGAGAGTTTGATTTAAAGCAAAGAAAGATTAGAAACAATCTCGCTCAATTACCTGTAGCCTCCTCTGAGCCAAAAAACTGCTAACAGATATTAACTTGAATATTTACTATCAAAACGTAAGAGGCTTTAACACTAAGCTGAAAGACTTCTATTTACACAGCTTAAACTGCAACTATAAAATCTTGGTTTTCTCCGAAACTTGGCTTAAACCAAAGACTCCGAAATCTTAGGGAACAACTTTGAAGTTTTTAGGGATGACCGTTTAAATAAAATTGGTGGTGGATTTCTTATTGGTGTTCAAACTGACCTTGCTGCGGAAGAAATTCATTTTGCGAAATCGGAAGCGATGGAATTTCTTTGTTTTAAAATACGTTTAATTAATAAAAATATTTATATTGTCGCCAGTTATATCCCGCAAAATTCTGACTTTTCTACTTACCCTTTCCAGTCCTCAAGGTTAAAATCATTATTTTACATTACTAAAACATCTGACAATGTTGTTGCGATAGGCGACTTCAATTTATCCTGTATATCATGGCATTTTAATGACAGTTTACTAGTACCTAGCTCAATTCGAGATAATGCTCATGATTTCCTAAATGAGCTTTCTGATCTGGACCTTTTTCAAATAAATATGATCCACAATACAATAAGTCTGGAAAGACTTTGGATCTAATATTTTTGGATGACGTTTCGTCATTTTCTTTAAGTCGCTGTGATCCTTTCGTTTTGCCCGAAGATGGTTATCATCCCTCTAATCTTAATTATCCAATACCTACTTCAAAATCGAAAAATTCTCATTTTTCATTTCAAAAGGCAAATTATATTAATCTTAGGAATGCGCTGTCTACAATTTCCTGGCCAATGTATGACGGAAAGGACGAGAAGGAAGAAAGCGTTCTTCACTTCACAAGTGCTTTACATTCTGCCTTCAATTTCAAATTTGTTCCTATAGCAAATGAGCCGATCCGTGTTCAAAATGCTTTATGGTTTAATACAGCATTGAATAGCTTGAAAAATAAGAAGACTAGATTATTCAAGCTCTATAAAAAGTCCGGCAAAATTTCTGATTATGGTGCTTATTCCGTAGTTAGACAAAAGTATACGTAAGACTTTTGGGTTTCCATCATCTATGAAAATGAATGATGAAGTCTCTAACGATTGTTACAAAATGGCAGATATGTTCCCAGATTTTTTCGAATCTAATTATGAGCCGAACACAAATTCAACCCTACAGCCATTCATTTACCCTTACTTTATGCCTTCTTTTGATTTCGTAAAAGTACCACATATATCTGATGATGTTGTTCATCACCATCTTAATGACCTTAAGAGCTCATTCACATGCGTTCCGGATAATATCCCTACGAGTGTATTTAAATTTTGTGCTGAATCTCTATATACCGGTGTGTTAGTTGAATTTTGCCGGTTTTTTCGATAAAGAAAACACTTAATTTTCAGAGGAATCTCAAAATTTTTTTATGCAAAGTATTGACCATTGGTTTCTACACATTTCGCCCATCTCTCAGGCAAATTATGGATACTATTCCAAAAAAACTTTTTCTCTTTCGAGGCAAACCATTCGACGAGCCATTTTTCGACTTCTTCAAAATTAGCGAAGCACTGCTCTGCATCGATGCGAAAAGGTGATGTCTGGAGAGTACGGCGGGTGCGATAATATTTCCCAATTAAGTGTTTTTAATGTGTCTTTCACCAGTTTAGCGGAACTCACGGCGCGGTTGTTGAGGCCAATAATATCGATGCCATCGGCGTACGCCAGCAGCTGTACACTCTTATAAAAAATTGTACCTTCTCTATCAAGCTCTTCAGCTCGTATTATTTTTTCTAGCATTAAATTAAAAAAGTCACACGATAAGGAATCACTGTCTGAAACCTCGTTTGGTACCCCGTTCCTGACGGAGCTTTTAGTGTTGCTTAACGTCAGTTTACATAGCCGTATAAGTTTTGCGGAGATACCAAATTCAGACATAGCGGCGTAAAGGCAGCTCCTATTCGACAAAGAGGTGGTGGGTGTCGATTCTCTTCTGGTCTCTTCGGGTCTTTTCCAAGATTTGCCGAATGGTGAATATCTGGTCAATGGTGGACTTACTAGGTCTAAAGCCACACTGATAAGGTCCAATCAGTTTGTTGACGGTGGGCTTTAGTCTTTCACACAATACGCTCGTCAGAACCTTAGAGGCGATATTAAGGAGGCTTATGCCACGATAATTGGCGCAGACTGTGGGGTCCCCTTTTTTATGGATTGTGCAGAGCACATTTAAATTGCAATCGTCGGGCATTCTTTCGTCCGACCATATTTTGCAAAGTAGCTGATGAATGCACCTTGTTAGCTCTTCACCGCCATGTTTGAATAGTCCTGCCGATGGGCCGTCAGCTGCAGCCACTTTGTTGTTTTTTAAGCGAGCGAGTGCTATTCGAACTTCTTCATGGTTAGGTAATGGAACGTCTTTTCCATCGCCGTCGATTGGGGTTTCGGGTTCACTATCTCCGTTTACTCCGTTTTCACTGCTATTCAGCAGGCAGTGTTCCCTCCATAAATTTAATATGCTCTGTGTATCGGTGATTAGATCACCTCTTTGTGTCCTACAGGAGTCTGCTCCGGGCTTGAAACCTTCTGTAAGTCGTCGTCATACATTGTAGCTCTACATAAATCTGGTAGTAGATCTTCAATAGGAAATTGTAGGGAGATAGCAAAGTTATGTTCTATCCCCAAAATTTTCGAAGCTATTATAACTGATCAATTAGCCCATTCTGTGTCATCAGTGGTTTCAAAAATGGTAATCAAACAGATGTTAAATACACTGACTTCAGCAAAGCATTTGACAAGGTCTCTCAAACTTTACTTCCCTTTAAACTCGATCATTTCGGGTTTCTACCTTCCCTTCTCAAGTGGATTTCATCGTACTTCATTAGTAGAAAACAAAAAGTAATTTTTAAAAATTTTGCATCAAGTGAAATAGCAGTAACATCTGGTGTTCCTCAAGGCAATCACCTCAGTCCCTTACTCTTCTTTATATTCATCAATGACCTTCCAAATGTTGCTCTTCATTTTAAAATACTCGGGTACGCAGATGAGGTCAAGCTCTTTAAATCAGTTCATTCTATTGAAGATAGGGAGCTTTTGCAACTTGATCTAAATATTTTAGTTAGGTGGTGTGATGCGAACTGTATGTCACTAAATTTATATATGTAAGTGCAAATATACCTATGTGTTTCTCCAGACAAAAGGAGTTTTAGCTTTCACTAAACGTTCAAGGCCCCAAATTACTCTTTACTTCACTTGTTAGGCCCATTTTGGAATATTGCTCAGTTGTATGGAGTCCGCACTATCAATTGTGGAGTGATAAATTGGAATCTGTACAAAAGCAATTCCTATTATTCGCGTTAAGAAATTTAAACGGGGATGCGAACAAGAACCTGCCTTCTTACAAAAGTCGTTTATGGCTTATTAATCTGCCTACACTCCATAGTCGTAGAAAGATGCTTGGAGTTTTATTTTTAACTAAATTGATAAGAGAAGCTATCTTGCCCATTCCTACTTAGCGAGCTTAACTTCACAATCCCTTTAAGATCATGTAGACACTTTAGGCCCCTTTCATTGGGCTCATGCAGAAAAAACTTTGAAATGCACGACCCTTTTAGATCTTTGTGTATCGATTTTAATACACATTTCCCCAACATTGATTCTTCTGACTTGCTTTTCCGCATCAAAATCTACTTACTGAGTGCTTTAAATAATTAAATAAATTCCCTCTCCTGGGTTCGTCGTTAAAAAACAAACGTTTGCAGTGGGTCTCTCATCCGAGGGATTGCTAACATTTTCAGTTCATTATTATTCTACCAGAAAAGTTCGAAGAGACCTTTGTTATAGCACAGTGTTATTCATCAGGTTAATCACGGTAGCGTGAACTTAATTTAGAAAGTTGTGAACTAAAATTGTAACATTCCAAAATCAAAAATTAAAAATGTAAACTTTCTTTCTGAGTTTCAAACAGATAGCAACTTTGCTAAAGTGCAGAATTTTGCCATGTATTTTCATTTCTAATTAATTACAAATTATATTTTCCCAACTACTTCAATTTACTAGTTTACATTTTTTTCTTCATCAATTCAATTGAATTCTTTTTTTAATTTCAGATGCCAAATTCTGGGTTGGCCGTGGACAGCGACCGAGCCCGCAAGGCCTACGTATTCCAGATGAGAATGGCAAAGAAATTCCATTGCGTCGCTATGATCGCAAGACTATTGTACTTACGTTACCCGACGATTTGACTATTTTTGATATAGGACATTTTGGTGTATGGTGTGAGGCTTTCACCGTCGACTTTGGCCATGTTCGTATACCCGAAGGATTAAATGTGCCACCATCCTTAAAAATGCTTGGCATTAGTCCACAGGTAAAAACGCACATGCATGCATTACGCTTAACGGGTTAGGGCGATTTGTTATATCTATGTTACCAGAAGTTACAACGTTACTTAGCTGATTATTAAAGTATTTTATTGAATTCGTATTGGTAAATAATGAAACTTCTATAACTCAAATTTTCCAACTTCGACTATATTCATTATGTATGAAAGGTTCTGCTAAATGTTGTATTACTAAATATTTGTCATAAATGGTATGATGGAACGTTATTCTAAGAATGGATGTGTAAATCGTTTGAACGGCAAGTGGCTTGAACATATTTTGAGAATATCACAAGTAACTCTTGGCAT
The DNA here is from genome assembly GCA_037013455.1 of Ceratitis rosa. NCBI lineage: Eukaryota > Metazoa > Arthropoda > Insecta > Diptera > Tephritidae > Ceratitis > Ceratitis rosa. Next base: position 244,559 of record JAWMAG010000044.1, on the reverse strand, counting down.
ATCGTTTTACGAATAGAGTGTGTATAGTATATATATTATTAAATTGACTTTGTATCTAATTCACAAACCGTACGTATGCCTTCACATAGACTCCAAAGTGATAATAAAACTGTTAGTTCATATTTTAATGCAATTTTTTTGATCACTCGAGGTGTAATTCGTCCGAAACTTGATAGTCTAGTAGAAAGCATTATTCAGCAAAAAAAAAATAATCTTCCTAAAACTACAAGGACGCAGCAACAATCTTGATTGATTTATGAATTACGGTACATTAACAAAACACATAACCTTCAGCAGTTAAATTTCATGATATCCCACTCATAAGTGTGTGAGTTTTTGTGCTGAGAGTGAGACTACTTTGTTATTTTGAAAACGATGGGTCCAAAAATATTTTGAGGTTAATTTTACACTACTTCTTGATGGGGAAAATATCGTTTGAGCGAAGCTTTAGCATTTAATAAAGACTTCGCACTATCAGAAACAACAATAAAACATTGATTTGCTGACTTCAAACGTGGTCGTAGAAACACCGATGATGCTGAACGTTGCGGACGTTCAAATAGGTAAATAACCGAGGAATACATAAAAGAATCCACAAAATCTTGCTCAAAAAGTGAAGATAGCTGACAGGCTAAAGGTATTAGGAAAACTGGCTGGCTTTAGACTGTTTGATCTGTTGACACTAGGAAAGCTCTGTCCAAAGCGAACAAGAAAACAGGAATGTATTTATCCATGTTTAAAATATTATATATGGCAATACTAATGAAATGAGTATGTTGATGACTAAAGCCAATTCTTCAACTTTCACCTGTGTTATATGCACTTACATATGTATATACCTATAGTATATAAATATTTTAGCAGCCGAAGTTCTTTTGCCTCAATCACCCAATATAAAATACTTTTCTAAAGAAATCAAAAAATCATGAAAACTTGCTTTCCAATAAGGTTACACTTAACGTAAAACCGCGATATGGCCTTTTTACTAATAAACATCCCCATTAAGCTATGTTAGAGGCCAGAAAAATACTTCACCGATTTTGTGTTACACGCGTGAGTGCCACCAGACCAGTACTAAAAAGTTGTTAATGAAATTTAAAAAAAAGAACTAACTTTTTATAAGAATTATGAGATTAACGGATATATGTGGTATAAGTCATGTGGGAAGCAAATGTGATACTTTCTTTTAATAAAGGCCATGCTCAACATTAGTTAAAACCTTTGGAATGAATAATAAATAATAGAAATATATTTAATTAACTTCATGAAATTACTTTTTGTCATACAAACGATTTGAATTACATAATTAGTTTTAGCTTCAGTGTTACTTAATACTGTAAAGTTGGTTACATCAAAGAAAAGTATTTAATTTTACTCATAAGACATTACCGTTTAAGTAAATTATGTTATTAAATTTAACAAAACTCATTGAAAAGCGTTCATTTACAGAAATATGAATTTATGGAAATTCGGTATTTCTTAGTTGAAAGGTTGGCTACAATCCTCAATTGTGGCAACGTATAATTTGAATACTGTACTATATATATGTAACATTCAGCAAAACAAAGAATTATCAACAAAACCTGAACTTTGCATTATTTTTTTGTGAAAACGTAATGATGGCTCACTTTTCTCTTATAAGAGAAATAATTTGGATTATTACCAATAGATCAACACTATAATATTGACCAAGATAAATAAATTTCTGTCGACTATAAAATTAATGCTCTGAACATTCAATGTTAAGTTCAACGCTCATGTTGGACGTGATATTTTCTGATATAAGAAATCTGTATACCAAGTTTTATCTCAAGATTTCAATTTTTCCTTTAGTGTACATGAACAGACGGTCAAACCAACTAGCATGACCTCATTCCATAAAATTTGAAATACATATGGATATATGCATACATATGTAATATATGCACTTATATCTCGATTATATTAGAAAAGCAAAGCTAAAACGCTGATATCTAAGAAGAGCAAAATCTTAGAATAGAGATTCAAGTAAAACATTGCTAAGAGTTTGTGTGCAAAATGTTAAACGGTTATTTATAATGGTTTCAAAAATATGTAATGAAATTTGTAAATATATAAACACATCCATTTGTACATATATGTGTAGGGTGAATTTCACCAATTTCTTCCGGTAGGCCTAGTAAAAAATTATACGTTGAGAAATATCACTGTGAGTAGTCTAACCTATAATATTGAAATGAATATATTATTATTCGATTAAATTAAAAAAGCTACTGTATAAATATTAGCTTATGTGTAAGAATTTTCACTGCCCTGGCAACCTTTTCTAAGATGTAAAAAACTGAGCTGTTCGAGTATTCTTTTTTATAATTTTGTTGTAAATTATTTGTTTATAAAACTCAGATATAAATATGTTTTAAAAATTTTTATTTATATTTACGTTGACTTTATAAATATACATATATTTTTGTACAAGTTAATCGTGCGTTTTGAATATAACTTTCAACAAGGTTGATATGAGCTTTTCGTCATGTACACGTACAACATACTTTTAAATTGATTACTCTGTTGGCTTTAATTAGCATCAAATTCACATTTTACAAGAAAATCCTGATTAAAAGGTTGCCATTCATGGTATCTGACTCGATAAAACAACATGAAGTAAAACATTAAACAATCAGCTTCATAGCCATATCTTTACCTTTGTATAGAAATGCTTAGCCAATTTAATAAAAATAAAAATAAATTTACATACGTTTAAAATTTGAAGACACGTTTGCAAAAACAAACAAGTGCCTAATGGGTCTTTTACATGATTGATGATTGTGGGAAATATCTAGTGTAAATTCCATTGCAATCAGGTTTAGAGATGTCCTATATGTAAACATATGTAAACATATGTATATATAAAATGTTTATTTTCTAATCCCAACAAAATTCACATATGGGCGTATGGGAATCATATCTAACACCAACATATTTAGTTAATTCACATTTTGGTTAAATTCACATTATTTCCTATTATTTCGTTGGCACAAACAAAAATACTTTATTCTTTTCAAAAATTTTGCAGTCGAGATTAAATTGTGAAGTTCTTTATGATGATTTAGCATTTGAAGTGAGATGGGCCGTAGCGGGTGACAGTATTGTCATACAACTTATCGCTAAATTAGGTAAGTTTATTTCACTTATTTTACAAATAAGTTATAATTTTTATAAGTTTGACGAACTATTGCATTTATTATTCTACCTAATAGTTATTTAGTATCATTTAATCGTGAGTATGTTGCTTTAGAACGGTCCGATCCGACCTTATCAGGATATTACACAGTAAAGCACTGCTTGAAAATGGATAAAATAAGTAACTGTATTTAGTCTAGAGTTAATAAGTTTGTATTACCTCATTGAATGTTTTTGAAAGGAGTGTAACACTATCCACTCTTGGGCCGTTGACTCGTTTCGACATTTGGCATAAGCCATGAAAAACAAGGCGGCTCCAAAACAAACAACTTTCTCTCATTTTCTGCATTTCAGCATATTAATAAGAAAATTTAGTTAATAATGCCTGTGATCATGTTTTTATTTTTATTAATGTGTTCCACTGCAAAAGACAATCACGAACCTATTTCTGATTTATAAAGTGTATTTTAAAATCTAATACTAATAATTATATAGTGTTTTCAAAGGAATAAAAATATTATAAAGACCGCCACAGTAGCCTAGTTTATTCATAGCAGTGCGTGTTATTGTGAGGATAGCCAGCATCCAAAGTTATAAAAAACAGACACTTTTTGGCAAAAAATCAAGACGCACCCCACAAATTGGAAAAAAACTTCTGCTGAAAGCCGTCACATTTTTGGGAAATAATTTATTTATGTATATATTTTTTGATAAAATAGTTTTACTAGAAATGAGTTGCCCGCCCATTACTTGCATGGAAATTTTAAAGTTGATTTTTTCAGAAGCTACCATTATTTTTGTATTTTTCATGAATATGAAATGGTGTATTAACTTTTACCCGAATTATCCCATCTGGAATTCCCTGCCATACTTTTCATATTATATATTAGCATATGCGAAATATTTCATGCTAATATCTTGTTCGAGCTGACATCGAAACCATGTTTTCGTAACAAAAAGTGCAAAACCCATAACTCATAACAACCACTTGTGTTTTCGTCCATATAAAATATGTTAAACCACTTTTCCCTGAAATCCACTTGAAAACTCACGCTGCTCTAGGTATACCAAAGTACCCACCACCAAAACTTATTATTCGCGTAGTGAATTGTTAGTTATTGAGTAACAAATAAACTTTGGTTAAAGTCTTTACAATTAAGAAATTGTACAACATTTGGTCACTTTTATTTAGCAATCCACTTATCGAATTCGAAAGATTTGGGTAATCATAGAGGCGTATTTAGTAAAATCGTTGCAATATACATATATAATTCATCAATTGGATTATCTTATTTCCGGGAAGATGGCAAAGGAATGATTTTTCCGAAGAAGTCTTATTTACCAATTGTTCGATTTACTTGAAATTTCAGAAATTTATTTTTGTGGTTTGGTTTTGTTTAATTTTTGTACGAAGACATCTTTTAGTCTAGTCAAACCAAATTATGAAAATGAACCAGAGAACAAGTTCGATTTGCTTGATATTTCCTAGGTTGTTGGGTTTTCGCCTAGATCAATACAATATTTTCTTGGCGGGAGAAGGATTACAGAACAATATCTCGTAGATCGCTGCGTCTTACTAGTATATAGTATGTTTTGAATTCGACTATGCGATTACATCCATATGGCTGCAAGCTATTCTTCTTCATTCAATCTTATTGTGCCCAAGCGAAGATTAACGTAGTGGTAATCATATTGCATTTACATTTTTTTGGAAGACTTTGAATATCGACTAATCATTGACTATCTCTGATAACTGTGGGAAATAAATAGATATAGGTTTGGGTAAAGGATATTTTTCCAATCGTAGAATATTCTTTTGCACGAGTTTTGTTGTAGTCCCATAGTAACGTGTGGCAGGGCATGCTAATATAATATGTAATATCTGTAAGATTGCGCTGTGGAGATGGAATAACACTAACCTCATTTGAGAAAAATTAATATTACTCAATTACTCAAAAACTGGTTTTAGTAAGACTTGACAACAGCATCGCGTGACCAAATACGATAACCATATAAAAAATACATAATACGCGAAATAGATTCAATAATAGGTACAAGATTCTGCACACGACCAAATTTGAATGAGAAAATGGTGGAAAGGGGATGAAAACCAAATCTACTTTACATGTAACGGTAAGTTTTTCATATTAACCCTTATGTTACTAACCGGGTACCCGGTACCCACCGCGGTGTATCTGTGTGAATAGTTTTACATAAAAGAAAGCTAGTTGTGAGTTGATTTAATTGATTTATTTTTTATTTTTTTTTTTAAACAAGCCTAAACTCCAGCCATCGCCATTAGCAACCGGGTACCCGGGTACCCACGGTGGAAATGCATGCAACTAAATTTTATTAAAACATATTACATTTTTATATAATTAATGACATTGAACAAATTCTACACGATTAACTGAGTGCTCGTCACATACAGGTTGGTGACAATTGGCACAAGCCTTACGTGTCTTTCGCCGTCTTCTTATTGGCAAAGCATTGCAGACATGGCAAGATCCTATTATTATTTTCCTTCCGGTTTTATCTTTTGGAGCCTGTGGACCAAGATTTACCACGACTGGTTCTGTCAGTGCATGGCCTAAAATACTTTGAATGGCATTCTTTGTTGAGAAATCGCGCATTATTTGTGGATTCGCGGTAGGATGTTCAATCACCGGCAATGCTAGTTCTTCACTTAGCTTACGCATAAATTGACGACGTTCTGTCGTTTTTTTGGCAATCATTTTATTATTTTCATAATAAATTGTATATGCCGCAAGTACAGAAATATCTTGCATGTTGAAAAACATTGCCATTGGCCATCTCGAAGATCGTCGTTGAATGGTGTATCTCCGCACCATTTGGTCTATTGTATTGACGCCAGCTTTATATTTATTATAAAAATTAATAATAATAACAACATAAATTAATTATTTAAGAAAAAACATTAGTGTTTCAGTCATTGTTAACAACAAATATTTTATTACCTTCAGGCTAAGCAGTTTCTGTTTCATTGTCGTCATCCTCACTCTGCCTATTTTCAACCTCTTCTTCTCTGCTGCATTCCTTTCAGCGGTTTCTCCTGTATCTTCATAATCTTCTGATTCGTCATGCTCTGAATTATCTTTTTGATTTAAAGCTTGACGTCTAGCTATATTTGCTGGAATCCAGTCTTCGTCTACACTGTCAGAAACCTCGCTCGAATCACTGTCTTGTTCTCCAAGTAATTTTCTCAAATATTCATTTCTTTCGGTTGCACTTAATCTAATAAATTAAATATTATATGATATAAGTCGTAAGTAATTTTCTTATACAAAATTTTAACGAAAACATTTACAAATATTAAATATATATAATGGTTATTTACCTAGCATATTCAGCTCTTGTTTGTTGTTCCATAATCTTATTTTTCACTGTGAAGAGAACACTATAAATAAAATACGTCTGAACTCACCAAAAATCTGTTACGTACAAAAAATACTCGAATCTAGTGCGCGATAGAAAACAAAGAAATAACCTTGAGTTTTTCTCTCTCTCCAACGGCATCTGCTCGGCTCCGAACAATAAAAACTGGTCGACTACCTGGAGTGCCCCAATACGTTTCAGATGTCATTCATAACTCTACGCTGTTATTATTTTTTTTTTTCTTTACTCTGTCACTTACTATTAATATTTCAAGAAAAAAATAATTTGGAAAAAATTTTTTTAACAAAATAAACAAAATTTTTAATACTCAGAATTAATCAGGTACCCGGGTACCCGGTTGCTAAAAGACGTCGATAAAGTATGTTACTAACATAAGGGTTAAAGAAATCGCGAAAAATGTGAAGAATTACAAACATTTTCGTATAATATCGTAATCGGTTCATAAGCACGGCCACATCTCATGAAACTCATGAAATAAATGGTACAACCAAAAACGGCTAATACGAATAGTAAAGATTATGCTAAATACACCTCGATGATTTCCCAAATCCTTCGAGTTCAATCAATGGATTGTTAAATAAAAGTTACCAAATTTGTTGTACTCTCTCTTAATTTTTAAGAATTCATTCAACGTATATTTATTACTAATAAACCACAATTCGCTTCAGTATACACAACAACATACTATTACTTTCACACTCTGCTATTTTCACTTCGTAACGATGTTGTCACCAACGAGTTTACTTTGTAATTAATCGTCCCGCTGTTCCAAACGCTGCAAGCTTTTTCGAGTGGACCACTTTCATTTTGTTTCTTTATCAAATGTTCTTCCATGGTTCGGTTGCATCGGTTCAGTATCTGGCACATCTCTTGGAATACCGCCGATTCGAAATTCCTTCCTTGGTTTGAGTGCAGTTCTATAGGTGCACCGCATCTGGCAACACAGTTGTAGGTGAATAGTTTTAGCTTCCTAGTTTGTAATTGGGTACACCTTCGGCCATTTGCTAAAGTAATCCATAACCACAAAGACGTACTTGTTTCCTAGTCTGCTTGTAGGGAATAGGCCAGCTACATCCATAGCAACTCGTTCAAATGGAGCACCTGAATTATATTGCTGCATCTGTCAATGACTTCTGGATTTCGGCCTGGACTTCGGAGCTACTATTACATTACGGGAGCCAGCCAGATACCAATTTTAGACTGTTCCATTGCGCCCAGTACTGCTTTTACTCCTTTTTTGGCGGTCTGTCCATCTCCAGCCCATGCATTAGAAGTTCCAAATCCGTATCATCCTGCTATTTTCTCTTCTTTTACGCCTCAATTGAGTTAAAACGAGCTCCACTGGGTGGTAACTTGAGTTTTGGAAACAGAAAAAAATTGCATGTGGCCAAATCCGGTGAAAACGGTGGATGATCGATGGTATTGAACAAGTTTTTGGTCTTAAAATTGCTGACAGTTCGATGCGATGGCACATTATCATCATGAAAAATCCATGAATTGTTGGCTCACAATTCCGGCCGCTAACGACGGATGTTTTCGCCCAAACGCCTCAAAACGTTCAAATAATATTCTTTATTGACCGTCTGTCATTGGAACGAACTCATGATGAACCATACCGCGAATATCGAAAAAAACGATATCCGGAAACTTTCTGGTCTTTTTTTCACAAAAAGATAAAATATAAATTTTTATACAAAATATAAAAACCTTCCGCTTAAAAGCACGTTGGACACACTCGAAAATACAAATATTCAACACATACATACATATGCATATGTAACTTTGTATTTTTTACTTAGATGACTCGGTCACGGTGACCGGTGTTGAGCATTATGAACTCGTTCCGCATAGTCAAACTGTAAAAAAAAAAATAGAAATATAAATCAAAACCACGTCGGTTTTATGGAAACAAGACTTATGGCTTTTTTACCACGATGTTACACCGTCTCACATTGCATTGGAAGAGTAATTGCATATTTTATAAAAAAAAGTCAAATTAGAAAATGTACGCGTTGGCGTTCGCACCGCTTACGCGATAATAGCCGAATCAATTATAGCGCATCACTCATTCCATCTTTTTGCTGTTTGGCGCCAGTTGGAAATACCAAGTGTAACCAGGTTGCATGCCCTCAAATCGTGATGCTTAAAACATTATTAAAATTTTCATTGGTGTTTACTTTTCATGTGGTGGCTACCAAACCCTACGCACAACCGCAAGGGATTCCCTTTCTCACTTTTGCTCGCTTCCAAACGGACGATTGTTGGCTACCCAATCGTTTCTGGCCCCTCCCAGGTGGATGGCAGCTAAAAGCATTTCTTGCGTGAACTTCCACACATGGTCCCACCCCCACATGATTTTGTCTTTGTAACCGGTTAACAATTATAAATCAAGCTTCAACTAAAATTTGTGTGTTTTGTGTTTTCGGCAAATCAAGGGATCTACTGTTTGACTAAATTACCATAAATCTTTATTTTAGATCCCAACGAATATATGTCGTTCGGTGTTTCAAAAAATCCTGAAAAAAGCTATATGATTGGCGCCGATGCCGTAGTTTCTTGGGTAGAAAAGGATACTGGTAAAGGATATGCAGAGGATTATTATTTAGGCGATAAGTCGCAATGTTCTGGTGGCCATGGAGTCTGTCCGAAAGTGAAAATTGAGGTTAACTATTTTGCTTATCTATAATGTAATTAAAACTAAAATAATATTTTGATAATTTCAATAATAGAACGGGACTAACTCAATACGACTGTTAAACGCAGCATGGGTAAACGGTTATTCCATCGTTACCTATCAACGTTCATTGCAATCAAATAGCAAATTTGATGTTCCAATTTCAATTAATTCTTCTCAAGCGATTGTCTGGGGTATTGGCCCACTTAATGAACGTAATGAAGCGTCATACCATACACATTTTCCCCGATTTTCAACTTTAATTGATTTTGGCCGACAACCTATCTGGAATTGTCCATCGCCTGAAGGTTTAAAACCAGATGACGAGAATGATAAAGAAAAAGATAAAAGCAACCCACACATGGAAATTCAGAGTTATACTTCTTTTAACCCTAGTAAGGCATCTACAACGCCAAGTCAAGTTAATAGTCAATCTGAAGAAGAATTTTACGATAATCGCCCACTGGCACTTCAGAATCCGAATAGACGCCAAGAATCACGACCTTTAGAACAATCACGCCCCCATCAACCTCCACGTCCAGTTCCTACCCCAAAGCCTGCTAGTAAAAATGGGGCCTGGGATATTCCTGCAATCCAATGCTATGAACCAGAGGATGGCGTTTTTTATGCACAAATGGGTCCAACAGGTGGAAAACATGGTTACTCTGCTATAACAGGTATGTGAAACTCAATAATTTAAAAATTTATGCAGTTTCACTTTTCCATTATATTATTTCTTCCCAAGGACACGTTGGTTGGGGTATATCATGGTATATAAATGGCTTGCTCATTCCCGAAATTCATGTCGTTCGGGGCAAAACATACACATTTGTTGTAGAAGGAGGAATTGATTCTGATATACCGGCAAAATACCATCCATTCTATATAACCGATGATTCTGTAGGTGGTTACGAACACAAAAGAGAAGAAGAGAAGATGGTAAGTTTTACTTTACTAGAATGAGGATGATAGAAAAGTGAATTAAAATATAAAGGCTTGGATTATATTTTGTGGTTATATATAGGTATTTATATGTACATTCGCTATATACAAATTTAGTATATACCAAATATAAATTAATAATAGGAAGAATTATTAAACATCAGTGCTACGGTTGATAATTGCCTGACACCTATTACCAAACTGTAGCAACAGTATTTGATTTGGTTAAATTCCTACGTAAAGTTAAGAATTTTAACCGAATGCACACACATATTTATTTCTTTGCTTTTTTTTGAAGAATTACAACACAACACTCTTATCGCTGCATTTTACAGGCTGTTCGCATTTTTGCGGGAGTACATCGGTCTCGTTCGGGTCAACTGACACCGACAGGAGTTGGTAGACTTTGCAACTGGACGCCGGACGTCGATGGCCCACCTGCAGATGATTATCAATCCTTCGGTGCTTATCAACGTACTTTGACTTTGAAATGTGATCATGGTGAACCCGGTGTCATAACTTGGACTCCTGATCGTGATACTCCCAACACTGTTTACTACCAATGCTTTACACATCGCTATTTAGGATGGAAAATCCACGTACATGATGCTTGCGAAGATCCAGGATTTTCTTCATCGGCTTCGGAGAAGCAAGAAGTGCGCATTCCATTTGCTAATGCCGATGAGGTTGGTGATGTTACTGCCGAAGCGTCAATTCGTCATGAAACCAAGGTCAGCCCCAACGAAAATTTTTTATTCAAGCACCAAACAGATTTGATTAAGAATCATAATATGAATGGAACTCCGCCAAAATTCACTTTTGAAATAACGAAATCGTCGGAAATTACTAAACTGATTTCAGATGGAATCCGTGCTGCTGAAGCTCTCGAAGCAAGCATTCTGAAGAACGCCAATGGTTTCAATCATACAAACAAAAGTATTGTCAGCAGCAACAAATTAAATCGTAATCCCGATAGTGTTCCAACAACGTCTGCAATCCCTACACATCAGCAAACAAATATGAAGGCCGTAGGAAGTATAAAAACGATTACAGTCGAAGCCAATTCAAAACTACCATTAGAACCACATATAGCCACCGCTGTACCAGAACTTTTATATGGTGAAAATCATGCACATTCACATAACAAAAATATACAAAACTTATCTCGAATAAAATCAAAAAAGCCATCGTCATCCACATCATCACCATATCATTTTTTGCATCATCAACCAAAGCATACACAATCTTACCATCATTTTCATAATCTTACTAATATTCCAGCGCAGTCCCAGAAGCCAATAGGCCTTTCAGAATTTCTTCGTCCACCTCACAGCACTGAACTTTTGCATCCTGTAAAATTACCAGGACGTCGCCCACTTCTCAGACCTATCAAAAAGGTACCAACCACTAAGCCCGTACTGCCACAACAGATACAACGTACACCTCAAATACCAATACAACCTATACCACAACCATCCGTTATTGTGAGCCATTATCGTAAAGCAACTTCTGGACTTTTAAAAGGGTTCCTCCAAGAAAACCAATTTCCTCTACAATCTTCAATAGCTTCTGTTTTATTACTTGGTCAACCAACAGCTTTAAGTGGTCATCGAAAAAATGATCCAGTACTCTCACATTCGATACAAAACTCCATTATACCTGTACCATACAGTGACACCGTTCCCCGTGAAACAATCGAGCTACATAATAGTGATAAGCGTGAAAATTCTGCTTCAATAAAGCCCGTTAAAAATAATGGTTTTAAATCCAATTCTATAGTAATTGAAAGTGGTTTCCGTCCTATAATTCGTGCAGAAAATGTTCTACCGCCACTCTCTCTAGATCAAGTAGCGCATCGTCGTGAAGATCCGGGGTCAGAAATTGACGAAGCAATGGAAACAGACACACTTTTTCTCACGGCCCAAAAATTGGCACAAACACAGAGTTTTGAACCAATGTTTATTCCATCGCCTCCTGATAGTACCAATATTACTAATTATGTACGACATGTCGTATCGCCTTCGTCGAATTTAAGTGAAAACGAACCTATTTCTAATATTTCAGCCAAGATTCCAATAGCAGCAAAATTGCGAAATGCAACCCTAGAAGATATTTTAGCGGATCTGGACGAAGTACTTTTAGAGGAAGAATCTACCACTAAATTGGATGAAACTGCTACAAACGATTTCATAGAAGATGAAAAACTTAAGGAAGATTTGAAAAACCAAAGCCTAAGTGTAGAAGATAATACATATGACATGGAGGAAGTTGATGAAGAAGATGAGCGAGAAGCGCAAGCCGCAGAACGCATTGACACATATTACCTACCACCAGATAATCGCAAGATACCTCATGCCAGCTTACCAAGCGGCGCTGTTGTTACATTTGATGGTAAATCTATTGTAGACGGTAATTTGGTCCTGCCGCCTAAATTAGAAACATTTGAAGGAGTAAGCTCAAGGCGTCAACCACACGGTCTGTCACAAATTGAACAGCTCATTAGAAGCACACCACAAGTCCGACCTTTCCGAGGAGAAATTCCACAACCAGTAGCTGAGTTTATCTCAAACGAACGCTCCAGAAATCGAGTGTCTGGAACCAGAGGTGGAGGCATTGTTGGCGGTACAGGATCTGGGAATGCCGGGCCATATTTACCTTTAACCTCACTTTCACCACCACGAGTTCATTCCACCAAATTGCAATTACTGCAGTCAGCTATGTATCGGCAATAGACATTGCATGAAATTGTTTCTCAAAAAATTACATACACATCACTGATATAACTATTTTTAAAAATATTATTAGCGGAAAAAAATACATAAAATACATTCATGTATAAAAGGTTTTAGCCTTTGTAACTGTTTGTGTATGAGCATGTTAGAGTACATATGTACATATTTATATAGTTTTCAGCCACCTCTATTGTATAAGATACAGTAACAGGTGTACATATGTCTGCATAAATACAAACACTGATGTCCAAATGATCAAGATAAGTAGAGAAATTTATTTAGGAACAGGTATGTACATCGGTTATGGATTTTAAAGTAATAGAAAAGGTAAAGCTGATACCGAAATAATTATTTAGTAGAATCCAAAGCTGAGAATGCAGAATTATTGTAAGCAAATAAATTCATGATTCTTGCTACATGTTTAACACAACATATGTATATATACAAATACATATGATTATAACCGAAGTCTTTGTTTTACCACTTATCAACGAATTTTAAATATTATTTCCTTTTTAACAGATTGTAATCTATTTTTTATACTACATAAAATGTGTAAGTACGAAACACATAAATTAAGTGACCTCTATCAAGAATCTTTTTATTATTGTTTGCACATAATTCTCTTTTTACACGACTTTCTTCGCATTAGTTCCGTGAGATGATATCTATCGTGTAATTCGGTGGTACCGGCGGCCGAGTGGTTAGTACAAGCTGATTATAGAACATTAATTTAAATTTTTTTCTGATTCCGAATTGAACTTGTAAATGATCAAACATAGGATTTTACAACAGTCAGAATTTCTATTTTTTTTAACTATGGAGTCTTATGGAGAGTAGTCCTGTTTTTGGGTACGCAGTTACTGTTCTATTCCCTTGCGTCGCAGTCACATATTTTGGAAACGTAAGTAAACTATATCCAGCATCGGATCACGGCTAAAAGAGAGGGAGCTTTAGTGGACATATTTGGTTTAAGGAATCACTAAATATTTTTTTGGACTCCTGAGATTATTGATGTCCATGATAAAATTAAAACTAACATCACTGCCCTCCTTAACTCAAAGGCCGTACGTTACTTCTTCTATTTAGAAAATAGCATCAACACTAACAACAATATCAGGCTGGAAATCCGAGGCAGAATCACTTTGACCACTCTTTGCTGATCAAGATTTATAATTTTTACGTTTTTTTTTATTTGTTATCACTTTTTGTCTGAGTTGGTCGTAGCAAGGTAACCATAAAATGGTCGCCAAACAAATAGGATCATGCGCGATTGAGAGACTGATTCATATAAAACCTTCTTCGCCTTGCTTGACAGATAAAACTGGTAGGACAGAGTGTAGCAAATCAAGGGTAAACATAAGTCGATGTTATTTATTAAAAGAAAAATGGTAGAAGTGACAGCTGTTTCGGAGATCACCACATCTCCTCATCAGACTTCTTATGGCAAGGATTGGCCCAACGGATCCTGACTTAACAGGCGAGTTCTCTACCACTGCGCCAACATCAGCCATTTAATCTATTGTTGTAGTATTCATTATTAACCAATAACGATTAAATGTGCTAATTTAGCCGCTACATTCTTAAAGCAATGTTAGCGAGTTACTTTGTAATCCTGTATACTTTCGGGCGTTAATTAATTATGAAATGTATAAACAGTATTAACTGGACTCGGACTCTATTTATATATTCATAAATGTTTTTGCGCCTAGATCAAATCTCCGACATTGTACTAAAAAAAATTACTCAAGGGGCTCATTCGATTCTTTCGATTATTGCACACTATTTAATAATTCACTTAATAATTCGCACTTCCGAAACCAATGCAAAACAGCTGAACTCATGGTCATTCCTAAACAAGTTGAAGATAAAAATAATTTAAACAATCTTAGACCAATGAGTATGTTACCCAATATAAGCAAAATAATTGGAGATAGTGATTAATATAAATATAAATAAATTTTTAGAAGAAAAGAAAATAATAAGTCTCAGATATAACTTGTAGTTGGAGCAAAAGACAAGTTACAAGCATGTTTCATCGATTTATAAAAAGCCTTTAATAAAGTCTGCATTAAAGGATTAATCGCAAAAATGTTAAGTTACTATTTCCACTCAATATTGGAGACGAATTTAGCAGCCGTGACTTTAATGTTATAAATAGCCTCCAACAGGGCACAGTTAATGCTCCAATATTATTTAATCTATTTTTTACAGATCTTTTAAATAAAATAAATAATATAATAGCATTTGCAGATGACATAGTCATTGATCGAAAAACACAAAACCAGACCGGTCATGTTGTGATAGACGGGAAACATGTCTTCAATGTTCTTGTCGTGCGTACACTCCGAGGACCCAACATCGACTTAGACCAATATCTTGTTTCAGCGAAGATACGCATGCGCCTCTGTGTATCGAAGAACGCCTGTCAAAAAACAAAAAACAAATCACAACAGACTGCCGAACGGTTTTCTACTCGACTTACACTCCTGTTCTCTGAGAGCACTCATCAGCAACTTGGTATACGGGAACTGTAGGACGGCATTTCAAGCTCCCTACGTACAGATGCAAACGAAACTACTGGATTTCGTAAAGGTCGCAAAAACAGCAGGTACGATGAGGACTGCCGTGTCGCAGTGGAGAGCAAACAGACATTGCAATGTAATGCTCGAAAATTCTATGAGAAGATACGACTACTTACCGAAAGTTTCAAGACCGGAGCAGACTCCTATAGGACACAGAGAGGTGATCTAGCCACTGATGCCCAGAACATATTGAATTTATTTAGGGAACATTTCTCCAGCCTGCTGAATAGCAGTTAAAACGGAGTAACCGGAGATAGTGAACCCGAAACCCCAATCGACGACGATGGAAAAGACGTTCCACCACCTGACCATGAAAAAGTTAGAATAGCAATCGCTCGCTTAAAAAACAACAAAGCGGCTGGAGCTGACGGCCTACCAGCAGAACTATTCAAACATGGCAGTGAAGAGCTGGCAAGGTGCATGCATCAGCTACTTTGCAGAATATGGTCTGACGAAAGCATGTCCGACGATTGCAATTTAAGTGTGCTCTGCACAATCCATAAAAAAGGGGACCTCACAGTCTGCGCCAATTATCGTGGCATAAGCCTCCTTAATATCGCCTCTAAGGTCCTGACGAGCGTATTGTGTGAAAGACTAAAGCCCACCGTCAACAAACTGATTGGACCTTATCAGTGTGGCTTTAGACCTAGTAAGTCAACCATTGACCAGATATTCACCATTCGCCAAATCTTGTAAAAGTCCCGTGAAAAGAGAATCGACACCCACCACCTTTTCGTCGATTTTAAAGCCGCCTTCGACAGCACGAATAGGAGCTGCCTTTACGCCGCTATGTCTGAATTTGGTATCCCCGCAAAACTTATACGGCTATGTAAACTGACGTTATGCAACACTAAAACCTCCGTCAGGATCGCGAAGAACCTCTCCGAGCCGTTCGATACCAAACGAGGTTTCAGACAGTGATTCCTTATTGTGTGACTTTTTTAATTTAATGCTGGAGAAAATAATACGAGCAGCAGAGCTGAATAGAGAGATTGGATAAGAAAGCGAAGGATATGGGTCTGGTAGTGAACGAGGGCAAGACGAAATATCTCCTGCCATCGCATTCGCGACTTGGCTCCCATGTCACTGTTGATAGTCACCAATAATAATGTCAGCCGTGAAATCCAGCGCAGAATCACTCTTGCCAACAGGTGCTACTTTGGACTAAGTAGGCAATTGAAAAGTAAACTCCTCTCTTGCCGAACGAAAACCAAACTCTACAAGTCCCTCATCGTTCCCGTCCTGCTATATGGTGCGGGAGCATGGACGATGACAACATCTGATGAGTCGGCGTTAGGAGTTTTCGGGAGAAAAGTTTTACGTAAGATTTATGGTTCTCTTCGAGTTGGCAACGGCGAATATCGCAGACGATGGAACGATGAGCGGTACGAGTTATACGACGACATTGGCTTAGTTCAGCGAATCAAGAAGCAGCGGCTACGCTGGCTTGGCCATGTGATCCGGATGGATACGAGTACTCCAGCTTTGAAAGTTTTCGATGCAGAACCCGCCGGTGGAAGCAGAGGAAGAGGAAGACCTCCACTCCGTTGGAAGGACCAGGTAGAAAGGACCTGGCTGTACTTGGTATTTCCAATTGGTGCCACACAGCAAAAAGAGAAACGAATGGCGCAATGCTGTTAACTTGGCTAAAATCGCGTAAGCGGTGTGTACGCCAGTAAAACAAAACAAAAAACGCCTCACCTATGGTAAAATAATGAGGATTGACATAAGAATGATATCTAGATAGGCAAATATAATTAAATATAATTCAGTATTCTTAAAAGGAATTTCACATTATATTAAGGTTTTTGAGAGCTCGACTAGAGACTTTGAAACACTGTAATACTTTTTGTTTATTTAAGTGACTAATTTTTAATTGTAATTTTAATGAAAAGAGGTCCTGGATAGGCTAAATTATTTCAAAGAGAAAAATTATACTGCGGCCAAAAAGATAATGTGGCGAAGCGCTGCAATTGTAGAAAATCAGATCACTTCTTACGCGCCTGGGAGCGGGCGAGAAGGGCGAAAACGCAAGCCTGAGGAATAATGTCGAGGGAAGACTAGTAATCTTATTTAGGCTTGTGAATTTTACGCCAGTGATGACCTCTAACCACTAGGGTAGGGGTTCGTTATAATGTAGAAAGCAACAAAATCTGCGCAGTTCACCAAAACTGTTTAGGAAATAAAACTCAGCCGTGGCGTATTACCACCAACATACGAGTTTTCTGTGTCACCAAAAAAAAAAATCAATTTTCCCCTAAAGAGACTCGAACCGATGTACCTCATGTTACTGATGGTCTGCTAAACAAATAACCAAACGGTATTATTTCATCTTTAAAATACTATTATTTAACTAGAATATATGTTGTTCATACCAAGTTCCAAACTCAACTAAATGTGCTGCTGTGTTGGCTGTTCCTTTCAGCTAACCATTTCTCGCATGTATCTCTAGAAGGGTTGTTTCATTGTTCTCAATAAAGTTGTGTTGTTGTTGTAGCGGCTAGCTAACCCCGCTTAAGGCAGGTATCATTAATCTAAGTCGCCGGGGTCATCTAAGGGGAGGTCCAGGAAACGTGCTGTTTCGACGGGGTTGGACCAAAGGGAGAGGGGGGTTAGATGAGTTGGTTTAAGGGGGCATGTGAAGAGGTGGTTAGTGTCCTGCGGGGACTCTCCACATGCAGGGCATACGTTGGGTATGCTGGGGTCGAGTCTGGATAAGTAGGAGTTTAATCTACTACAGTATCCAGACCTAAGCTATGCAAGGGTCACGTGGGTCTCTCGAGGCAGCTCGAGCTCGTTGTCTAGAAGGGTTGTTTCATTGTTCTCAATAAAGTTGTGTTGTTGTTGTAGCGGCTAGCTAACCCCGCTTAGGGCAGGTATCATTAATCTAAGTCGCCGATGTCATCTAAGGGGAGGTCCAGGAAACGTGCTGTTTCGAAGGGCTTGGACCAAAGGGAGAGAGGGGTAGATGATGTGACCGATGATTGTCGACCACTCAGGTAGCCCATGACCCACCTCTGCAACCCCGGCGGTAATGAGGATTCCTCAATGTCACTGAGTAGCACTGAATGATTGACAGTGTCAAAAGCTTTTGACAGATCCAGTGCTACCAGGACAGTTCTCGCGCAGGGTTGGTTTTGGTTCAGGCCATTGACCACCTGGGTGTTTATGGCGTTAAGTGCTGTTGTGGTACTGTGCACTTTTCGGAAGCCATGCTGATGTGCTGCTGGACGCAGATGGTGAGTGAATGTCGGGAGCAGCAAAGCCTCAAGCGTCTTCGCTACTGGGGAGAGGAGAGTTATCGGCCGATAAGACTCTCCTTTGTTCGCTGGTTTCCCCGGTTTAAGTAGCGGGACCACCCTACCGTTTTTCCACACATCTGGTATAATTAGGGTGGTCAAAGACAAATTGAGGACCTTGGTGAGGTAATCTGCTCCCGCTGGTCTGAGATGTTTTAGCATGAGCATGCTTATTCCGTCAGGGCCGACGGATTTGGAGGCTTTCGCCTTCCCGATAACCCCCTGAACCTCTTCTCTGGAGAAATCAAGCACCGCGCTTGTGTTTGGCAGTTTGTGCATACGGCGGGTTACACGTCGTTCCGCTTTGTCTACCGAAGGATGCAGTGTATAAAGCCGGCTAAAATAGCTCGCGCGTCTCTTCTGGTCCGACGAGACGCGATCGCCGAATGAAATTTCCGTGAAGCCGGTCCAGTTAGCTTTTTTGAAGTTAACGAAGGTCTGGTGGTCCACGGAAACGAAGTCGGGAGGTCTGTCAAGCGAGATGTGTATGGATAAGTGGTCCGATGCTAGTGTCAGTATAGGTCGCCAGACTATACTGCTTATCAGACCAGCACTCGCAATTGTTATGTCGGGCGAGCTTTGGCAATTACCCACAACTCTGGTGGGGATGTTGTCGTTCATTGTGCAGAATGTCGAAGCGTCTATCTGTTCCGCCAGCTCCATTCCTCTACGGTCATTTGACAGGCTAGAATGCCAAAGATCGTGGTGCGCGTTAAAGTCACCCAAAACGAAACGGTTTTCGCCTCTGAGCAGCGCATCTATATTAGGGCTATATCCAACTGGGCAACTTGTAACGGGAGGAATGTATATATTAAATATTTCGAGCTCGGCATCGCCTGACCGGATAGCTATGCCCTGCGGGGAGCTCCGGGGGACCGTGGAGGTTTGAGGGTTACCCAAAGTGGGTAAGGGCGCTGAAGGCACTGCCGTGGAGGCTGGGGGCGCACTTGGGCGATGGCAGAATGGGACCACATAACGTGTGGTTCACTCCCTATGTATCTTAAGACCTGAGCAGACCTTAAGATGACTCCAACCATTGCACTGGTTGCACCTAACCGAGGTGGAGGAGTGGTGGAGTCTTTTGGTGCACACGCAGCAGAAATAATCCGTCGGACCAGGGTTGGTTTCGACGCCAGCCCTGATAGGAAGGATTTGAAGCAACCCAGCTGCGAGTTGTTGCTCCGTTGGCGAACTTAAACTAATTTTACCTGTTGACCTAAACGGGGTGAGGTCGCCGAAAGGGTGACAGCCCTTGGCCGGATAAAATCCGGGTCAACTCCGGTGCGTAGAACCGGCTGCCTTGAGAGTCAATAAAGTTGTAAAATAAGTAGCCGTCTAAAGCATAGTAAATTGTGATTTTTTTAATAATAAATAAACGTTGACTGAATTCGTTACATTTAAGAAATTGCACAATAAATATACATTATATATATAATGAAAATAATTAATTACGCAATCAGTTTTCATTTCTTTTGGGAAGAACTACGCATTTTCTTAGTTCATTTAATATTCATTTAAAATAGTCAAATCGCCGCTGGTTTCTGCGGGGCAAACATTAGAAGCGGCATCGGAGAGTAGTGATAACTTTCATGGCGCTCTCATAAGTTAGGTTTTGACAGATGAGTCAGTATGTTTTTTGGTAGTTGCATTATAACTAACTAACCGCTGTGCTTTTCTGTCTTTTATATACCTCACCTATCGCTCGTACTCAGCACTGATAATTTTCTTAATGTTCTTATGATAAACAAAACGTTTCTCGCGTTCTAGAACATGTTGTAGTTATTGGTATTTCCTTTTAATTTGTCATTTTCAGAGAACGTATTTACTATCTCTGGCATTTTCGCCACATTAGCAGAGAACTTAAAATAATTCTAATTGTTTACTGCTGTTTACGTTTACCAACCAACCAACCCTGCCAGAGAGAACGTCAAACGTTTTACGTTGATTTACGTTCTCTGCTCAACCTATGGAAGAAAATCTGTGAAATAAAATCACGTGCAAAGAAAATGGAAGGGGACAAATTTAATCATTCTATTAAAGTACCTACGCAATATAAGCGAGTCGCTGCAGTTTTGAAAGCAGCTTTAGAACGAAAAAAATCCTTAAAATCGTTAATTTTTGAAGAGAAACATGCGGTAAGTTTTTAATATAGTCATTTATAGTTTTAATAATGTGTGTGTTTTTCAGCGAATGCGAGGAATGCAAGCAGTGTTGAAACAGTATATTGACAATCGAGGTGCCATTGACAACGCAATCGCTCGAACAAAAATTCTAGAGGATAATCCGCCTTTGTGCTCTGCACTTTGCAAGATTCTTGTGACCGAACTTCTTTTTGGGCGCAAAAAACTGATTGGAGAAAGTAAACCCGTTCTTACAGTTCTCAATTACCACGAACAATTTTTAGAACTATTAAGTGAAGCAGTCTGCGACACAAAAGAAACTAAAGGCAAGCAATTTATTCTATTCATTAGTAGAATTTTGAGGTAGATATAAAATGAATAACATCAAATCATTGGAAAAATCTGCCGCTATGAAGGAACCAGACAATCGGATAAAAGTACAAAGTGAAGGGAAAATTCCCACATTGCCAAATGACACCAGTACAATGGTGTTTGTTTGGTTGGTTATTTTCAGTTTTCTGATGTTCACGTTTCCTTTTATTACTTTTTATGGTGTCCGGTCATGGTTGCGTGAATCATTTGATATTTCGGAGTTCTATGTCAATTGCTGGGCGGTACTATCCTCAGTTTTTGTGGTAAATGTAATTATTTGTCTCTATGTATACAAAGCTGTAAGCGAGGAAAACAGCGTTTTGGAACCAGAAAAACCAGATAAAAAAAATACTTAATATGTTATTAATAAATCAATAAAATTCTATTGGATAGAAATGATAATGATTATTGGTTTTCTTTCCTTAGTTTCAAAACCTCGCTATGTACGTGTTAATACTAATTTACTTAGTTTGGGTGATGTTTTCCAAATGTTGGAGGAAGAAAAGTGGCGGAAGAAAGAAATGGTTCATTCAGGATCTTATAGTGATTTCTTAGACTCTGTAACCCAGCTTGAAGAGGATGAATACCTGGTTGACATGCATTTAGATGACCTTTTAATATTTCATTCCAAACAGAGGCATTACTGGGCATGTCATCCATACGTTAAAGAAAAAAAGCTCATGCTTCAAGACAAAGTAAGTAAGACCTTTTTTTACTCTTATATTATCTTATTTTTTCTCTTATATCTAGGGAACCTGCTTAGTAGCAGAGCTTCTCCATCCATTGCCCGGTACGTTTGTACTTGACATGTGTGCAGCCCCAGGGATGAAAACGATACAAATATGCAATGTGATGCAAAATAAAGGAACTATTTATGCTGTAGAGCAGAATGCAGAACGCTACACTTTGTTACGTAAAATGACTGAATCAGCTGGATGTGAAATAATCGAATCCATAAATGCAGATGCACTAACAATAGGTATGTAGATACACAAAGGGATTGGAAGTTGTATTCAAACTAAGTTCACCTTTATTACAGATAGCAACCGTTGTCCATCAGTGGAATACATACTTGTTGATCCCTCTTGCTCTGGATCCGGAATGCAAAACAGGATGTCTTTAGAGCCAGATGAAAAAAACCCTGACCGTCTTAAGCGTCTTGCCGGATTACAAATAAAAATGCTTTCCCATGCTTTAACTTCATTTCCCAATGTGAAACGGGTAATTTACTCTACGTGCTCCCTTTTTGAAGAAGAAAACGAACAGGTTTGTGCAGAAAATATTGTTTTATAAACATATATGTAGCTATGTAACCTTCCTTTTATATATGTAGGTGGTTCAACGTTGTTTAAGTTTAAATCCCCAATTTAAATTACTTAATTGCAAGAAAGCTTTGCGTAATAAATGGAATAATGTTGGTAATGTCAATTACAAAAATGTGGGTAAATATTGTCTTTACACTCGCCCTGATCAGGATCATGCTGATGGAATATTTATAGCGTTATTTGAAAAGCGGCGCGGAAGTGAAGAAGCTGACTGATATAAACACTTACGTTTATTGGAAATGAAAATTCAATTTTATATTATTATGTTTATATTCTTGGATTATACAAAAGTGGAAACAACTGCATAATTGTATTTTTGTATTTTTCGAAAATTTAAAAAGGCTATATTTCGGAATATTACAATACAGACTTATGTCCTTGCGCAGATAAAGTTCGTGAAATTCAATTTACAGTAAAAAAATACTATTTTTTTTATAATTTTTCTTGAAATTGTATGTAATTAAAGAAAAAGATCATAAAATATCTTTAATGTAGTACCTATTTATTTTGTAATATATTTAAATTATCTTAAGATGTAGTTTATTCGTGTGAGGCCACCGGTTTGGTATTGATCAGTATTTTTAGCTGAAATACCTTTGTGTAAAGTGAAGTAAAGTAAGTTACCTTTGTGAATTGTCGGTTGAGGCGACTCAACACCGGTTTTGCCCTTTGGCAGTACTTTTGCCTAAAAATATCTTTACGCTCTTTTTAAGAATAACCCTAGGAGGACACTGTCTGTATGAGTATGGTCAATGCTCCCATATAATCATTGAGCATTTGACATCATCTGTCATTAGGCAGGCAGAGCCGTTCGTAAGCAACACGTTGAAAAGTCGATAAGACCTGATAGAGCTAATAACAAATAACGGTATAAGATGTAAAGGCTGTGCAGACGACATAGTTAAATGGGAGAGGAAAAATCCGCGGTGCACATACTAGGTGGGGTGAAAAGTAACCTCCTTGACCGCCAGAATGCGCTGCTACTGCAAAAAAGGTTATAGTGCCCAGTAGTGCGTTCATATTTACGCAAACATGTCAAAAGAAAGGTAGCGAAATTTTTCGTGCAACTTTTAAAGTGCAAAGAATTTACTATAACAAATTCAGTGTTAATTAAATTTGGCCTTTAAAATGCATACATATATGGTTCTTGAAATTGCTTTGGTTTAATTTCCTCCTTAAATTAGCAGAGTTCCACAATCGACTGGCATTGACAAAGAACAGCCTTGATGATTCCTGTGCTTTATAAAAAGATGTTATAATATTACCTACTCTGGCGGGTTGACTAAAATATAACTTGGAATAAAGATTGAGTCATAATGAGTTTGCAAAGAAAAATACAATTTCTGGCCTTATGATAGTTCGCAATCGTACATCCCAATATTTGATCTTTCCACAACGAGATGTGCTCATATTTGGAAGCAAAGATGAGTAGATACGAAACGTTCCCCCATTTCACATTCTAATGTTGACAGCAGTGCCAGATCAGGGAACATTAAAAAAATGCACCAGTACCATGTCAATAAAAAAATTCATTGTTTTTGTTTGAAAAGAAATTTGCTTCAGCAGTAAACATTAAAGAAATTATTGTAATTTTATTAATAAAACTTAATATAATTAAATGTTTGACTGTTTCTCAATGAAATATTTTAGTGAAAGTGTATTTAAAGACGACGTTGTTTGTAATAAACTACCCAAATTATACCTAAAAATCCAAAGAGGTAATTTTTTTATAGCAGTAGTGCTGTTAGAACTGTTATAAGAAATGCGGATTTCTGAGCGTTCTCACGAAATAAAGAGTTTCATACTTGGTCATCATTGTTTTGAAAGACCAAACACATACCGTTTGACGTTATTAAATATAACAACAATTTTATGAGCAGACGCACTGTCATCTTTGCTGTGTACGACTTTAGAGTACATGATAACCGGAAGAATAATTTGCATAGCAAGTCGGCGTCTGGCAGCAGTGGATAGCAGCCTGCGTAAGGTTCCTCAGAATGAGATAGATCTTACTAACAATTGAATTTACATGATCCGTGCATGTAAGAGTAGGGTCAATAATGTATCCTAAGCTTTAATCTTGCTGACTAATTTTAAGTGACAATTATCTATGTATATTGGGGACAAAAAATACAGATTTTTCAGTTTCCTAGCACTGATTGGCAGCATTTAAAATTAGACCGCTGGCAGCCGCCCAGCTCGAAATATCAGTCAGAATAGTATTCCTGCTTTTACATACATAGCTCTTCAGCTTGATCAAGAGGTGCAGATAGATATAACTGAATGTCATCAGCATAACCATGCCGTCCTGTCCAGCGGTTGTTGTACGTGTTGCTGGATGGTGCTCTTCATATCAAGTACCCCCTTTCTGATGTGCCTATGTGGAAGTTCGGCTTCAATAAGGTAGCACCCCAATATGAACTACTTGCATAGTAAAGCATTGTGCTTCTTAACTCGTAACATATATTCTTCGCTGTGCAAGTGATGCTCCGGCGACATCAGGAGGTTTCCTGTCGCCGTCCTAAAGGCGGAGTTTTGACAAGCCTGTAACTCCTTCAACTTCGTCTCGTTAGTCCCCGGCGACCGGGCGGCCAATTACTTTGTAGGTTGCCAGCAAGGTTTCTTTGTCTTTACTCCAGGTGCTGCCGGCTAGCGCTTTGAGTATTTTGTTGCATCCCTGGAGTTTTGCCTCAATTGCGGTCGTATACGGAGTGCAGGCTATCGAGTGTGACTCCCAATATCTTTGGGTTGTTTATAGTCGAAATTTTTACGTCATCGACCTTCAGATCTAATTCAAGCCTGGACTCCTTCGTCCAGCTGGTGAAGAGGGTACAATGATTAATAAAGTGCATTAGTGTCACAAGAATGCTAATACCTACATTTTAATAAATTTAATTGGTAAACCATCGTACCCTTTTGTATTGGATGAAATTTGAAATATGCACATTGCAACATCAGCTCAGAATTGAAAAAAGCATCCCTAAATAAAAGATCATCCCTCGCACTCCATATTGTGCGGAATATTCAGCTAATGGAGCACGTTGACTGGAATGCAGAAGTATGAGATTTATAAGTATTTGACAAAACTTGGATATTAATAAAATTCT
Source organism: Ceratitis rosa (assembly GCA_037013455.1). NCBI lineage: Eukaryota > Metazoa > Arthropoda > Insecta > Diptera > Tephritidae > Ceratitis > Ceratitis rosa. The sequence continues at coordinate 218,827 of JAWMAG010000044.1, read as the reverse complement.
GATTCGAACATTAATTTTTTATTTTGTTTAGACGTTTTTAAACTTTAAAGGAGTCGCAATTAGGACAGAGGCGTTCGTAGAGCTGAGGAGCTGAATCACCAACGCATGGCACTATTAAAGACTTTTGCATATACGGTTTTGCTTATAATATTTTGCAGAATTTTTAAAACGAATTTATTGCTGTATTATTATTTCTTTTGTATGATATATAAACCATGTAAATGATCTATGAGAATAAAGACTGAATCTTAATATTGTTTGTATGTATGTAAAATGTGTAGAGAAAATTTTTTTTAAAGCTGATTTCTTTCAGCATCAATGCTGTTGTTCAACTGTGTTCGGCTTGTACGGCAGTTCTGCGTTTTTTTTTTACGTCAATATCGTTTTATTTTCGTATCAATGTTGTTGCTCAGCCGTGTTCTGTTTGGCCAACAAAAATAACGAAAATGCACAAGGAAACAGAAAGAATGACGTACACCTATACAAATGTAAACCAGAGAACTTATAACATTCAATTGCGGACCAGCTATTTTGAGCAAGATTTCTGTCTGCTCACTGTTAAATACGCTTTTAGATTTTCGTGTTGAAATACGCTTTCATAAAAAGAGCTAGCGGACCAATTTGATAATCGGCACGCCCTGGTGCTTCTCGTTATTCTAAGTTCTCTGTGTAAACATCACATTTGTCATTTCGGCCTTAAGAGAGTGATGGGAAAATCGTTCTACGAGCTGACGGGATATGACATCATGCATTCCTGACATATATTGGCTCAAAAGCTCGGAAGCCTTCTTGCAGTCTTTCTTGCAAACATCTCGGAATTAAGTTAGAAATATCTAAGTAGCCGGCAATCGATATCGGTTATCTGAATTATAGGCCCCTCCCATTACATCATCATCATCGACTGTAAAAACCTTAATAGAGTAAAATATCTTCGAGCGGCTTTAACTTAAAAAAAAAATTAGATATAACTGCGAAAGTCTCATACATACATAGAATACAAATAAATTTTATAAAAATAAGTTTGAATACTCTTTATTTATTTACAATAGCTGTAGATAGTTACACGGTAATTATGTATGTAAAACAAAATTTATATTTATGGTAATTACATAATTTACCATTTAAATTACACTCCAAATACATTTACATATATATACCACCTAAAGTAAATTACACAAAAATACCAGCATTTTAGAGTATCTTGGGAATGATATCGTAGAAACTGAACTCAATACAAAATATAAGCAATTATGAATAGCGAATCTATACATGTTCGATAATTTATATCTAAAGATTCATTATATTTTCTTAAAAAGAATATTTTTTGTCTTTGTATGCGATTGTTTTGTAATGAGTGTATTAAAAAAGAATTAATTTTTTTTTTTAGTAGTTTTTTTTTAGTATATGCATAGTTCAATATATAAGTTCATATATAAAAAGCGGCGTGAGCCACTGTGAATCGATTTTAACGCCACCAGCAGGTTAATACTTCAATAAAGAACAATACATTAAAATATTAAAATCGAATAGCTGTGAAGCTAATGAATTACGAGCTGTTAAATTATTAATATAGTGAATATATGTAATTTGTAAGTATAATGTTAAATTAAAGAGTTCAATGAGATCAATTGAAGTATGCCAATATTTTGATTTAAAAGTGTCAATTATCACTTAAGCCATCAGAAAATTAAATGATTTTAACCAATTCCACGCTATTTAATAACGGAAAATATTGAAATTGAAAGAAATTCAATTTGCACCTGTTTTTTATTTAAATACATACGTGAACGGTTTATTAAATTAAACGATTCATTATTATGTTTAAGGCACATATGTGCGTGTACATATACTTTTTTTTAACCTTAACAAACTATATTTACTAAAACGAAAAGTAAATTATAATTAATTATTAACTAATTTTTAACGTACATTCATTTTTCTGTACGACTCTTAAAACCTGTATTTACAAAAACGAAAAATTTTATTTTTAAAGAAATTTCTTTTAATATAGAATTTAATAAAACTAATTTCTTATACTTTCATTCCTTGTTTGAAATACAAGTTCTTTGCTAGGCGTAAAGATTCAGCTTTCACTGCGTCTTCCATTGTAATAATAGGCTTTTGCGGGCAATATTTAACTGTATGCGCCTTATCTCCCGAGGCTTTACAAATCGGGCAAATGTAAGTCCGTAATTTGGGGCATAGAACACGTCCTAGCGAATCGCGTACGGCGTGACTTCTCACTACAGCTTCCGGTTCGTTGTTATTTTCGCAAAAAACACAGTGTTTTACTGCAGACTGAAAATGATCAAATATGTATTGGTTATTGACATTTATAATAACTCGGGAATTAATGCAAACGAAAAATTTTCAAACTTTGAGCTAGACGCTAATCATATGAGAATAGTAGTAGTATATTTTCTTTGAATATGTAAAACAAAAAAATTGTAAACCTTTTCCAATCAAACAACAGAATTACGAATAATTTAATTAAATATGCAAGCGACAAATGTTTAATCTAAAATTTTTCGTTTATTGCAACATGGACCAAACCCAACCCTGCAAGAATGGGCTGATGGGTTCACCAATACACTCACACGATTTCGTGCAGCACTAGCACATAAGCAAATTTTTTTGTTTATCTTTCTCTTCTGGGTACATACAAATTGAAGGAGAATGCAGTTGAACGGATAATCCCTTTTATTTTAGGTTCTTATTTTTGAGTAAAACACCATGTTTATCGCTTTCTCGGCAGTAGATAGCAGAGAATGTAAAAATGTGAAAATCATGGATAAGGATCCTACACAAGCTGTGGTAATAATATAATATATTGTCGATTAATTAACTTTTTCATTACTCTTTACTTTGCGAGGTACAACTGCATTTAGACATTATGATTGGAACATTATTTTTTTATTTTGCTTAGACGTCTTTGTACTTCAAAGGAGCCGTGATTACGAAGGAGGCGTTCGTGGAGCTGAGAAGCTGCACCACCAACGCATGACACTATTTAAAGACTTCTTTATATGCGGTTTTGCTTATAATATTTTGTTGATTTTTTAAAACGAGTTTATTGTTGTATTGTTATTTTTTTCCTATGCTATGTAAACCATGTACCTAATCTATGTAAAAATATTGGAATAAAGACTGAATCTTAATAATTTTTGTATGTATGTATATATGTAGGGAAAATTTTTGTCAATGCTGATTTCCTTCGGCATCAATGCTGTCCCCTCATCCGTGTTCGGCTTGTACGGCAGTTCTGCGTTTTCTTTACGTCAATATTGTTTTCTTTCGGTATCAATGTTGTTGCTCTGCTGTGTTCTGTTTGGCCAACAAGAGTGACGGAAACGAAGAGAGACTGTCGTATACTTATACAAATGTAAATATCACATTTGTCATTTCGGCCTTAAGAAAGTGATGGGGAAAAATCGTTCTGACCGAGCTGACGGGATATGACATCATGCATTCCTGAAATACCTATGTTGGCTCAAATGATCGGAAGCCTTCTTGCAGGGAACAATTTAAATTAATTTTTGTACTGGCTTTAACACATTTGGGATTTTTGATTCAAAATAAAATAACTTCAGCCGTGATATCGTTTCTAATGATAAAGGAGACCAGCGAAAAAATAAAGTGCAAATTTTTAAGGGAAAAGAGCGATCCGCTGGAGCTGCCACAGTCACCCCTGCGGGTTAGGGGTTCAAGAATTTACCCGCGGTAAGGCATGCCTGTCGTAAGAGGCGACTAAAATCCAATAGCTCCGGCCAAGGACTGTCATTCCCGCAACATTGCCCAAAAATTACTTTGAGGAATATTTTTGCGGCTACAACAACAACAACAACAACAACAACAACAGCTGCCACAGTCGATGTATGTAATTGCAATTTGCGTTTATAAAAGAATGTATACGAATATATATCTGGTGGCGTACGACGATGATATTCCCATCATTGCCTGAACAACCGCGCCACGAGTTCTGCTTTCTCCAGACTTGATAAGGAAGCGAAGCGTATGAGTCTGGTAGTGAACGATAGCAAAACGAAATACCTCCTGTTATTAAACAAGCACTCGTCATATTCGGGACTCGGCTCTTACGTCACTGTTGACAGTCATCACTTTGAAGTCGGAGATAATTTTGTCTATCTTGGAGCTGTACGAAACATATGGCGACATTGACATAGATAAGCGAATCAAGAGACAGCGGCTACGTTGACTAAGTCATGTGATACAGATGATAAGTTTTCGTTGCAGCACCCGGCGATGAAAACAGGGAAAGAGGAAGACCTCCTCTCCGTTGGAAAGATCAGGTAGAGAAGGACCTGGCTGCACTTGGTATTTCCAATTGCGGGAAAAGAAGGAATGAATGGCGTAACATAAAAATTAAAATTAATTATCGATAATCATCGTCGTCTCAATACATTTAGTCAATACCTTCGATGTTATGTCGACTGAAAAACGATGACACTAAATAATAAATAGATATAAATATGTAATGCGAACCGATCTTCACATTTCTATTGCACTTTATAAATAAGAACATATATATGATTATTTACTACGAAACTCAATAATGAAATTATTAATATTCGATATAAACTCACAAACTTGTCCAACTTTGAATTGCCATAGCGTTTCTGTGTCTTTTTTAAGTTTTTGTTGTAGTCAATATTGGCGGCAGCAGCTGCTGCGGCAACTGTGATCCCAGCGGTATTTTGCTGTGGCATCTGCGATGCCATGCTGCTATTGAAATAAAGCGACGGGACCGGTGAGTTCAGCATACCTAACTTGGTTCCAAAACAATGTTTATTCAAAGCATTGTTGTTGTTAATACTATGATTAGCAGCGATACTACTATTGTTATTTCCATAATTTATAATTCCAAAACTTAAATTGCTCTGGCTGCCATTATTGTTGCACATATTTTTATTGAAATTATAGTAGGGATTATGCCATGCGTTTCCTTGTTGAAATACATTTTTTTCGTCAGCAACATATCCATTACAATAAAATTCTTCCATTATATCGTCTACTGGAGATTCTCTAGTTGCTTCTAACGGATCTAAAAATATATTTATTATTATTACTCACATACTATATACAACATAGATAAAAATGTTATGGGATGTTATGCAGAGGTGGAGTGTAATGTCCAGCTCTGGGACATCGTAATGTTAACTATACTATATGTTATATATAATTATATCAAAACATTTAAGTTAAGGATCTTAAATTAATTCTAAATCGAATAAGAATGACAATTTTTATAACTATTATTTATCTCTTTTGTAAAAGTCACATTTGTAAAATAAATTGTATGGATATATATCGTTGTAATACAGTGTTAAATGGTTGAAGTATTTAAAAAAAAAATAGTTTTTTTTTCTTACATACAATGTTATTTAAATTTCTTTTTCGATTATGTTTAAAGGTTGTATCTTTCACGAAAATATTCATATAACTATTTTTTTTGCGTTAAATATGATTGTAGACAGTTACTTTAAAAGATCTTGGGGAGGAGACTTAGGGATTCTGTAAATACTGTCACACTATGTACATTCTCTTTATTAGGAACTATTTTTTTTCCGCCAACTCATTTATTATTTATTTTTATAAGTAATTTAAATTAAATGTAACGTATAGAATAACGAAAATACGGTCTGTTCGGACAGTACAGTACAGTGTACAGTGATGAACTAAAGTATGGCACAGCAAGATAGTTCAACTTTAACACTTTTTTTTTACCACTAATGAAAACATTTTTAATGCCGAAACAAAAATGCTAGACAGAGGGACAAACTTTCAACTATTTTCACTTCAATTCATTTGATTATCTTTTATGTTAAATTAATACTAATTATAAATGAAAAAGTTACTCATTTTCACCCAAAAAGAGTATTGGTATTGGCACGCTTAAATTTCATTGTGCTATTTCGCTTAAATTTGATTGATCAGCAACTTTTTTCAAAAGCCACGTTATGTCTACACAACAATTGCGTTTTTTTTTAATCAAACCGCAAACATCATAGTGCCTTCAATTATAATGGACCTTGCGTAATTTTCAGAAAAATGCATTTGCATAAACATGATGGACAAAAACCGCTACACCATAAGAAGCATTGTGAAACGATTTGATGGGGGTTTCATCTTTACACAACGCAGCACGTATAGGCAGGCCTAAGGCTTTAAATTACCGCAAACGCTGCTAAAAAGTAAGGAAGAGTTGGGAAAGGATATTCAACCGATAACGGTCCGGAGAGCAATGCATGAAGCTAACTTTCATTCTCACGCAGCTAGACGCAAACCAAAAATTTCAAAAGTGAACCAAAAGAAACGTTTGCCCTCTGCTAAGGAGTACCTAAGCAAACCAATTGCCTTTTGGGACAATGTACTCTTCTCGGATGATGGCCGTCAAACTGTGTGGAGAAAACCTAACACTGAACTTCAAAAAGAGAACCTTTCTGCGATTATAAATCATGGTGGTGGAGGAGCCATTGTATGGGGCTGCATGTCCGCTGCACGGCACGGCATTATGGACAAAAAAAGAGAAACGTGCCAGAATCATTTACATTTCAGCACGACTATGATTCGAAGCGTACCGCTCATTATGTGCGTATGTAGCTTGCGCACCACATTGAACATACACTGCCGCATCCGCCCCAATCGCCTCATCTAAACCCAATTAAACATTTGTGAGAAGAGCTGGATAGACACGTTAAAAGGAGCTGTATCAACAAAAAATAGTTGAAGCTGGCACTGGTGGTCTCATTGATGCAAAAGCGTGTGGAATTTCTGAACAAACATAAAGGTTTATTTTTACTATAATTTTTTGTGTTTTTATGAAGTGTGTTCATTAATAATTAGTATTAATTTAACATAAAAGATAATAAAATGAATTGAAGTGAAAATAGTTGAGAATGTGTCCCGCTGTCTAGCATTTTTGTTTCGGAATTAAAATATCTTCATAAGTGGTCAAAAAAAGGTGTTAAAGTTGAACTATCTTGCTGCGCCAATACTTTAGTTCATCACTGTATGTATTCCAAAATAATTATACAGTATTATCAATAAAACTAAATAAATAATATCAACTTCACCCTTTTTCCTGCACCAAGTAAATTCTTTTAAACAAAGAACAAACGGCGAGAAAATTAAACTTGTTATAAGATTTATAAAATTGATTCCTACTCGAGTACATTTATTCTTAATATAAAATTATTAAGTCTTTTTGTTTCTGGTAAAAACAAAACCTAAGCAGCATATGTATATTACGCGTGCACGGAGTGCTCGCGATTTTAGCAAGGTAGAGTTGATCATACACATGCACAGCTGACGAACTGCAAAATAAGACTAAATCTTTAATGAAACAATCATATTTTTATATTAGGAACAGGCTAGTTAGTCGAAGTCATCGAGGTCATCTAACAAGATGTCTAGGAAACGAGCTGTTCCGACGGGTTCTGACAAGAGGGAGAGGGTAGTCAGATGATACGGTCCTGCGAGCGGTGTTTTGGCTGACCTGTAACTTCTTCAATAGCGTCTCGTTCGTCCCCGGTGCAGCACAGTTTACGACGAACAGTGTAGTTCTGTTCAGTACCTGATGGGCAGTAACAATTGTTACTGAATTTTGCTGAATTGCGTTCGGTGAACGAAAAAGACAGTAAAATTAGTAACGAGAGAGCGTAGTTTTGACGTTTAGTTAGGAGAGAAAGTTGTAAATGAAAGTTGAAGTTGAATAGCTTACTTGGAGCAAAAGCACCACCTATTGCAGACAACGAGCTCGACCTACCTCAAGAGACCCGCGTGACATTGGCACTAGGTCTGGATACTGTAGCAGGTTAAACTTGGTTATCAAGACCACAACATACCCAACGTATGCCCTACATGTGAAGTATCCGCATGACACTAACCACCTCTTCACATGCCCCCTAAAGCCAACACATCTAACATTAGAAGTTAGGAAGGCATAGAATTAGAATATTTGTATTATTATTTCTAGTATAACGATTGATTTTAGATTTCTATAATTTACCAGAAAGCAGTGGCGACCAAGGAGACGCATAACAAATTCGAAGCAAAGTTACTTCTACGGCCACAATGAGGCCACGACACTAACCACCGTTTCAAATGCCCCCTTAAGCCGACACATCTAACCACCCTCTCCCTCTGGCCCGATCCCGTCGAAACGACACGTTTCCTGGACCTCCCGTTGAATGACCTCGGTGAGTTAGATTGACTTTAAACCTGTCCCTAAGCGGGGTTAACGTATCCGCTACTACTACTACTACTACTACTACTACTACTACTACTACTACAACTACTACAACTACTACAACTACTACAACTACTACAACTACTACAACTACTACAACTACTACAACTACTACAACTACTACAACTACTAAACTACAACAACTACAACTACAACAACAACAACAACAACAACAACAACAACAACAACAACAACAGGATAATTAATTCTTAAACTTCCGGAAGCGACGATAATGCACAAAATGAAATATTAGAAGCATTTAGAAGGAAAAATAAAGCTCTTGCTTGGTTTTTATTTAAACAGAATCGAATAAACAACAACAGGATAATGAATTCTTAACCTTCGGGAAGCGACGATAATGCACAAAATTAAATATTAGTAGCATTTAGAAGGAAAAATAAAGCTCTTGCATGGTTTTTATTTAAACAGAATCGAATAAACTATAATAATAATGATGGATAATATGGCCCTCTTACACGGAAAAAGAATTTCAAACTTATTTTCAGTCACCCTTACTGAAAATCTAAGCGACAAATTGTTGCAAATAAAGTTCTACACCAACCCTCGTCCTTTTAAGGGACTATTAGAAAAAACATATTGATATCTTTATCGTTGGACGGCTATAAAGAAAATAGAGCAATTAATAACTTAGAAATGTCATATAATTGCCAATTTTATTAAAACACATAGGAAAATACTTAAAACGAGAAATAATAAACAAAATTAACCGCCAAAATGAACAGCAGTTGTACAACTTGCTGCCTAATTTTTACTGGATCTTGCTCGTTGAAAACTCAGTAAATTTCTTTCTTTCGGAGAGTAAAACATCTTACTACTCTCTCAATTTCGTTACTTGCTGGTTTTTACTGACATTTCTTAACGAACACAGCCAACAACAACAACAACAACAGCAGCAACAGTTGTTTTATGATCGTATGATTGAATTTTTGTCAACAAACCACAATTGACTTAAAATGAAAATAATATTAATACTTTAATGTAATTTAACTTTAATGATATCAACGATTCAATTAAATAGTTAAGGTACTCTTTAAACGAAAATGTGGTGGTAGCGAAGTGAAATTATAGTTCGATCACCATAAAGCATACATTGAGGAATCGGAAGTTAGGAATGTTGAGTTGAGATGAATTATTGGACCGATTTGGAGAATTTCGGGGAAGATTTGAACGGTTAGAAACATTCCTGAAATTAATTGGGGACTGATCTGCTGGAAACAATCGTATTTAAGGTTCGATATACATTACATTTCATACATAGGTAGCTGCTTATATTAACATGAGCATTACCTTTTGGTATATTTTGGCCTATATAAACTTTCCTTTCCCGGAAATGAAACAGCGACCATGTTTGATTTGTTTGAAATTTAGAAAGTTTATATATTTTTGCCAATATTAGCATATGTATAAAATATATTCTCCGAGAACAGGATATAACAGTGACAGATTGTTTTGAGTTTGACAACGTTGTTGTATCGTTAGAGGTTGAGAGCTGTGCTTATCTGTATATTTAACGTTATTTTGCTTGAGTGTATATAAGAAGATGAAATTGTCACATCATATGTTAGCTTGTTCATCCTTCTCTTCCAACAAATTACACAAACAAAATATATGAGAAATAGGTTTTGACATTACAAACAATCTATTACACCAACAAAATACATTAAACGAATCTCGTTTTTGACTTTTCGAATCTATTATTACACAAACAAAATACATAAGCGTTTTCTTTTTGTATTCTTGCTACGACCGTGTGTGAATTTGTCTGTCCTTGAGACATTCATATTCATATCTTTATAAAATTTTTAAGTTTAATAAATCTTATTTGCTTTTTTAGATATACTTGAAAGTTGGAGCCGATGTGTGCGAACGTTGCGCGTTACACACATTGATTTTTACTACTTCATTTTGCTCAAATAATGATTCAATAATTACCAGAGTATAACTAGAACACCTGATTTATTCACATTGGAATTTCTATTGTCAGATATCATAGAAAGTTTGGTAATTTAAGAAAAAAAAAATCATTCTTGGCAATCTTTATTGCCTCGATCTAAGTGTCCTCAAATTGCAATTAGACAAATGCCTTGATTTCGTGCACTGAAATACTTTTAAACATTTTGATATATTTGAGATGAGTATACTATTGTACAAGAGATTTCATATTTACAATACGGCAAAGAATATTTTTGAAATTTAATTATAGTAAATTTGAGAATCGCACATACATAATTACTGCCTACATAAAGACAGACAGTCGCGTTTAACGGTGACAGGTTAAAAACAATCACTATCTCAATTGAAAAAAAAAAATCAGATACGTAGTAGATTAACGTTAACAACACACATGCATATATATTTCTAATTACCGTTTTCATCTTTGTAAGAAGCCAACAAGGCAAACATTTTAAGGGACTTGGAAATTTCGTCTTTCTGTTCCGTTTGGTTTTGTGTACTGTACAATAATTTCCCAAAATGCTGTTGCAGAGCTAATTGTCCACCAGATCCCTCATTTAGTCGCTGTTGAACATTTTCGTTGCGCTTCATTAAGACAGGCACATTCATGTCCAGAACTCCATCGCTACTTAAATTATTTATGGCTTTCCAAGTGGGAGTGATAGATCCGCCGATAGAAGTGGGTGAACATGAACTAAATATATCTGATGAAAGATACGATATTGACGATTCCGTAGATATAGGCGAAAGACTAGGTGAGCAGTTAATTGCAATTGTTTCATCCACACCTATTTCCGGTATGCATTTAATATGAAGAGATCCAAATTCAAGAAAAGGAACAGCATCCTTTAAGAGAGACATGACCAAAATAACCTCTTCCAAATAACGGGCAATCTGATTTTACATACCCCTCGAGAAGTAGCATATCTCTTGGCTCCAAGCATAATTATTCCTACAGCTATTAGTATTATAATCCGTTACGTTGTACTTTTAATACACTCGATAAAAATATCTTTCTTCATAGATTTCACTAAACAGGTACGATTTAAAACACTTGAGTGCAGCAAAATACACGTATATTGCTTCCAACTTACTGAAAGAATTTAATAAATTACTTTAAATATGAATCCGTTGTTTTCCACGAAAACCTCTACTGTGATTTCCATATACATTTTCTAACGGATTTTACTTCCTCACACAGAGTAGTCAGAATGTTTGATATTCGAAGAATGCATAAATATTTGGTACAACGTTCTTTGGCAATACATTGTCAAAACGAAAACATCGATACTAGTATCGATAATATTTTCACTCTTCTGTCAAACTTTTGACATTTCGACAGCGTGATGGTTCCTTAAAATACTGTCTTTTGCTGCTATACGTACGAAATTACATAAATTTTTTTTTTGGAATTTTGTTTAGTTAGCATTCTCAATTGAATTTAAATCAAAAGTTGCTGGCAAATTAATAACAATGGTAAGCCAAAATGTCAATTGGTGGAACTGATAAAATACTAACTTGTTTTGCTGGCTTCCTTACATATTATTTTGTTTGCATCCACTTGAAGTACAAAATCTTGGCGGCATCTCGTGGCACATTTAGCCGGGTAGTACACGGATATGGTTACTGGCAAGGACTACATCACCAGGTATGGCGTTTTGTTAGTTTCCTCAACTGGCAGTGTATACCGTTTACAATTTTCAGCGTTACTATTCGCAACCAAGTAGAAGACCGGGATTTTTTTCCCAGTTCATTGATAATATTAAATCCGAGATGGATAAGAATAAAGAAATGAAAGAAAATATAAAGAAGTTCAGGGAAGAAGCGCAGAAATTGGAACAATCTGAAGCTCTCCAATCGGCAAGACAAAAGTTTAACATCGTTGAATCTGAAGCACAGAAATCTTCGAGCATTTTAAAAGAGCAAATAGGGAGTATTAAAGAAAAGGTCAGCGATGTGTTCGACGAAGCCAGTAAATCAGATATTGCAAAGAGAGCAACCAAATTATCTGAAGGAATATCGAAAACTGCTAAAGGTGTCTCTGAGACTATTACAGAGAAAAGTGAGAAAATTGGACAAACATCGGCTTTTCAGGCTATATCAACAACAACAGAAATGATAAAACAAGAAATAGGATCACAAAGCATAAATTCTAGAGTCTATCGTTCGCCTCAAAAACTGCGGAAACGCATAGAAGTTGAATATGCCAATGATGAAAGGGTGGTCGAGCCTAATGCTGATGCCACAGGTATGTGATATGTATAAAGTGAAATACAAATGAAGTGTCTCATATAGCCAATGTAAAGATCAAATATAGAATATAGAACATTAAAGTATTTTTGCACAGATGTAAATCAAACATTATTGATTTTAAACGAAACACGTACACATATTCTCAGGCCAATAACTCATACTGAAATCAAAATCTAAAAAAAAATTTATGGTTTAATTAAAACTTCATGTACACTTTCATATGTATAGATGAAATTTTAATGATGGAGGGAGTACAGTAGTATTGTTTTTGCTTTTGGCTAGAGATTCTCCAAAAACATAGAAATTTTAATATCGCAAAAACTGAAACAAGTGAGCAATGAGCGAATATTGAGCTTGTCGCATTGCTCGTTAGAACTTACATATGTCAATCAGCTATGAACGGTCTGTACACCTCTCCTTTTCTTGCAATTTTTTTTAAAACGGATATCTATCTCAGACCGATTTTCACCGTCTATAATATTTCCAGTTATGTTGTTGTTGTTGTTGTAGCCGCAAAAATATTCCTCAAAGTAATTTTTGGGGAATGTTGCGGGAATGACAGTCCTTGGCCGGATAAAAAATCCGGGTCGTTCCGGTATAAAGACCCGACTGTCGCGGGAACTATTGGATTTTAGTCGCCTCTTACGACAGGCATGCCTTACCGCGGGTAAATTCTTGAACCCCTAACCCCCAGTTATCATAGCTATTGGTTTGTCCCACGCTCATTTTTCATGAACCACCTAAAAATTATCATGCATATTTCAAGCAACCAATCAACCAAAAAAGATGTTAAACTGCTGCCATGATTCCGCTGCTACGACCATTGCGGCAACTGTAAGGTTGCAGGCAAAATATAAGTTTTCTAAAATATCGAGACTAAACAAAATGATAAAATTATATGCGTGTTGAATTTAACACAATTAAATTTATATACATACATATGTATGTATGCATATGCATTACATTACCATCAGAAAAATTTAATTTTTCGAAAACTTAGTAAATTTATAATGAAACCTGCAAGCAAGCCTAAATTTTTTACCGAAAACATATTTAGCACGCCAATGCAATTAAAAAAAAAAGTTTTTGATCATTATTCATGTAACTCTAGTTAAATAGTACAAAGCAACCCACAGATTGTGCATATGGTTCGCGCCTACCCAAAAATTCGAATTTCATGTATTCTATTCTAATTGCAATTTCTCTCCTTCACAAAGCATTCCTTTAAGTAGGTATGCTTAAAAAAGTGAGCTTGAGTGTGTGTGACAAATTTGAGTTTTGCTACTTGTCTGTACAATGCCTAACACTGAGAAAATGCAAAGATGACAAGAAATCAAACTTTTAATTTTGTGAACGCGCTCAAAAGTCCTTATCTTTTATAATATTCCAGAGAAGGGACGCTGAGGTAATGAAATAACTTTTTGTGGTTTTTAGTAGAATTTTGGGTATTTTTACGTACAAGAAGTACCCAATACGTATTTAATTGCAATTTGAACCAATATTTTATTGAAAAACGGTCGAATATTTGATTATATTAAGTTTTAACATTAAAATTCAAATAATTCCATATTTCCTTCTGAAGAATTTTTTGTTTTAATGAAAATTAAGATTTTTTACTTACAACTTGGCGCTTTATGCGTCAACAGTTAAATGTTCCCCGATCCGATATGAGAAGGACGAGCGCTCTTAGCTACAATATTAGCTAATTTGAGTAAGTTTCGTATCTAGTCATCATTGGCACATACTCAAATAATAGGATTGAATGAGAAATCTCCTTTTTGCGATTTGAGAACTTTTTTACCCGGGCGCCACCTATTGAAATTTTTTCTTAAATTTTATATTTTGTATTTTCACATTATTACCAAATCTGACTCAGTAGATGTATAAGATATAAAAACCAGTCATTAGTAACTGTGATTTTTTGTCATTTGTTTTATTTATAATCAAATTTTATCCCACCAGGAGTTGAACTACATAAGGATTCAAAATTCTATCAATCGTGGGAAAATTTTAAGAACAACAATGCGTATGTAAATAAAGTGCTTGACTGGAAACTAAAATACGATGAATCTGAGAATCCGGTGATACGAGCATCACGTATCTTGACTGATAAAGTCTCCGACGTTATGGGTGGACTTTTTTCTAAAACAGAACTGTCAGAAACTCTAACCGAACTTTGTAAAATTGATCCAAGTTTTGACCAAAAGCAGTTTCTTCGAGACTGCGAAACTGATATCATACCAAACATTCTAGAAGCAATGGTGCGAGGGAATTTGGAGATTTTAAAGGACTGGTGCTTTGAAAGCACATACAATATTATTGCTACACCAATAACTCAAGCGATTAAGATGGGTATGTATTTGGACTCGAAGATTCTTGACATCGAAAATATAGATTTGGCGATGGGTAAGGTAATGGAACAGGGTCCAGTTCTGATAATTACCTTTCAAGCCCAGCAGATTATGTGCGTGCGGGACCATAACCATCAAGTAATAGAGGGCGATCCTGATAAAGTCATGAGGGTAAATTATGTATGGGTTCTCTGCCGAGACCCAAATGAGCTGAATCCAAAAGCCGCATGGCGACTTATGGAAATCTCTGCAAATAGTCAAGAGCAATTTGTATAATAGAATATTTTAAATTAGTGGATTCTTGTTATTAATTAGTTGCGTTTATTGCTCCAAACTTTATATTCAGCACGATGCAAAGTGAATGATCAAGCTAAGTATTTGCTCCTCCAATTAGGGGAAATTTTCTCTTTTCAGGTGCAAAGAGTTATCTTAAAATTTCGGTATGTCGTACTTGAAGAAAAGTTAAGAAAACATTTTGCAAATAAAAATGGAGAGCATATACAAATGTACATATAAAATAAGATGTTGCTGCAATAATCGATGAGTTGAGCGTTAAATTTTAAGTTTAGTACTTAAGAATGTCAACCCTTTGTACATAAATGACTTATTAAAAAAAAAATAATAATAATAAAAGAAAGTAAAAATCATTAAATTTATTTTATATTACACTAAAATATTTGTACGTACAGTTGCGAGCATTGAAATAGTAGTGCCTACTTGCAAAGGGAGTTTTGCGTTATATTTTGTATCCTTTATAATATTACCGTCGATTATTCCTAAAGTTATATTATTTGAAGCATAACGATCCTGTTATGCACAACTTTCAACTGTCAAACACTTGCTGTTATTTTTTAAAGCTAATTATATTGCGTCGTCAGTTTAAATAAGCGAGCAATAAAATAGTAGTGAACAGTGAGCTGGTGTAAAAAAGTAATTTTCGCGTTAAAATTTTTATTTGTACAATACAAAACGTAAGTTTCCGGTTATTTTATTAGTTATTCAATGAAAAAAAAGAAATAATCTTTTAGTGGGCCGGGCGAACCACTGCAGTGAAGAAAAACGGAAATGGATCCGTTCTCTAATAAACATAATAATAATAAAGTTGAAAAACTTGTCGGGTGTTCAGCCACAATGATACGTAATGGTATTACTTACAAAAAAAAGAAGAGAAAAGGGGTGTAAGACGAATTCTTTCAGAGAGTTTTGAACGAAAAGTGGTAAGATGCGCTAGGACACAACCAACAATATCGGCTGTGAAGATTAGGAGCGAATTGAACCTGCCCAGCGGTGTTCATACAGTAAGAAGACACACAGAACATAAGTTATATGCCCGAAGTCCTCGAAAAGTACCGCTTTAAAAAAAAATCATGTACCACGACGTCTTAAATATGCCAAAAAAACACCTTAATTTTAGCCGATTGAGAAATGGCGCAAAATTTTGTGGACCGACGAGACAGAAATAGTTCTTTATGGTGGTAAAGGTTCCCTTCAGTTTGTAGGACGCCCACCTAATACTAAGTACGACCCCAGATTCACCACAATTACATTGAAACATGGCGGTTGGACTATTATGGTTTGCGGCTGTTTTGCATACAGAAGCGTGGGTCCAATTCACAAAAATTGTTTTTATTTAAAAGCACCCCATATTGGATGCTTCTCACCTTGTAGCAGCAGCAGATTTAAAAAATATTCAACAAAACTTTCATTATGATTCGACCATTATTTTTTTATTTTACTTAGGCGTCTTTATACATCAAAGGAGCCGCGATTATGACGGAGGCGTTCGTAGAGCTGAGGAGCTGCGTCACCACGCATGACACTATTAAAGACTTCTGTATATGCAGTTTTGCTTACATTTTTCTGATTTTTGAAAACGAATTCATTGCTGTATTGTTATTTCTTTTCTATGCTATGTAGACCATGTACCTGATATATGCAAAAATATTGGAACAATATGGACTGATTTTTAATAATTATTGTATGTATGTATATATGTAGGGAAAATTTTTGTCAAAGCTGATTTCTTTCGGCATCAATGCTGTCGCTCATCTGTGTTCGGCTTGTACGGCACTGCTGCGTTTTTTTTTTACGTCAATATCATTTTATTTTGGTATCAATGCTGTTGCCCAGCTGTGTTCTGGCAGTTCTGGTTGTCCGGCAAAATGACGAAAATACACAAGGAAACGGAGAGAATGACGTACGCATAAACATCACATTTTTCATTTTGGCCTTAAGAAAGTGATAGGAAAATCGTTTTACGAGCTGACAGGATATGACCTCGTGCATTCCTGACATATGTTGGCTCAAATGTTCGAATGCCTTCTTGCAGGGATGTAAATCAAAATATTTTTGTTAGTAAATATAGTTTGGAAAATATGCTCCACTAACTATCAAAAATTCTAGTACCCACTACGTTTTCACTGCTCGCAGCTGTACATACTTCTTTATTGGTGTCGATACCGCTTAGTCTGAGTTTACACGGGGATACTTTTTGTCGACGAAACACTCGTTTGTAGGGGAGAGAGCGACGACAAAGGGGGCAGCGCACCGTGTCGCCATCGTAGAGGTTTACCAGTATGGAAAGCGCCATTTTGTTTGTTTACATTGAAAAAGGTACAATCTTCTATAAGAGTGTACAGCTGCTGGCGTTGGCCAATGATATTGACATTATAGTTCTCAACAACTGCACAGTGAGCTGTGCTTCCTCCAGACTGGATAAGAAAGCGAAGGATATGGGTCTGGTAGTGAACGAGGGCAAGAAGAAGACAGGAGATATGTTTTCACACAAACAGTCATCGTATTCGCGACTGCGCTCCCACGCCTGTTGACAGTCACAACTTTGAAGTTGTAGATAACTTCGTCTATCTTGGAACCAGTGTTAACACCAACAACAATGTCAGCCTTGAAACTCAACGCAGAATCATTCTTGCCAACAGGAGCTACTTTGGACTGAGTTGGCAATTGAAAACTAAAGTCCTCTCCCGACGGACGAAAACCAAACTCTACAAGTCGCTCATCGTTCCCGTGCTGTTATATGGTGCGGAAGCATGGACGATGAGAAAAGTTTTGCGTAAGATTTACGGTCCCATACGAGTTGGTAACGACGAATATCGCAGCCGATGGAATGATGAGCTGTATGAGATATACGGCGACATTGACAGAGTTCAGCGAATCAAGAAATAGCTGTTGCGCTGGCTAGGTCATGTGGTCCGGATGGATAAGAATACTCCACCTCTCGAAGTTTTCGGTGCAGTATCCGCCGGTGGAAGCAGAGGAAGAGGAAGACCTCCACTCCGCTGGAAAGACCAGGTAGAGAAGAGCCTGACTACTTTGTATCTCCAATTGGCGCCGAACATGGAGAAAAAGGAATGAATGGCGCGAAGTTATAAATTCGGCTAAAATCTCGTAAGCGGTGTCTACGCCAGTAAAGTAAGTAATAGTTAATAATCTTTGTATTTACTAGAGAGTTATTAGATTGGGTGTGTTTTGAGACTTAGAAAATTGCTTATGCTTCATAGTGAAAATTGTTACAATATTGTTATTGTTATATTGTTATATGTGCATACGTTCTCTCTTTATACGGTCTCGTAATTTTTCTATAGAAATATCCCAGAAAATATTTGAATTTATCGAGGTGCGAGTGGGACAAATACAGGAGACGGTAAATTTTCCCACGCTCGAAGGAATTTTCCCACGTTCATACGTTCTCCGCGATCACATATATATGGCTCATATACTCGCTCAATAATAATCGTGGCAGCACGCCGAATGCAGCGCAGTAAGCGTCGCAGAATGCAGAGTTCACACGAACCTCAGAAACAAACGACAGAATTCTTCCTGCATAGACGAAAACGGGATAAAATTACTGAGAGCATCGATAAATTCGCTAAAATTTAAACGCTTCTAGTGTTGCAGACAAAGAATGTTTCGTAATAATATTCTTTGCTGTTTTCGGAACATACATAAGTAAATTATCTGCTGCAGATTGCTGTGTCGTTCGTTTGTGTACTCGTATGACTCTTCTTTGCTGCCATTCGTTCAATTCGTAGCTTGAACGTCTTGTGTTCCTCCATTGTGTGTTTCGCGTAGTGCTTTGCATTTTTCATTAATAATTTCGTTTTAATTTAGTTTTTGTGATTCGTTTGCTGATATACTGATTTGGTGAATGTCGAAAACGTCATGGTTCAGAAGCAAAATGTGAATTTATCAAAATTCCCTGGAATTTAAAGTAAATTTAGTGAAAAATTTTGGTAATTGGTACGCCCTTTCCTCAATTGTTATATTTCCCCATCTATTATTCGTTGCTACTACGTATTTTTGATTTGGTAAGGTACATTTGCGTACGAGGTGTATATGAATGTTGTTCGATAGTTTTGGTCTCGGCTTTCGCTTTTGTAATTTTATTTACATGATATAAAATATTCGATATGTACATATATAAAAATATTGAAAATTGTTCTATTTGAACAAATAAATTTTAATAAAAGACACCAAACGTTTTGAAAATTTAGTGAAGCCATTGTCTAGACTGTTTACCCTACTTTACAGCTTCATTCCCAATTTTTATTATCAAATGCACAAGTGTGCTCATCTTTAAAAATAATATATGTTTAAAATATGATGGACTATTTGATGATTGTTATTTTAATATCGGTTCTTAGCCGGATAAATTAATTTTGTTTGTATCGGCTGTGGTGCGGGGTCTAATAATGCATGAAATGTGCTGAAATGTCAAAAGTTACAACGAATTTAATGGGCAGCACTACCAAATAGCAAAGGAGGCATGGCCAATTATCACTTAAAGGTTATGACCTAAATCCTTGAATCCATCGAAGTGCCGATTTTCGTAAATGTTATGAATGTGCTATTTCTAAACCTTCGGCTACGACTTAAACTCGAAACTTGTATTCAAACAAATTTTCTACTTGAAATATACGTCTAAGCCAAATTGGATTCAAGAAGAGAATGGATGGTTCCTTTCATCTCTATTTACTTAGTCTGTCAAACATTTTTTATTGCTTGCTATTATTTACCCAATTAAAGAAGCACCATGCAATAAGTTGAATTATAATCTTAGTAATTAATTAAATATGCACAAGATGTTAGAATGTAGTTTAACTTAATATAAATAAATAAAAGACTTATTGACAATATATTTAATTTTCATTTTATCTCAATATATTACCACATTTAAAATATTTCAATTATTTTATAAAACAAAGCTAAGCAGCCTGAAAATAATTTGATTTCCATTAGAATTCTTCTATTGAAATGTTTTGAATTTTTTATAATATAATTTTTTTTTTAAGTTGAAAACCTTTTTTTGAATAAATAAAATTGCGTAGCACAAAAATGATGCAAAGGTCAAAAACTTATTGTACCAGATAGTTAATATTAAAAAAAAATATGAGTGAACTTCATTATTTTTTTTTTATACGAGTATACCCAGTTCTCCATTATTTATACATATGTATATATATCCAATTTAATACAGAATACAATGTTTTTGTTGTGAATTACATAAAATAAATAGGAAACATAAATTTTTTAAAGCATCAACGAAATGTGTATATCTACCGCTAATAACTGGCATTCATGTGTTTTGGAAAATTCTTTAATTTTTTAGAAAAAAATTATTATAGTATTTCTTTAATGGCTGCATCACTTGGGCTGTGAGCCACTGTCCAAACAGACATACAGCCATAGTCATGCAAATAGTAGAACTTTCCTTCCGAGACATAATAATGAAACAAAGCGATATCTGTGCTAAAAATATGAAAATATTGTAACGAGGTATTCACTTGCTTATTATTTAACACAAAATAGCTCACAAACGCTAAATATAGACAATTTTGAATTCTACTGATGGCCTCAAATGTTTCAATAAACTTTTATATTGAATTCGATCCATATTACCTTCAAAAAAGCCATCTTTCCAACGCCAGACGCTCCTACTGCTCCCCAAACCATGAAGCTGCCGCCGCCATGCTTCACGGTGGGTAGTAAATTTTCAAGTTCCATTTCCGAATTTTTTCTCGAGAGTTTGCATCGGCCATCACTTCCGAATATACTATACTTTGATTCATCCGTAAATAAGACTCCAATCGAAGATTACGGTTTTTTTTCCTGATATAAGTGGCTTTTTACGGGGAGTCCTTCTGAAAAGTCCATTTTTTCTCGAGAGTTTGCATCGGCCATCACTTCCGAATATATTATCCGGAAGACTCCAATCGAAGATTACGGTTTTTTTTCTGATATAAGTGGCTTTTTACGGGGAGTCCTTCAGAAAATTTATTGTATGTACATAATAATAAAAACGTGTTTTTTTTTCAAACAAATTTTATTTATTTAAAAAAATACATATATTTATAAATCAAAGCTTTTGTAGTTAAGTAGACGTATAAAAATGTTAATTGATTTTTTTTTTAAATGACGGCTCGTAAAATTGCTGCTGAAACACGTCCCTTTCGTGGGTGAGTAACACGATAACTGTAAAACGGAACATCCGAAAACAAAACTAAAACGGTCTGTTATTCTGTATCACATTGGCTATGGCCGGAACTACAATGAAACATTTTCAAAAAAAATGGACTTTTTGATGTTTTTACCCTTTTTTTCTATTTTAATTGTTTGTAATATTTTTTAAATATCAAAAAAATATTTTTGGTTGTAGTACCGTTCAATAGGTTCTAAATAAAAGTGTCACTCAGTTGAAAAACTCTGTTTAAAGTATTTGTTCGACCGGATTTACCACTTTGCGCGCTCTCCCCTCTTATATACTTACTTCTTGGTCTTGCGGATTTTCGAGACAAATTCTATATTAGTTTTTCGCAGGAAAAATATGACCATGGGAATAATGGGCAGTTTCCTATAGGTAATATAATAGTTTTAATAAGAATTTATTTTATATAAAAATACTGCCTCTAATTGGCGCAATACATCCGCTGAGCGATTTTCGACCAAAAGACGTTTGTACCTACATATGTATACATGTATGTACAATACATAATAATACATAAAGATAAAAGCTTTACTGAAAATAATTGTATTCTGTTAGTTACTCGTTTTATTTTCTGTTGCTTTTTTCATGATTTCAACATTCTTAGTGTATTTAAAATATGTTCAATAGGTCCCAGCTTTTATATTTTTGTGAGTGGTCATAACCACTTTTGGCTTTTTATTATTATTTTTAAATATTAAAATAGTAAATAAGAATAGGAAGTATAACAATAACAGCAACAACAACCAAAATATATATTTCTATTAAGTTGTTGATGAATATCATTCGACGAGGGCGACCGCAATTAAAAAATGTATTTCCTTTAATTTTAAATGATGGTCGATAATAACAAAGTAAACAATTCTTTTTTATATAAAATTTCTTCAAATATTTAAAGAAGACATAAGATAGACAATTTTTACATTTGACATTCATTACTTTTTTAAATTCTTTTAGTCAGAAAATCATTCGTCAAGATGAAAGAATTTAATGCAACTAAACTTTAAAATATCTATTGCATATATTGTACATAAGTGAAGATTTAATTTTTTTTAAACACTTGATTAAGGTAAAACCAAAAGATAAGACGTTCATAAGTTCATAATGTTTATTAAAATAAGCAGATTTTGCTCATTTCAGTGAACATTTATGGTCCTTAGTTATCTTTAAGATAATTAATCGCAAGTAATACGCATGAAATGAAAGTGGTGAAATTTTAAGGTCAGTGACAAAGTCATAAAATTTCTTCAAATGATAATGCGTTATTCAGCCTCCTAAGAAAAATGAATTATTATGTATAATTTTATTTAATCCGTGTTAAAATATGAAAACCCACGATTGAAACATGAAATGATTGCTAATGATTTGGGCTTGAATGTCATGGCTGTATCGCGAATATTAAGTAATCATCTGGGATACACGAATAAATCTCCGATCGGATGGGTAGGGCAAGCGAGGTAATATATGTAACTGATATCAGAAGCATCGAATGTCGCCTGTATTCCTCAGTCAAAGGCTATGGCCAAAACAATCTCTATTCCAAAAACAGGCAAAACAGAGTCCAATGGATTTTCGGCCCAATTGTCTCATCTCATTTCTCTTAAAAAGCTTTCAAAGGCTGCTCGCTAGCTATATATATGGGTCAAAATCTCAAAAATACTCAAGGCAAATCAATCGATAAAGAACTATATGAAATAGGAGCCATGGAGGAGTACACACTTGGTATCTTTCTCGGTAAAGAGGATGATTTTCACAAGTTTCTTCTTAAATTTGTATTAGACGAAATTACCTAGTAGTGGCAGGAAAACCCCGAGTGGTTGCTCAAATCTGTGGCGGCAGGACAAAAAATCACGACATATTCTCGCAACTCAACAATACCACATTAAAGCTGGTCATAAATGTAGAAGTACTCTGTTAATTTATGCCATAAAGATAATATTGTGTGCGCGTTTATAGTTTCTAATGGTATTGGGGGAATATGTAAATTGTGATGAACTAGTTGGTCATGAATACATAAGGTACCCAATGTTAGGAAACTGTTCTTAGAACTTTAGAGCCTCCGATACTCAAAATCCACGTGAGAGTTGTGGAGAGACAAGTAACACATAGACGTCTATTGATTAAATCATTTTGTCTGATTGGAAGTTTCATTTGGCTGTTGAAAATGAGTGCATCATAAAGCATTTCTGCATGTACATATACATATATGATTGTAGTTGGTATGCTCATTTTTTTCACCCAGCAGCAAATAGTAAGGCCTTGGGAGCGAAGAGGTATGTGGAAACTTTGACGTCTGAATTCATCGCTGAAAGTTAACACGGCGATGCCATAGCAAATGTAAAGGTTCCCTCCTATCCAACCACAATTTGCAGTAAGGGAAGAAGTGTTTATGTATGTTTTGTCTTGGTTAATAAAAAACTACTACTACGCTCAGGATTCCACTTTTTACTAGAATTTAGAATACTAATTACGTGTTTTAATAAAAAATTTAATATTAATCACTTCACTTATGTAAAATTTACTTCTTATAGTACTGCGAGCTAGGTATAGTTCTATAGAAGTTTTTTTTCTATATATTTAAATAAAAACTTTAATATTTTATTTTTTAAATAAAATTTATTTCAAAATTCTTGTTTGTTTGAAAATTATAATAATTCAGAAAATGAAAATATTTGAAATTAAAAATTTAGTAACATAAAAATTGAAAAGTTGAAAATTGTAAGTTACAAATGTTAAAGTAGATTCCTACAGTTCTATATTGCTCAAAAGGCAAAACAGGACGCATTATGATTTCTGCACTAACAAGTTCACACGAATAGTTTTGTGTTTGTTAGTTTTATTTTTTTTCTTGAAACAAAGTTTGTGCATGTGTGTATTACCTCTTTTATATAATGAGTGTATAAGTTTTATTCCTTCAAAAATTTGGACCATATAGTCTATTAAAGCGCCCTCCTCCTCTATAATTCGGGGCTTGATCAAATCGCGTGTTTTAACGATAGCAAAGCTCTGTTCGATGAGAAACTGAGAGAGTAAAATGTTTTACTTGACTAGAGAAATTTACTGAGTTACAGCAGGATTCAATAAAACTTGTACAACAGCTGTTTATTTTGGCATTTACATTTGAATATGTTCATTTTAAGTTTTTAAGTATTTTACTAAAATTAGCAATACCAATATGATTTTTCGGATAGTCCTCTAAATGGATGAAAGTTTTATGTAAAACTTGCTTTGTCACTTATACTTTCAATAAGTACGATTGAAATATGAAAATGAGTTTAGAATGTTTTTCCTTGTAGCTGAACATCATTTTAAAGTATATTCGATTATTTTTGAATAAAATTCTAGCAAGAGCTTCGTTCGATTCTTTTTGAATAAAATCCAAGTAAGAGCGTAAATTTTCTTTTTGAATGCGACTAACATTTTATTTTCTGCACCATACATGTTCACATACTCGAGAGCGATATCTAGAGTAATTCTATAAAAACATTGCATATTAATTAAACACTATCATTAAATAATTGCAGAAGCGGCTCGGTGGTATTTACTCACAATACATATTGCAACGATTTTACATTTCATATGTACATATGTACAAATTAATAAAAACATGTATAAGTTTGTGGATTTTACAAAATAGAAAAGACAATTAGCATACACGTGAGGATATGGTCAATAACAAAAATATAGGAAACCTGCAATAGCCATGAAGGCGTAGAATTTGGCATTCAAAACAACTAGGAGATGCAACAATGGAAAGAAATATTACGAAGATGCTTCAACGAAAATGACAGATGAGCACATTTTTAACATAAATAGTAATACAAATGTTACCATAAACACACTGTCACAACAACTAAATGTGTCAAAAGTTGTTTCTGAAAGCTGTTCATCTGTTCTTATTGACCGAATAAATAAACAAAAGGAAGAAAGTACCGCAAGAAATGGTACCGTTGCAGCTACAAAGAATACAACAGATTCCACAAAGGTTCTTCAGGCAGAGCCATCAGAGTTTCATAAACCGGTCACAGTACTCTCAAACATACCAAACCTTGAGTCCTCTTCACAGAAATTTATATTGCAGCAACTTACTGATAAAGCCATGGCCGCTGCTGCTGCATTGGGCTCTGGCTGTACAACATCTTTATCAGCTCATCTAATTAGCAGTTCTAAGGCTCCGGATATTGACGTTATTGATTGTACAATGAATGCCATGTCTTCAGTGCCTCTCAATAACCACAATAATGTTTACAGCGATAAAGACAAAATCAATAGCAAAAGTGAAAAACTGCTATTGCACAGAAATGGTGGTGGCAAAAACAATGACATTGAAGCTAATTTTTCTGCAGGGAGTGGAACTTTCGGCGGTAGATTACAATTTTTTAAAAGTAAGTAAAGATTGTTTTCTCTGAGTGTATTATTATGTCGAAACTTCCTGTTATTGAAAAGAATTACTATAAATGCCAAATCTAGTCTCAAATATAGACGTATTGCTTCCTTTAATTTTTCGGACATTGTTAAATGATCTTTAGATAGATCTCGTTGCAACTCCAGCAGCAGTCTGACATCATGTGTGAGTCCTACCGTTTTCGAAAACGCTTTTCCATTGTCCGAAGATTCTGTGGTGACATCTTTCATCGTGCTCCTCACTAAAATCAACAGATTTTGTTTAAATCGGTCTGAATGCGAATGTAGAAAGTGAAAGACTCTTTGGCGAATTGCTTAAATTGTAGCCCATCTAAAATATTCACTTGATGTTGTCCTCGTTTGGTAGAAGATAAGTTAGGTTATAACCATTTATTTAACATAATTCAAAAATAAAATTTGTTGCTATATTAAAAAAATCAATTTGAGGTAGAAACAAGTTGGTAGAAGATAAGTTAGGTTATGACCATTTATTTAACATAATTCAAAAATAAAATTTGTTGCTATATTAAAAAAACCAATTTGAGGTAGAAAAAAACAACATTTTTCTTTTTGTTGACCATAGTTATTATTTAATTTAAGAAGATATTGACAATCTTATGATTTACTTGTAGATGGAAAAGTCATATTGGAATTAGCGCGTTCTAAAGATGGTGAAAAGAGCCGTTGGATATCTGTACCGCGAAAAATGTTTCGTGCCCCATCGGCGACTTCATCTACGGTCACGCCAACTTTGGCCACATCAATAGCTTACTCTAAGAATGAAAGTTTAACATCTTTAAGCTGTAAGAATGCATATATTTTATGTGAGATATTTAAAAAAATGCTATATGCTATTTGGGTTTCAGTTTCAGATGACAACAGTTCTATACAGTCATCTCCATGGCAAAGAGATCACTGCTGGAAGCAACTGTCTCCCCGGAGCGGCATTTCAAAAGCTATGTCGCTATATTACCGGCGGCCACGGTCTGTTGCTTTGAGTAAAATCGCAGTTCTTTTAGCTCGTAAGAAGCGTAGAAAGCCAGGCGATAGGAATTTGTGTCCGATTGGAATACCTATTTTCGAGCATTTAAGTTCTATAGTTTTAAAAACTCCAGAAAATTTTATTTCAGCAAATACAAACGATATACGAGACACAAATTTAAATTCTATAGTTTTAAAAACTTCAGAAAAATTACTATTGTCAAATAAAAACGATATCAAAGAAATAAATAAGGACAATGAAACAGAAGGTGACACGAAAAACAATTGGAGTGTTGATATCGATCCTGCTTTGATAAATGAAGTGGACGGATGTTCGAGCTCATCCACGGCTACACTAACCGGCAACGATTTCTCAGACAATCGAATGGAAGATGGACCCACACCTTTAGCACCTTCATTTATCCTTTCTCCGTGTCAGAATGAGAAAGCCGCGTTGAATAAAGAATCTAAAGATGTAGATATTGATGCCACAGTAGAGGACGTTAAGTCGAACATTCTGGAGAAAGTTAAAACAACGGAAAATGAGAATATAGTACCAACTACAACTAGAGATGAGGGATCAGAGCCTGAGCTAAATGGTAGCTCAAGCGATGTTCCTACCCTTAATTCCAAAGTTGATAAAATCGATGCAAATGATCAAAGATTTTGTGCAAAACTTAATGAAGACCAAAGACTTAAAGCCCCTAAACAACGAGTTAAGCTAAATATAATCGTACAAAAATTAATAGACAGAGTTCCCGAACGTCTTGCACAACTCTCCAGGCTGAGTCAATCTGTTGGATCTTCAAATAATATCCATGGTCATAGCAATTTAAATTCTCAAAAGGTAAACAAAAAAAACCGATATAATGAAAATCTATAATTAATAGTGTATTTTTAGGTTCCGCAACAAAGCACATCATCCACAGCACGCCTAGTCGAGTACCCCCAGCAGCATGTATCACCGCGCAAACGCATTCTTCGCGAATTCGAGAAAGTCTCTTTAGAAGATAATTGTAATGTGGCAGGTGGTAAGCGAAGTCGAGCAAAAAGTAATGCGTCATCTTCGTCAGCATCTTCTTATCGAAGTATGGAGTCGCCTAATAATAACCGAGGCATTGCCAATACAACTAGTAAAATTTCCTCTAGTGGGAATCACACAATTTCTGAAAACAACGTCCATCGACCTTCGCCGTCTACGTATGTAAAATCAAGTACTACATCAACTTTAATGACAACGGCACCTACACGCCTTTATAGCTCATATAGTATAAATTCGCTTTTGGGAGGGAGTGGTTGTAGCAGCTCAAAAGCTCCGACATTAGCAACTACAAATGCAGGCACAAATAAAAGATCTAAAGATATCACGGTTAACCCTATGGGCTATAATCCAAAGCACCATCAAAATTCCTCACAACAGCACTATAGTGATCCATCATATTTGCGTGCAATGCTAGCTTCACCCAAATCTCCAGAACAATGCTCAGGAGTTAAATCACCTTCAATTCCGGTTCCAAAAATACGTTCTCCTCCTTATGTCTCTCCCTTACGTGACTCTCAAGCTTTTAGTGAAGTTGGGACATTTAACAATAAAACACGCTATGGCTCCGACCACTCTTTAAATCTAGATTCTTCATCACCAATGCATTCACAGAATCAGAGCTACTACTTGCCGTACACGTCTATATCGAAATATGTGCCTACGATAAGTAACTCTTCAAACAGTACTACAACTGCATTAAATAATTCTAGTTGCACTGCAGAGCCACATTCTTCTCGCTTCCCTTCCGCATTTAATAGAACTTCTTCGCCAGCATCTGTTACAATTTCAGCCAATCAACCAGCTTCCACTTCTATTGGCAACAGCAGAGAAAATTCGCCATCAAATTCTCGTACTATGACTGATTCACCACGTGATACTGTTCCAAGAACTGTACCAAAAAAGACTGCATCAATTCGTAGGCAATTTGCTTCCCCTACTACCGCTGTTGTAAATAGTAGCAGTACGTTATCAGTTGATCGCCCCTTTGAGGATACGCACTCTTCTCAGGACCGCATAACCCCTGTTTCTGGAGCGAATATTTGCGGTGGTGGTCCTCATCAATTGCAACGTGGATCTTCACGTGGCAATATAGTTCCTTCACCACTTCAACATTATTATATGTACCCTCCGACTACACCGAATGAAGCTTCAAGTCCGGTGCAACAAAACTCATCACTTTCACCAGGCATAGTTTTGCCAGTTGGGTCTGGGGGAACAAACAGTTCTGCATCTACAGCAGCACAATACATTCCATCAATAATGCCATCCGCCTACATGAACCCATATTTTGCATTGGCGGCGTTGCGGCAACCACAATTATGGTCACATTATGGCAGCGCGTCGTTACCGGTACACATGCCATCAATAACAAACTCACCATCACTACGACTTTCTCCCTCATCGTTTCACAGTTTCGCATACAATGGTGTTAATGCGGCGATGGCAGCAGTAATGCAGCATCAACAACAACAAATATTGGCCTCATCTGCACTAATGCATGGGCATAATCTTAGCCGCACACCGGTTATGGTAGCTCCTCATCACGCAATAAACGCATGTAGTGGAACACAAGATTCAGAGGCAATATTGACTGAGCAAACGACTGATTTAGCAGCTGATGAAATTCCAAATAATGCAACAGGCTTACGATTAGAGGCAGGAAGAAGTTCTAGTATCAAAGAAGAGCATAATTCAGGTACATTGAAACCTAAAATAATTCAATTATCATCTTAAACTAGATAAAAGAGTTTCGTGAATAGGTTTACAACATCCACGTCTAAAGTTTTATAGCATTTGTTTTTACAAACAAGGTCCTAAATCTCTTTGGCTAAACTTAAAGCAAAATTGCATTTATATATATTCGTTCACAAGTATTAAATTTTTGGATTTCTCTTCATACTATGGAAGGAAGGTTTGATTTGTGATAAAGAAATACAATACTAATGCTGCAACTACCCATCTTACATACCGCACAGCCATAACACCGGACTGTAATAGATTATACAAACAAGAGTCAGTAACGGCATCGGCAAGTGCTGACGACTTTTCATTTACATGGCGCTGTCATAAGATAGGTTGCTATGGATGGAAGGTATGTAAGATGGGTAGTTGCAGCATATGAAATAAGCGAATTATGTACGCCAATAATTTTTATTTCCGATTTCTCTATGTACACATGTTGTAATGGCTTTTCCCAACTAATGGTTACATGTAGAAGCCTAGAGTAGTCTAAATAGTTATATAGTGACTCCTTGCATAACAGCATGTTCTGCATCCCAGCAGCAGCTTAACACATCATGCGGTGTCTCCAAATTAAAAGAAGAGCTTGGCGCGGAAGTGATTACATACAAAGCCTCAGTAAATCACGAAAAATTACGTTAATTTTCTGCTGTATTTTATATATTTTGTAAAAAAAATAATATCATATATCGAATAGTATAGAAGTTTTAATAAATACATAACTGTAATCAAAATTTAAACTACCATGCAAAGTGAATAAGTTTATTACTTTGTTATTATCATTACCCTTCTTTTATTAATTATTTATCAATGTTAAATTTTTTTTTACAGATGTGCCGTTGAACCTGTCTAAGCATTGAATGCAGTTTCATTTTATAGCTTTGTAAGTTCCATACGTCTAAGGTTATATATTAGTAAAGTTACATAAAGTATTGTTTAAGAAAGAGGTACATATGTGTACAAATGATAGTTAAGACCACTTTTATGTAGCATTCTGTTCTTAAAAAAGTAAGGTTTTGGTAAGTCTGTTTCGGCTCGTACTACTTTGTGCAATACCTTTTAAATGAACTAATTTTAGATATTTGTCGCTTGAAATTGATTATTGAATTCCACAAAGTGAGAGAGAAATATTTATGCTAAACATTTTATAATTTAAATAAACTGTATACTTGATGTATTTATTAGATAGTATTGCACAACGAATGAAATTAAATTGCTACTATGAACAAGTGACAGGCTGGCGGCAGAATACAATATTTAGTTATGTTTAGCGGAAATAGAAATTCGATCAATTTGATCATACAAATTTATTACGAAATCTACATGTATATTGAATTCAAAGATGTTCGATCGCAAGGTTGCGGGGTAGACAGTCTGTTTTCTCTCCACTGCAGTTCGTCATTCCTCATCGTACCAACGCTTTTTCTGGCACTGCGGAAAACCAATTTGTTTCCGTGGCGGCGGTACGTGGAGAGTTTGAGATGACATGCTTTGCTTATGAAAAAAAACTTCGATGCCAATGTCAAACAATCCTGACCAAGTGTTTAAGGCGCTCAATTATCAAATCTTATGCTTATGAATATTCCTAAAAAGAATAAAATCTGACATTTTTATTTATTTTCCATCACAAATTTTCGCTATTCATATTGTCTCGCATTCTGCCGTTAGTCTTTAATACCATTTAAACTGGTTATAATTGTATATATATAATATATAACTATAAATTTTATTACATAAATATTTGTGTAAGTTCTATACAAAAAATATTAAGTTCAAAAATAAAAAGGACTCGGCAACAGTAAAATAACTAAATGCAAATATCTTTACCAGAGTTCAAAAATGTGCATTTATTAACATTCATGTAATTTTTTTTTAGTAGTTTACACGCGTACATGCACTTTGAAAATTTTTTCCTTCGTTTACGTTCGCTAAAAAATTAGTGGTTCGGTTTTCCGTATGTTAGTTGATCACATGCACATGAAAAACAAATAAAGAAATACGTGTACATAATTTCTACCTGTGAATCTCTAGTGACGATTTAGAAGGCTTGATTTTCACACGAAGTGAACAAACGCGATTTCTTTCTCAGAACGTCAACGAAGTATTGAATTATGAAATGCAATACATACATTTGTATGAAAATTCAAAAAAAAAAAACTAGAAAACAAACTAAAATGAACATTATCATAATTTTTTAATATATGAACTATTTACACTAAGTAGTTAAATAGATACATACATGAACATTGATAGACTTATGAAAGTATAAAATTTGTAAGAAAAGTGTTAAGGTAAATTTTTTATAAACACAGCTCGCTTTTGCTCCATTTTAGCTGTTAGTTTTTTTTATAAAAAGTAATTTAGCAAAATATCAGGCGAAAAGAACAATTATGGAAGTAAATAAATACAAATACATATATAAATTATACATGATATTTGCACATCTGATATACAAAGTATAAAAACATAAACTGTAATGTGGATACATAATTTTAATTATGATACAAAAATTTCATAAGGTAGTTTCGCTTCGAAATATTTGGCACTAAATGCTTTTGCTCGTTTTATTTGATCTTCGAATTTCTTATTTAGAAATTTTTTAACTACTTTTGGGGATATCTTTTAAACAGAAATTACACATACATATGCATTTCTCTAAAGTCGAATGCGACATTCACAACGTCTTCAAAACGAAAAGAAACATGTCAAGACATTATTTTATCCCGGCAAAAGGCGAAAGGTGTTGGTACTAAGGTTAATTTTGGACAATAGTTCATTTTCAAGGTAATTACAAAAAAAAAGACATTCGCAAGAAACAAAAACAGACGTCGCTTTTAAAGTAAATAAATAAAACGCGAATCTTGCAGGAATATTTCAATGAGTTTAGCTTGAAATTGTTAACCTTTGAATTATTTTTAATGAGCTAACTAAATAGGGAATATAATTACTAATGCTTAATAATGTTTTTGAATGGAATATACTGTCCCAGCTGCTTCTACATGCGCAGTAAAACGTTGGGATATACATATGTACATGAAAAGCTTTTCACTTCATTCCATCTTTCGTCCAGCACATAATGTAGAGACAAATTTCTAATTTGAGCAGATGGTATAAAATACATTTTCTTTTTCGGCGAACGCAGCGTTACCCATCTCCCGCCCAACATGCCGACGGGCGTGCCTAAAGTAGTAGCAGTAATTTTTTCTTGTTACAGAAAAGTTGGAAGAATCAATCGTCGTGTATTTCGAAGTTCTGCTTCAGCTAAACATAATATTAGGAACCTACAATTTCTGGATGATCTTAAAGTGATGCTAAAGTTAGGTAAGAATAGACTCTTGTTAATACCTTGTCCTTGTTAAATAGTTAAAAATAAAACCCCTTTTATACAAATTCCAATTTATTACTATACGATTGATAGAATAAAACGTAGATCCTACCATTAGTTGAAAATACATCAAGACGTACACAATAAATTGAAAGAGGAGCTCAACCGAAAACGCTTCAGCGGTTCCAAAACGTCAATTATACATATATACACTGATGACAGAAGACTGCTATCCATGTTTTTGTTATTGTTTTCCTTTATTTTTATATATGAACAATATTTAACTTACTGATGCGTGCAACTAATTAACAACGCTTTCTTTGATTTTTTTTCTAGAAAAATGCTTTTATTTCGTATTTAAAGTTAATATTTGGTTGCAAACACGGCTTGACATGTACGAGGCATAGACTCCACTAAACGTTTGCAGATAGCATTTGGAATATGATTCCATACTTGTTTAACCGTTTCGTATAAATCCTGCAAATTTTCAACTTTATGGGAACGACGAGCTCTTCTTCAAATGTGTACAAAGATTTTCGATTGGGTTCAAGTCCGTGCTGTATGATGGTCAGTCCAATAAAATTTTGGGTGGTGAAACTCTTCTTCAAGTACTTTCATACAACTTATAATACAATGATCATGAAATACATGTACACTATGCATTCCACTATTATGGATCACAGAATATGATACATGATTTTTAAACATATATTTTAATAGTAACTCACAATTAAAAATGATTAAATCCTAAATATGCATAAATTTCACGTTAATCAAAAGATTTCAATCGCTTCGGTTGAAACATTTGGAAATGTGAAAGCAGTTACCAAAATAAATTTTATTGCGTTTTTACCCGAAACAAAATGCTGTTGTCGTTAATGTTAAATCGTTAAGAGATAATGGTTAATGTTAAAACTGTAGTGCGCTGTTTATACCATCGCAAGCAGCCATTTTAAAATTAACTTTAACACTGAGTTAGTGCGGTATGAACATTAACAATTTCTTTTCGTTTCGATAACATGGCGTCGAAATGAAAAAAAAAAATCATTTCGTTGAGAAATGACATCGTTTCGTTATTTAATATTTTTTAATTTCAAAAGCACGGAAAATACGAAACTCCTTTAATGTAAAACATCAACGAATACGAGTGCCAAGAGAGAATGAAACTACCTTTAGATAATTGCATCATGATTTGAATTATTAAATTTTCCCTTCCCTCCAAATTATTACTCAAATTCAAACGACATCCCATTTTACATTCCGGTATATATTTTTAAGAGCAGTTATGAGTAAATATTATATAAACAAATAAATATAGTGAATTATAAGAATTTATACTTTCAACGGTATATATTACGTACAACTAAACAGTTTTGACCGAATTATACATATATACATATGTATGACCATGTTGTTGTTGTTGTTGTTGCTGCTGCTGTAGCAGTAACATCCTACAAAGAAATCTATTTATGCTGTCCAATTTCTAAAGATCAAGATCAAACATCCAAATCTAAAAGAAAGCCGCCAACGTTGTGTAAAAATGGTCAGCTGAATACAACCTTATGCAAACATTTCATCAAAATTCTGTCAAAAAATTACAAATTAAAGTATATAAATACATATGTATATTATAACAAACAATTTTAGCGGAGGAACCCGATGAAGTTATATATGCAACGTAATACAAAATTCTGTGCCGGCAAATTTTGCATATGTATTTTGAAAATGTTTGCTTTTTGTATAACTCTTTTTCGGTAAACATATTTACAAAAAAGTAGCAATGTTAAAGAGGGTTAGACACATGGTATGTTCTTAAAATAGTTTACAATATGTTTTAATAGAGAATTTTTAATTCAGTATTTGGTAAAACAGAATTATGCGTTAGTACCAATAGAATTTTGATACCAATTATATACCATAAACATTATTCAATAAAATATTTAAGCGAAAGTACGATTCTGTTTACCACTTCACCACTATCTTAATATTAATATACATGCGAATGACAACAAATATAAATCGGCTTTCTTTACAAATTGTGTTAAGGTACTACTTCATCGGCCTACAACACTCCGAAATATATAAAGATAGCTAGTTTTGGATTAATGTTCTTCTTATGTGTGTGTTTTTTTATATTAATTTTTTAAAATTAAGTGGACAACTTTTAAATACACAAGATAATAGTAAACATAAGTGGTCAAAACTCACGGTTCGTATAGTATTGTGCACTAACTTGAAAAAATATATGAGCGAAAATGTTGAAGTGAAAAAGAATACAATAAAAAATAATTACAACTGTGCCTTTACTAAGTACATATATATGTATGCATATACACAAACTGCAAAACTATTAATTTAACAAATGTTATTACAACTGTACTGCGAGAAACAAATCCAAACCTAACTCGAACATTTTATGGATATTTGGGATATAACAGATAGAGAAAATATATATACATACATATATTTTTAACACAAATATTTTAACTAATATGTCGGCAAAAAAATATAAAGTTAGAAACTGACATCCTATAACAAATTAATAATATGTAGTCTACATACATATATAGGCATTTTTGGCGGAATAATCTATATGTTATACATGAGCAAAATTATCTCTGTTAACAATAAACATACTTATATTAATGTAAATACTATATTGAATATTACTAGTATGTGGCTAATAAAAAATCTTTAAAAGATATGAAAATAGTATTTATTTGTATATTAAAAACAATTACAAAACTTTAACTACAATTAAATATGCTTTATGTTCTATAAAGACATTGTGTTGTAGCACCAATACTATGATTTCGCTTGAACTGGATATCTGGTAACAAATATGTAGGACAAAATTTTAGCTAAACAGGATTTTAATATCATATAATGAATGTTGTAAGCCATTTAAAAAATGTAGATAAATATATCGGGTGAGTTCCAAAACGTCATAATACTATGTAATGATGCCATTAATTAACCGTATCATTACAATGCAACCCTTCATTCTATAAATTTGGTACGCTTTTCATGCAAATACGTTGCTTTTCGGTGAATGGCTTAAATCAAAAATGTTAATAAAATACAATTTGAGCAAAAAACTTCCCCTCCGGCGTCGGCCATTTATAATAAAATAAAGCATCACGAACCTTAGCGATGCGCAGTTTGCTGTTGTTTGCGCATCAATAACTTTGCCGATACATTTTGACGTTTTGGAACTCACCACAATGTATGTGTATATAACTTGCATATATTTATTATATTCTTGGCGGCAAAAGTCCAGATACCCAGATTAATTTTTAAAATATCTATAAAGCCAAAAAAAGGTAAACCATCTTAAAATTTCCAGTAGTCCTTCTCAGAACTATTGGATATCAATTTAACCAATTCCTCATTTTGTATTAAATCATTTCCACTTATGCTTCATACTGAATAATTTTTAAAAATTATTTTATTACCAAATATTTATTTATTATTATTTTAAGAATGTTTAAGGGAAAATACAATATAATAAATATTTTATATTTTAGCAACTATTAAAAATTTTTTATTTGTACAATACTTAAAGTATAATTTGTTTTAATTTTAAATAATAATAAGTCCTGCCTCCATTTAAAAATTAGGTCATGATCATGAAGTTTTCAATGCTCTGAATTTATTACTCTTACTGCATCTGCCACGCAGATATTTTTCAAGATGATTTTTATTTAATACTACTACTACAATACATCTTCATATACTTTTTCTTTGGGTTTTTAAGACCTTCAAAAGACATTTATTTACTTAGATAATGTGATTTCAATGGTTCCTTGTTGATGTAAATCAGATTAAGATCATAACAGTGAAATTGGTTGGTAAAACTATGAGAAACGTTTTTTTTTGGCAAGAAAGTCGGACTTTACGAGTTACTTTTCTGAGTAAGATGGTCTCGAATTTTGATGATGCTGCTGGATTTCTTCGAGAACTTAGTTTTTCAGAAAATTTTGAAGAATTGCCACTTTATTGTTGCCTCGAAGAAAATGTTGAGAGCCTTCTAGACCACAGTGATAACAAATGCTCGACATTGGCGTTGCTCAGGCAACAAGCATAAAAAATATCTGATCGTGTTACTTGAAAGAATAGAGAATTTCAAAAACTTGCTATTTTAATATATGTATGTAGAAAATAAGGTGAAAATTTGCCGCCAAAGCAAAAGGTTGACTCCTAGACATTAAAATGTTTCTCAAAAACCTCCAGTGTCCAACTTTACATAAGGTTGGGACTCATAAAAAACTTTGCAAAAGCTATGCGAAATGATTATATAAACTTCCGATAGCACAGATAACAGCAAAATCCTGTTATGAAAATCCCATATTTTTTTAACTAATATTTGTATAACTTGTCACTGTGGATTTAGTATTACTCAGTTTTTTTATATTTACTTTAAGGAAAACAGTTTTATGAAACAACTGTTTTGTACTCTACGCTAAGTAATTTTATAAAATTTTTTTCTTCAGCAGCTTGGCGACCAGAAATCAGCAAAAATTGGGTGTTGTGTTAATCTTAAGCTCTTCATTAAACCTTATTATATTAAATAATTTCTAACTGTTTAGGATTCATGTGCGCCGAAGCGAAATACCTGTTAAAAATAGACAGTGAACGCATCGGCATATTAGCTCCAACTTCAACGTCACGTAACTTTGAAGTTGTAGACTATTTCGTCTATCTAGGAATCAGCACTAATACCAATTAAGAATCAAGGTTATGCTGGCTAGATCACATCGGCCGGAGGAACCGACACACCCAAGCTCTGAAAGTAAGTACTGCAGGATCTCCAGATGGAAGCAAAGGAAAGAATTGGTGAACAACAATACGAAAATTATTGAAAATGATGATATACTTAATATGAAATAAGTAAATGTAATTTTACTAAATTTAATTGATTGATTTCAAAGATTAAATTAGTTGTTTAAGATATTAGTGGTGGCAGTAGTTTCTTTTTTGCAGCATAGCGAGCACTATTAATGTAATTTTTTGACGTTTGACAAGTAAGAATTACGCATATTTTAAAAATGGAACGATACACGCTTCAACAACGCACTGGAATTATTAAAATTCACTATAAAAAAATAGTCAAAAAATAACCTTGATTGATTAGATCTATTTCCAAAATTTAAGCAAAAAATGTCGCATCTGACGCTCGGAAAACCAAAGATTTATTGTTGAAAAGCCTCCCCATCCCACGTGTAACTGTTTTGGGCGGTTTATAGTCCGGCGGGTAATTTTACCTTTTACTATCGGAAGATGATTAATGATTTTTTAAGACCGAAATTGGATGATATTGATCTGAACAGCTTTTACTTTCAGCAAGACGACGCCACGAGATCCCAAGTAACGAAACCATCGATCTTTTAAAGGAAAAGTTTATGGACCGTGTTTTCTTTCGAAGAGGTGATCGCAATTGGTCACTGAGATCTCGCGATTTAACACCTTGCGACTTCTTCCTTTGGGGCCACATGAAAGATTAGGTATTCGCCAACAGACCAACGTCGAATCAAACCTCTAAGATGGAATTCGGGAAGCTACTGAGGACATACATCAGCCTATTTGCGATATGATGATGACAAATTTCATAGAAATGATACGGATCTGTAAGCGTAAAGCATACACTTAAAAGCTTTACACTTAAATAAACATCCGATCATTTGTATCAAAAAATGGAATTTTTTTTGAACATCAAAATAACACCTCATATTGAAAAACCCAGTAAATATACATAAGTTGAAGCCGTTATTAATTCGATTATTATTGTAAATTTAAATTGATTGTATATTCTTTTATTTCACCAGGAAGCACTCAAAATGTAAAATAATTCTATTACTAATACTAATTTTACGCTTATGAAAATAGTTTTGTTAACTTCATTCAATAAAACATTTAAATAAGACTTAATGCTTCAAGTTGCTTCTTATGGCCTCAAAAGATTTTACGCCGCCAATGCTATCCCCTCGGCTGTATCAATATCGGGCCGTATGCAATATTAATGTTGATAACCTTGTCATAGTGGTGTACCTTATGTGCCCCAAGCTACTAAGAGCGCTCTTAGTAAAACCAACAGCAACCTCTTCGTTTAGTTTCACTTATGCGAAGTTCCCGGAATCGATATATATATATATATAATTGGCGCTTTATAACCGCTGAAGCGATTTTCGGCCGAGCTCCTCCTCCAATTTGTGGTTTTGCGTCTTGATGTTTTTCCAACAAATGGAGAGACCTACAGTTTATATTAAGCCGCCTCCGAACGGCTGATGGTTTTTTTTACGAGGAGCCTTCATTTCATATCCGAAATACACTCGGAGGGGTGGACATTTCCTGCCGAGGGGTGACCGCACTTAGAAAATTTAACTTACTTTTTTATTTAAATTAATTTCCCATAACTTTTGGAAGTTGTAGGCACCGGGATTTGAACCCGAGTCTTCCGAATGTCAGTACAATGCTAACCACTTGGCTACCGCAGCCGCCCGGAATCGATATAGGTTTTCGAATTATAAAAAATGTATCTTACCTTTTTAATGCTTAATCCAAATTCGAATATAACAATAAATTTTAAATTTGATGATGTATATTTCATGTAGAAAGGAATTTTCGCATCATAAAACTTACAAAAAGAAAGTGTATAAACAATTTTGAATTGAATTGTATGAACTGCATATGTATATATGTACATATGTATGTATACCGCTTAAGTCATTACGCTAGCTAGTTAATCAATTTTACAATTCTTATTTGATATTAAGAAATATGAAGCTTTATTAGGACAAAGCACGTATGTAGTAAATGTAATGAACATAATTTCGTATATTACTCCGTAACTAATCAGGAAGATTTATTAGTTCATAAAAATCACATTATAGTAGTAAATTTATAAGACATATACAGTGATGAACTAAAGTATTGGCACAGCAATATAGTTCAACTTTAACACTGCAAAAGTTATTAGAACGAATGATGAAAAAATGACATTGAACATCGGCGATCCTTATGTAGTAATATCATTTTAAACGAATTGGAGCTAACTGAGTACAAAAATACATTTATGTCTGCATATATATGTATTTGTTAGGCTTTACAAAATATGTGGCATATAGTACCTAATTTCTTTTTTAAAAGTTCTCTATAATGGTCTTAAGTTCCACCTAATATTTTTTTTTTGGATTAATATCAATGCCTGTCGATTAAAATTAGAGAAGAATTAACAGCGCAATTCTGCGTCCCGTTTCGTTTCGACTCATCTTCGAAACTAGCGATTCTATCCAATTCTATATACTATGGGCTACGTTTTCCTACGTAGTAATTTATTTGGCGGAGTTTATATTTTCGTGTATTTCAATAATATAATTTTAGCAAAAATGTGAGAAAACTTGATTTTGACAGTGTAGAAGTCGTAATGACATTTCTTTTTAAGTTTTTATTCAACATACAAATAAAGTGAAAGAATTTGCTACTGCAAAGGCAACCAAAATAATTATTTTAAGTCGTTTTGAAAGAAGGTTGCTATTGCTCTGAACGCACTTGATCCAAGACACTGCATGACTTCAGAAAAATTAGATGGTGTCCATTATTTTTCGTCGCTCATTTAAAGAGGATTAACACATGTCACTAATACTTCTCATTTCAACTCTTGTAATATCGCCGCAACTATTGATTCCATTGTTACTATTATGCTAAAACAAACGCTATTAGGTTTTTTTATTTTATGTAAGCAGCAATAGTTTGTGCCTATTTTTTTATTGGGTTTCAATTTCATACATTCACATGCAACGAGGTGATTTCGAAAATATCTTGCCTTTTTGTTTCGATTCGAGCGTAACTCAGAATACAAAATTACGAGCCGTGCGGAGTGGAATACGGGGACGTAATTAAAATGCAAAACAGGGCTGTATAAGATCTTAACGCTC
Organism: Ceratitis rosa; assembly: GCA_037013455.1. Classification (NCBI taxonomy): domain Eukaryota; kingdom Metazoa; phylum Arthropoda; class Insecta; order Diptera; family Tephritidae; genus Ceratitis; species Ceratitis rosa. The sequence continues at coordinate 178,055 of JAWMAG010000044.1, read as the reverse complement.
ATTTACATATATACCAGAATTGAAAGTAGTTGTTCGAGTATGTTATGTACTTATGTAACTATTTTAAATGCATTTTCTTACTGTTTATTATTTTTCGAAAAATTATGTGAAGCCCAATTCAATGATGTCTTCCATGAGTTGACTAAAGCTTCGCTGAACTTTGAACGAAAATGTTCACGAGCTTTATCCTCAGTGTAATCGAGGACCTAAAAAAGAATTATGATATAATACATAGAGAGAAATTGAAAATGTGTGCATACTAAAGTTTCTTTTAAGTAATTTAGATCTTTTTCCGATGATAATTCGGGCAGTCCAGTTGATATCATCATTGAAAATAGGGATAATATAAGGCAACCGTGCCTTCGGAGTACTAGAAATGCCTGCAACGTTTATCATTATAATTGTATGCCATGCAACTATTTTATGTATGTATATATTGAGTAAATAAATAATAAGCAAACAAATGATTACTACCTTTTCGCACATATTTTGAAAATAAAGAAATTCTTCAGAGTCTCGATCATTACGTCCTTTACTTATAACATACACAAAATCATGTGTTAGGACAAAAGGAACACGTTCCCGACGTACGCCGAATTTTTCTTTGAAATGGCCAAGAATATGGCCAAAATCAATATGGAAAAGCTGTAGAGCAAACGAATACGTTCTTAAATATCAGAAATGGAAACTGTTTTTTCGAGTTTACCTGTCCATTACGTTTTACCATAATGTTATCTGAGTGTCGGTCTGCCACGCCCAAAACATACGTGGCAACACAATATCCAGCACAACTTAATGTAAATTCGTTTATTGCTTTGTTCATTTCTTCGTCAGTGCGGTTATATTCCTTCAACCAGCTAAATAGAGAACCCTTTTTAAAAGGTGAAGTTGCTGAAAACATACCTTTTTCTTTCTGTATATTGGCGATTGTTTCCGCATTTAGCACTACTTCGATCATTCCTAGACGACGTTCCATGCTAATGCAGTTATATATATTCATTCGAAAGTCCATTCTAAATAGTAATATTATAATAAGATATAATGAAATTCGTTTGGTTATACATTTGTTATTCACCCCTCATTCTTCCACAATTGGTCCATGACTCGTAACATTTGCAGCGTTAGCATATCCTGTCGTAGATCATCTCCATTTTTGAAAATTATATAAATATCATTACAGCTTTGATCAGCATTTTTTAACACAACCCAAAGTGGTCTCATTTTCGAATCCATTACCTTACATTTGTCGGGTTGTATGCCTTTGCAACGAAAACTTGGATTCAATGGGTTTTGTATGCTTTGAAAAATACTACTATTGCTTTGTCTTGAAAAAAAATCTTGCATCTCCTTTCTACCCTTCTCTTTGCTACCTTTTTTGGCGATCAAAGAACCAGCTTTAAGTGCATCTAATACTTTAAGTTGCTTGCAAAGATGAGGCACGTGCGGCTTACAGCCTTTCAAATACCCTTCGAGTAATAATCCAAAACGGGTTTGCATAGAGAGTGTTTGCATTTCGGAGCGCAAATGCCAAAAAAAATAGTGACCGATTCGTTGGTTTCTTAAAGCACGTTCCAGAAGAAAAGTTACTAAATCACAATCTAGGTAAGACTCGTGCTTCATAGCCTGTACCAATTGTAAGAGATACAGAAGCAGTTCCTCATCTCTACAGAATGAAAAAATTAAGAGAAGTTAAGACTATATTAACGCTTTAATTAGTTAATTATAACCTTAAAAACCGAAGACAACGTATAGCAAAACTTCTCACTGCTGGATCTGGATACGCGTAGTCAAGCAATTCGAGGGATCTTTCAACTGAAATTGTCGGCCATTGTTGCAAGAGTCTCCAAGTCTCTGCAACTTCATCACGCTCATTCCAATTAACACAGTGTAATAAAGTTGACAACTCTTCAGGTGCTTCAGCTAAAATTTCATACCTAAAGAAATGTAAGGAATTGTGATTAGTTATTTTTATTGCAAGCAATACAAATTTACCTTCGCGACCACAGAGCATTGCGATCTTGATCATGCATTTCGTATACTTTATCAATGCGGAGATACTGTGATAACATGGAACTTATCGGCTTGACATTTTCACTAATTTTTTCTTTATTAAAAGATTCATTGCAGTCTAGCTCTCCTGCATATTTCAGCACCGCCTCCATAGATGGAAATTGAATATTTTCACAGCCATTACTATAATTGCAGTTCATTATTAAAAATTGCTTCCTTAGATATGTATTAACAATTTTTACCTATCAAATGACAGCTTCACTATAGCACAGCCATCTTTTCGGGGATTTGGCTCAATCGTCCCTAATGGATGCAATATCTCATCCGACTGTATATCATCTGCGTAAGTCCATGTATACAGTGCTAAACATCCAGAACGCATTTGATGCTTATAATCAAACACAGTCGTATTAACCCAAGCCAATGGATTGTTGTTCACATATGTATTTGCTTCTTTGTAGATATTGTCGCGACTTGTATTTGAAGACTTTTTGGAGCGCGATGCTTTTGTTACTTCATATATGGCCATACATAGGCGAGCCATTCGGGGTAAGTTTTTAATTTGTATGTCAAATGAGATGTCTTTATCAAATGTAAATGAACGATTGTTGCTAATAGCGATTTCAATTGATTGCTGCGCACAAAGGCGGCGATCGCCATGAAAGAGGCCAACGTGTACGCCTACCTTTATAGCACGAGAGAGATCGCAATTTACATTCTCTATTTGATGTAAACTCAATCTAAATGGATTTTCAATATCCCATGATGAAATGATTTTTTGGTCCTGACACTGGTTCTGAGTATTAAGGACAGTTAAGGAATTATTTTCTGGCTTCCGTGCTCGTTTATAAGATAAGCTCAAATCGTTTTTGTAGTTTATGTATGATTGTAAAGTGTGAATAGGTTTTAAAACAACATTAGGTACATCAGATCCAGAAAGACTTTCCTTTAAGACAAATCCAAAATCAAAAACTTGTTGAATTTTTTTTTAATAGTATTTAACCAATTAGGGTAAGTACCTGTATATAAATAAACTGGATAAGAGGATATTCGCCGAATATAAATTCATCTCGCCCGCGCACTTTCAATATATAATCTGATGGTCGATCACCAACTCTTATTTGAGAACGCTGCATCTTCATTAGTGCAGACTCAATCACTGTGCTCGAAGTGTCGTGTTCACTAACGGGAATTGTATAGGAGCCTTCGTCATTCTCCAATTTGACAACAATTAGAAAACTTGTGCCACCTAATCGTTTGCGTATCAGCTCGGGCATAACTGGGGTATTTGCAACACGCATTGGGTGTTCGTAGAGTAACTTCTCTGACCATGTGAAGCGGGATCGCACCTGTTCCATTTTGTCGCATAAATGAGCCAATTTGCGACGAAAATCATCCACCTCGGGAGTACGCTGCGCACTATACTCTTCAAAAGACTTTCCAATCATATTACTTACTAATTTGGATAGCTCATAATCACTGGATATTGTTGAAGTTTCTGTTCGTTCACCCAAGCGCAAAAGGCAAAAAAATGGTTGAATTTCAGATAACCGTTTTGTTTCATCACTAAAACAATCCACATTAGCGAAATTCGAAATGCCACTTACTTCATAGTCACATGGGTCTTTAATTAAATGGCATAAGGGAAAGTTTTTCGCTTGTCGAATAACTTCCTGAAACATGATTACAAAAACTGTTGTTATAAATTAAAGGATAATTTTGTACATTTAAAAACTGATTTACTGTACCACAATATTACTTTAAAGCATATGTTATCATAGAGATCAATGACAATTCATAAAAGTTGATATTGACTCCCAATGTTTTATTTACTGATCCTTTTTCGCCTTCTTCATTGGCTGAAGAAGTCACGAGTGGCACTTATTTTTGTAATTTACTATTATCAGAAATTTTACCCAGCAGGTCATTTGCTTTGGGCAACTTAGAAGTTTGCTTATAATAGTTCTTACTCCAAATATATAATATATTAGGTAAAGTAAAAAGTTCGTTCGGTTTTTTTTATGCAAATAGTTCCAAACTGTTTTCTGGCTTATCTTTAGTTCCTCAGCAATTAAAAAAGTGCTCACGTGACGGTCTGTTTCCACTATTTCCATGATTTTATCGCAATTTTCGACGACATGCCTCCCGACCCGTGGTGCATCTTTGACATCGAAATTACCGGAACGGAACCAGCAAACCACTTTTGTGCTACAGTATCGGGCCCATAAACTAAATTAATTTTTTTCAGCCGCTTTGGCTGCTTTTTCGCCTTGATCGAAGAAAAATTGTAAAATATACCGAATTTTCTCTTTGCTGGTGTCCATCTTTGACGAGCGCTCACAACGTACTGAGTCAGTCAATCGAAAAACTGGCAAAGACAAACTTTTAGCGCGAATAAACATGTTTTCAACGCCGTATAGTATGACATGATGCGACACGCAACACTAGTACTATGGACAATAACGCCATCTCTTAGATAATAAGCGAACGAAGTTTTTGCTTTACCTAACATTATTTCTGCAGGTGGCCGAAGGTCACCAAATATAAATTAGAAATTTAGATACACAAAGGACCTGCAGCGGTGGTGTTGATTGAGCATTAAGTCAATATCGAGGCAAAAGTACGCAAAAACATGGTATTAATAACTCTCACACATTCTGTGTTCACTCACCGTTTTAATTTCCCTTATTGTCGAGTTGATGGGAAACACCATTAATATGATTATGCCATTTGGCATAAGACAGCTAACTTCAGCACATTGAGGCAGTTCGTTTCTCCAAAAGTCAATAGACTCTGTGGGGCAGGACAGAGGAGACATTTTGATTTCCTGCGTTAAATAACATTATTTGAATGTTTGTTTAATAAAATATATACATCTACAAACAAATATAGAAAAGATATGGATAAGTTGAAAAAATAATTTATGTTTCTTTTACTTATTGTTATTGTGGTATTTTTGATAAAAAAAAAGTTATATAAAGTCAAAGTTCGTTTTTTGTTTTTATCAGCAGTCGTTTAGATCTGCGCGATCCACGATTAAGACCGTCTGGGTTTATAAATTTATTTTAATTAAGCCGATATTTGCCCCCATGACTATTAATTTCAAATTGAGCTGCATATTAAATTAATGACTCCTAAGTTATTTCGAAAAGTTAATCCGCGACAATTAAATTAATATTTTGGTGGCCTATCTCAATTCCCTTAAATTAAATATTTTTACCGTATCACTGGTTGCTGCCTCTTGATGCTTTATATATCTTCAAAGCAGCTCTTCAAACACTCTGTGAATGGCAGATCTGTAAGTTATACGGTTATTAGGGAAGATAATTTTCGATCAATCTATTTAAAAATAATTACTATACTTACCGTCCCACCGACGCTACGAACTTGTTACCCTGTAAATTTCTTTATTAGATACAGCAGTTGGACAAATTGTCAGTTGGTATTCCTAGAAATCTATACGAATCACGTTGCTTGGTGAGCAACACCTAAAATTTTACTTACACATTTTGCATAAACTTATTACTTTGCAAGTAAATACTTCTTAATTAGATAGCTTTAATTCAATATGTCGCCCAAATCACTCAAATATATGCAGTAATATTCTTTTAATTGCATTTATTAAATTTCTGCGTCTTTTCAATTGTTATCGCAGTTTTCGAGCAGAGAACGTAAATACAATTTACGTTCTCTGAGACAATCCAAGGCGAATTCATTGAAAGAAAATTTGATATTAGAGAGTGTCTTCACGATCTTGAAAAAACAGATTACGCATTTCTTCTTCAACAAGAGGGGTCGACTTTTCCTGTAAGGTATCTGACAACTTTGCTACCGTATTTGAAATGTCCCAACCAGAGCTCCCATAAATTATTCAGAGATCCGCCTAAATGGCCTTAAAAAAGAAGCTAAAAACAACCAAAAAATATCCGAAAAAGCTAAAAGTAAATCCCGAACAATTCAATAGTTTAGTTGTTTTTAAGGATACCGCGAAGTATCTAAAATAATTTAAAGTTAATTCGCAATTACCTGTCATAACTTATAAGGAAAAAGCGTTTTTGAACAGTTAAGCTGTTCAAGCGAACTACACCTGCTCTTATCCCTCGCATACTTTTAGGCTTTAGGTTTTGCTTCCTGCCATTTGATGTACTTATGGATATATGTACTAGGGTATGGATTTAAGAATTTAACTGCGGTAAGGCGTGAAAGACTGAATCGAACTGGATTTTTACCACTTCAAAAATATTACCCAAAACTAACATTAGAAATATTCTTCGCTACAACAACCATAAATAGCAAGTCAGAATTCACAAGCTATCTGCCATACTACGTACTTTTTGCGGTTCTCACATGCGGCAAAGATAATTAGATACGAAACTCTTTACATCGTGAGAGCGCTCAAAAAGCCACTGCGACTGAAAAATGACTTCCTTCGATTTTTAGGTATATTTTGGGTATTTTAATACTAACAACGACGTTTAATTACAATTTCACTAAAATTTTTCTTTGAGAAACAATCAAATGTTTAATTATATTAAGTTTAAATAATAAAGTTACAATGATTTCTTTAATATTGACTGCGTATCTAGTAATTTTTGCATGCGGGATCTCGCATGCTTCAGACCGCGAGTTAGATTTTCACGCGAATAAAGACGCACATTTGCACCTACTATAAATATTGGGAGAATCTACGTAATTTTTTAGCATATACGAATGTGTTTATGTCATTGAATGCTCGTAGCTGATACATGTAAACATTTTTCTATTTATACTTGAAAGTAAATAAAATAATATTGTGGAAATGTTGTAACTGAACAAAAGTGGTAGTTAATTTATTTCTTGTGACCAGTGATCTTTAAAAACCATATATTTGAGGAATCGATCTGGGCTGTTGAAGTAAAAAATGAGCGATTCCGATTCGGATGCAGGTTTGTTGCACTTTGTAAACTAGAGTGTATTGTTAGGTGTTAAAGATTGTGCCGTACTTACGCATTACCGTCACTACGGCCACAAAAATTACCAAATTATAAGGTATCGCAAGGTATAGCTTGTGTTGATCTTTCCAAGGTACAGGCGACCGAAGCCACCGAATGTGAATAAGAGTCACTCAAAAGTATTGCTGCGGTGGTGTTAATACGTAAGTACGGTTTGCCCATTAGAAAAAGACGCTTATAGCCCAACTGGAAATTTTACATACCTTCCAGCCGTACCACCCGACTGGGATGGGGATATGCAGTAAGTGTATGTAAGTTATGACCGTTGCCTTGCAGTGGCGAAATATTGACAACTGCAGTGTGCATAAATATGTACCTTCATTTATAATTTAAATATACAAGGAGAACTATACATAGCTCTGTTTGGTGAAAAATGTCAGTTAGAATTAGCAGGTAAGCAGGCAAATTCACAAAACATTGTCAGGCAAGTTTTTCCTTATCCGATTTTATTCCTCCTTTAAGTTGACGGCTTACAACTTGGTTCCTTAGCTTGGGATACCGTATCGTGATCACTTAGGACGAATTCCTCACTAGAATCGTCGGCACTATGTTGAATGAGTATTTTGGGCGAGACTGAGATTGAATAGTGGAAGCTTGGATAGGTAGGAGTTAAATCGACTACAATATCCCGATGTTAATTGTGCCAGCATTACTCGGGTCTCTTTAGGCATGGTCGAACACGTAGTGTGCAATAAGTGGAGCTTGGATTTTATGAACGCTATTCACCGAAAGAGGATTTATGAAGCTGTTGAAAGACTTTCTGTTATTGACGTTTTAAGCCTGTCGGTAAGCCGTCGTGTTCAGCAGTCTACGGTGCTGTATGTTTTCATGTAATCTAGTGTTCCCTTATTGACGTGCCTGGGTGAAAACACTCACAGAAGTTTAGTAAATTATAGCTTAAATTTGTTCATGGATTTTCACATACACATCTATGTATGTAAAAACGCAATGAACATCTATTCAATGATGAAATGTACGATAGCTCCTCACCTTGGGATAAAACGTAAGCCAAATATTCAAAAGCCATTTTTGTTTTTTATTTTCTTTTTCTTTTTATATAGCCCGATCTACTTTACTTAACTTTAAACTTAATAAATTATAAATATTTTGTTGATGGCGCTAACAACTTCAAAACATTCTTCATAGTTAGCGTTAACGAATAGATTTAAAATAAGTACACAGAATATTAAAATCACTAAAATTATCACAAAGTTATTTCCGCGATCCGAAGAGCTCATGTAGCGAATGGCGAAATCGTTACAATTTTCGCTAAGATCTAAAAATCGTTATAATATAAATAAGTATAGTTTAAAAAAAAACTAAAAGAACACGCTTTGTGCCATAATTTTCAAATATCGAGCACCCCATGCTTTTCTCTCAATTATGCAAGTATTTTTTATATACTATTGTGTTAAGTTTATTTCCATAATTATTTTCAACTTTTTAGCTTAATATTCTATAAGAGCGAGCTTTTTTTTAGGTTTTTTAAACTATATTTTATTTTTTTTTTGTATTTCTTCCAAATATTAAAATAATAGTTTTCGGTAAAAGAATCATTTAGCTGTGACGCGATCCCAATCGTGGGGCTGCAATTAACAAATTACTCCAAGAAACAGGGTGATATGTAGAAACTGAATGTAGATGTCGCCAAGTTGAAATTATTAGTCCAAAGGAGAGTTACAAACTGACAGACAGACAGACATGCAGTGAAGCTAATTAAAAGTAGAGAATCTCACCACATTGTTACTGCTGTGGCCGAATCGTTGAGGCATAACGCAAATGAATTGGTAATAAGTCGTACATCATAGCATCGGCAAATACATTTAAATCGGGTTAAAAAATCGCTAGAAATCAAAGACAACTTTATTACAGCTTTAAGTCATGTTCTTAAAATTTTGTATTTTAATTTTAAATATCAATTTTCTGTTAAAAGATGATGGAAAACTACTACCAAAAATAACAGGTCGTGAAAAGGGGAACAACTTCCGGTTGTTGTTACTTTCAAAAATAGTGAACAATTTATGGGAGTTCCAAAGTTATCTACTGCAACTGGTTCAGAAATCGCCGATGCATTGAATGAACTTTTATTTGAATTGAATTTGGTAACACGCATTGTAGCCTGTTGCTTTGAACCAACACGAACGTAATCAAGGGGGCTACAACGTTATTATCTTAAAAAAAAAGAGAACTGTAGGGGTATTAACAAAAACAACTTCAAGAATTTCCTAATAAATGACGTTCCTAAATCTTATGTGCCAAAACTTTTGTTCACCAAAATACTTGACCATTTTAATTAAATTGTTGTAATAAAATAATTCAAGGCAGTAATTGTGCGATCCTTGGTATATTATTAGAAAACATTCAGGTGAGCATATGGCTGATACATTGCTTTGACCTACCTCTTATACAAACGGAACTAGAAATAAACCAAGAAATCCCCATTGTGCCAAAACTATTGTCCGTCAGTGTATGTACTAGAGCTCCAGATACCCGGGTATCGAGCACTGTGAGCAGCTCGATACTCGCTCGATACTCGTTCCTTACTCAACTGCTCAAACTATAATTTGAAGTCTTTAAAATTTCAATTTTGTTTGTCAAAATTTCTTCAGTATTCCAATGACTTACACTTTGCATAAATAAAATTAAAACTATAGAAAGCAATTCTGTAAAGAAAGTCAAATTTTTGATTTAAAATGTTCAAAAATGCTCGAGCAATGAGCAATGCCCGAACAGCTCGTAAATCTTCGAACAAAATCTTGAGCTCTAGTATGTTCGAGTATACAAACATTATTTATACGTGTATAATTGGCGCTTCATAACTGCTGAAGTGTTTTTCAGCCTGCTTTTTATGATGTGCGTCTTGATGTTTTCCCAACAAATGTAGAGACCTAGACTTAATTCTAAGCTACCTTGAAAGCAGCTGACAAATTTTTATGAGAAGCTTTTATTTCATTTCAGAAACACAATTGAAGGGCGTGATATTCCCAGCCGAATGACGACCGCAAAATCTGTAGTGATGTCTACTTTTTTCAATGATAAAAAACTTTAAGTTCACCATTTTTTCTAAGATCTTTTACTAAGGCAGCGTGTGTGAACGGGACAATTGTTTACTTATATATATATAATTGGCGCTTTGTAACCGCTAAAGCGATTTTCGGCCGAGCTCCTCCTCCAATTTGTGGTTTTGCGTCTTGATGCTTTTCCAACAAATGGAGGGACCTACAGTTTATACTAAGCCGCCTTCGAACGGCTGATGATTTTTTTACAAGTAGCCTTTTATTTCATGTCCGAAATACACTCGGAGGGGTGGACATTCCCTGCCGAGGGGCGACCGCAGTTAGAAAATTTAACTTAATATTTTATTTAAATTAATTTTCCATAACTTTTGGATGTTGCTGGCACTGGGATATGAATACCATAATACAAAAATTCTATAAGGTAGTTTCACTTCGAAAATTTTGACACTAAACCTGTTTGTTCAGAAATGTTTGATCTTGTCACCTATAAAATTTTCAATTCGGACATTTTTTAATTAAATTTTAATATTTTGTAAGCAGATGCTTTAATATGGAATACACGTGAGGATCTATTAAAGTATTTGTTTCAAGCCGTTTTTCTTAGGCGGCAAAAGTAAGAAAATGATTTGCTAGATAGATGAAAAAAATGGAAAGAGCTAACATTTTTACTTTTTTCGAAACTTAGGCTGTTATATTTAGCGGTTAGATTGAATTCAAAAATTTTTTGCAGTTTAATCGAACGAAACGACTTCTAGCGTAATTACTGTATGAAAACTTTGAAATTATGACAACAATATCCAGTTTGCTTACAAAATTTACTGGAAACATCTCTACAACAGTGAGACTGATTTGCATTCAAACGTATATATAGCAAATCTAGCCAGCTTCTCATTTTCTTGAATTCGATTTAAATTTTGATGGGCGAATCTCTTCCCTTTCTGTTACTTTCTTATAATTTACTAAAGTTGTAATACAACAATCATAAAAGGCATACACTCAATGAAGTCCATCATTCCCCAGATATTTTTTTATTTAAAATTGGTAAATTATTTTAAGAGAAGAGGATAAGCCGAGACACGTTTAATATCAGATACCTATGCAGCCAACTGCAAAGAGAGAATGAAACTACCTTCAAAGTATTGTATCATGGTGAATACAATAGATTTTTTTGATCGATTTGGTATTTCTTCTCAATTTCTGGATGAAGATCCTCTATACTAGAATGATACGGAAATTTATAAAGAAGGAAAGGACATTGCTTCGAATATAAAAGTTGTAAATGACACTGCAGAACGGGGGGTAAAATATAAGAATCTGTAGAATTTGCATATACTAAGAATAAAGAGAGAAATAAGAGAGAGAAAGCTAAAATAACCTCTAAATCTTTTTTGATTGACCTTAAACTTTGTATAATTTACTTTTTGCACATTTCAATGGGATGAGACCGATAGTAGAAATGCTTTTCTTTCCTCCCATACAACTCAGAGCCACCCTAATGTGCATATACCCGCTTTTGTTTGCATATGTACCTCTGTATTCTCGGCCGCGAGCTTCTGTTTGAAATAAATTGAAATTATTAATAATTTTTACTCTAATCTAATATGATAATATATATTATTTTGCGCAAGCCGACAGCATCGGTTTTGTTTTTATGAACATAAATTCGTCTCTTTCTTAAACACCGATATCTAAATATCGATATGTATTCCCTTGTATTAGAAATTGTCCTTAGAGTATAATTGTGATTGTGTTAGTGAACAGCTGAAAGAGTCAAAGATGTATTTGTGTATCTGATACCGCTGTCTTCCAGGGAGGAAAACAAACAAAAAGCTTGCCACTAATGTAATTTTATACAAAGCATTTATTGATTTTTCAAACATTCGTAGCTGTGTATTGATTTTTGTTTTTCGGATTTCGCAATAGTGATTTTATACGAGTAACTGGTTAATAGAAAGGACAACTATTAAATTTACGAATTCAAGAAAAGTTCATGACTTAAGGACTTACACCGACATGCATACGTTATTATTACTAAATATATATATTTGTGTTTAAGTGCGAAACATTTGTAGGTGGATTTGTGATTGGCAAGAATGTTTGGAAATATACATATGTATATTATGCGTATACATAAGTTTTGTGTATAGAGCTTCTAATGTGCGGTTGCATGAAAAAGATATCAGAAAAATGTGCTTGTTTTTATTGGGAATATGCCTTCTGGTTTTTTTTTAAAACTAAGATTAGTAGTTTAACATTGTGTGTGCAGTTCCGTCGATTACTAACTTCATAACAATTTTTTGGAGGTCTACAACTACCAAAAAATATTAAACTTTAAACATTTTTCTGACTTCGAATTTTACTTAGGATTCCTTTTGTGTTCCATTAACTTTGTTGATTGTTAGTCCCCACAAATACTACTTTTTAAAATTCATTTCCTTATGATTAATCCTAGATATTTATATTAATGTAAAGTTTTTCTTAGGCGGCCTGTAGCTTCTTTAACTGCGTTTCGTTTTTCACCGGTGCCTAGATCGGTGCAGCGTAGTAAACGACCTGCCGGCCAATTGCTTTGTAAGTTGCCAGCAAAGTTTCTTTGTCTGTTCCTCAGGCGCTTTGAAGATTTTGTTGGGGCCTCAAAGTTTTGCGGCTATTCCGGTCGTATGACAGATCCAGTGCCACAAGGACAGTTCGTGCACAGGGCCGGTTTTGGTTGAGACCATTGACTATCTGAGTTTATGGCGTTAAGTGATGTTGCCGAACCCATGCTGATGTGCTGCTGGATCCAGATGGTGTGTAAAAGTCCGAAACAGTAAACCCTCAAGAGTCTTCGCTACTGGGGAAAGTAGAGATATCAGCCGGTAGGAGTCATCTTTGTAGGCTGGTTTCCCCGGCGGTACCATACTGCCCATTTTCCACAAGTCGGATATTTTTAGGGTAGCCAAAGGCAGATTGGGGACCTTGGTGAGAAAGTCTGCTCCCGCTGGTCTTAGATGTTTTAGCACAAGCATACTTATTCCGCCAATAATGATGGATTTGGAGGCTTCGCCTTCCCGATGACCCCCTGAACCTCGTCTCTTGAGAAATTAAGTAAATATTAGCTGGTGTTCGGCAGATTGTGCAAGCGATGGTTATATGTTGTTTCATTTTGTCAAACGGAGGATGCAGTCATCGCGTTTCGCCGGTATGGAGCGGGCGGCAGCGATCGCGACGAGTCAAGCTGTGGGGAGCTTTGTGAAACCGTAGAGGTGTTTGGGTGGCTACCGAAAGTGGGTAAAGGTGCTCAAGGCACTGCCGTAGAGGCTGGGGGCGCATTTTAGCGCTGGCACCATGGGGCCACATAAAGTGGGGACCACTCCTTGTGTGTCTTAAGGCCTGAGCAGACCTTGAGATGGCTCCAGAAATTGCACTGGTGAAATCTAACCGAAATGGAGAAATGGTGGAGACAAATGCAGCAGAAATCATCCGTCGAATCAGGGTTGGGTTCAAAGCCACCCCTGATGAGAAGAATTTGAAGCAGCCCAGCTGCAAGACGTTGCCCCAATGGTGACCTTAGATTAATGTTACCTGTTGACCTAAACGGGCTTATATCGCCGAAAGGGTGATAGCCTTTGGCCGGATAAAATCCGGGTCAAGTCCGGTGCGTATTATTATAATGATTTCATTATTATTATTATAAAATGGGGCAGTTAACGAATGTTTCAGAAAATATTAATATTGTTGGGGGCTGAGTCGAGAATCGTAAAATAAGAAAAACACTTTTCGATATAAAGACGTTTACTCAAAGACTAAAAACAAACTCAATACAGAGTTGTAATGTTTAGTACGATCTATTCGTGTTGCAATTCGACCCGACTACTTTTTCATCACTCTTCCGTAACACGAGTAGGCCGTTTATATTATATCAAACCCTAATAGTTTTACAAATTTTTCGTGTTTGTTTTTACTTAAATTCTTTGTAAGTACATCAGCAATCATTTCATTAGTATTAAGATATTCAATTTCAATTTGTTTCTTATCTAATGCTTCTCTTATAAAATGGTACTTAATATCTAAGTTTCGGTCATAGATAGGTATTTTGAAATATGCCTGAACCTGATTTATGTTCTTTATGCTGAGTGTAATATGTCTGGCCTTGTGCAAATTGCTAAATTCATTAACGCACCGATAACAGACTGGTACATTTTGATATCAACTTTTACACACGAGTCGCTAGTACACCTAATTCGAAATCCTACATCTAATGAAGTTTTCGCCGGTCGACAGCTGGTCATCATATATTTTTCTAAAATTTCTCTAATATACAACATTTGTCCAACTTCAATGCTGCCTGTTTCGCCATCTCTGGTAATTTTCATTCCCAAAAAATTTGAGTTTGGACCTTTATCAACACACTCAAAGCTATTTGAAATTTGTGCTTTGATTACAAGAAGCCCTTTCTTAGCTTGACAACATACTATCATTGTTGCATATATACCACATCGGTTAGCTCACTGTTAAGATACGCGCTACATATATCCATCTGATGTGTATACGTTTTGAGCTCTGCCGGCTTGGTATAATCTGTAGGTCCCTCCATTTGTTGGAAAAACATCAAGACGCAAAACCACACATTGGTGGAGGAGCTCGGCCGAAAATCGCTTCAACGGTTACAAAGCGCCAATTATATATATATATATATATAATTCGCACCGAATTTCTCTTTAATTGGTAAGTCAACTAATTGCCACGTTTTATTTCGAACAAGCGCATCGTATTCAACATTCATCGCTTTCGTCCACTCGCTTGAATATTTACTGCTTCGGCAACACTTTGAGGGATTTTAGTTTCACAAACATTTTGTAAAATATTTTTTGTGTATTGTACATTTTTCTTGGACGGCCTGGTTTTCCGCTACGTACCAGCTCAGGTCTGCCTCGACCAATTTGCGCCGAACACTCTTCCTGAATCGGAGATTTGTAAAAACTTTCCTGGTAGTCGCTACCAGAATCGCTGCCATCTTTCGCTTCTTCAAACATGTCGTCCCTATCGTCTGCTTCACCTTCACTCGATACCTCAGACGCTTTTTTTTGATAAAATATCTTCCGTATTTTCAATAGAAACCATTTTGAAAAGGTAAAAATGATACATCGCGTTTTTCAACCCTATACCCTATCGTAACAAACTGTTTGCCTTTTGTCTGGAATTTATTTTTATTTATTGCAATAACTTTTGATCCGAAAATTCTAAAAAAAATCACAACTGGTTTTCGCCCACTTTGCAGTAACATGCTGCGTGCCATTTCGACGATTGTACGATTTGCCCTTTCGGCAACTCTGTTTTGTTGTGGAGCACTCAAATAATTATCAATATTTTTGTTGACAAATTCATGACCATTGTCACTACGAATTGTTTTGATTTTCTTTTCAGTTTGTCTTTCTAACTAGGGATTTGAAACTTCTTTGGAATTAAAAAAAACCAAAACATTCCCCTCGTGTTATCATCCATAAAATTTAAGAAATATCGTGCGCCTCCGTATGCACTAATCCCAAAATGTCTTTTGCTCGATTTTCTGAGTTCTCTTGAAATGGCTTGACACTTATTTTGCATCTTGCACAAGCTTCACACACAATGTCTTTAGCGAATGTTACTTTGTCCATTCAGCGAACCATGTCTTTATTCACTAATTCCTGCAGACTACTATAATTCAAATGTCCGTATCGTTCATGCCATGATATCGCCTTTTTATCAGAATAATAAAAAACATTTATTGTTTTCGCACCGAAATATAAAAAGTTTGTTTAGTTTTTTAGGTTTTGGAACTATTTCATGCTTGAACATTATCTTTGCACTGTCTTCATTAAAAATTACATTAAGTCCATTTTCCACTGCTCTCGCAATTGACATAAAATTACTGCACATATTTGGCACAAACAAAACATTATGGAGAATAATGTCACTCTCTTGAGATCTTATTCGCATATCTCCTACACCTTCAGCAGCATCCGCTTTTTCGTCAAGCGCTTCCCATTCACTTGCATTGTCTTCCGTTTTTAAAACTTTTTCACTAACTATGTGCCACAGACCACCGTGTATCGGCATACTTTTCATTTGAACGCGCCACGCGTCAAAAATCTTTTAATCAAATTTGTCTATTTGATATAACGAACTCATTTTTACAGTTTTTATTTTCAGTCTTTTCAACGCGACACACACGTTTTCAATTTATCTTAGAAACTTCTTTTCAATGCGACACACGCATCCAACGCCAAACTTCCGTTACTTCTTCAGAGCCGTGCTCTGAGGCCATAACCTATGTTGGGTACAGAGCTAAGAATGGTAAAATAAGGAAAACAACTTTCGATATAAAGTTGTTTATTCAAAGACTAAAAAACATATTCAGTGTTCATATAACTAACAGCGACATTCAGTAAGTAGTATCTAGTATCAAATTGACACTTTTGTCTCGAAAGTATCAATTTGATATTATTTGGAATTCACTAAGCAACACTGAGTCACTAAAGTCACAAAAAAGTATCAAATTTAAGATCTGCCATTTAGCAGGTCATGCTCTGTTTACATAATTGTCGTAGAAAAAAAATTAGAGAATGGAAGAGGAACTTGCTGCTTACCATATATGTACGAAATGCATGGGATGTGAGCTAACATATACAATTTTAATATTCTGTCAGGGATTATGTTAATATTAATATTTATCAAAAAATCTATGTTAAGCAATGTTTAAAAATTTGTATGGAAATCCTAACCTAAAAGTGTTTGTATGGTTATTTTAACATATATAACTTTGTTAAGATAACCATACAAATGGTTTAATGTTAGATTTTTTCAGGGATTATGTTAATATTAATAGTTATCATAAAATCTATGTTAAGCAATGTTACAAAATTTGTATGGAAATCCTTACCATTTCAATGGGATTTATGTTAAAAATTACATAAAATCTAACATTAAACCATTTGTATGGTTAAAATAAATGAAATGCTAAAGATGCTTACGTCGCGGTATGTATGTAAGTACGCATACGCTTACCTTATTTTTTAACATTTTTCATTGACGATGCAAGCAGACGAACGATGTAGAGCAGCAGTGTCAAGTCCTTGTGCTGTTTAGCAATTCAGAGTTTAGTGTTCTTAGCATGGCGATGAGCACTCTTACCCTTCTTCAAAACGACTAAGAACCCCTTCTTATTAGCAGCTGGTATAACCCAAACGGCTTTTGTGGACCAAACCGCTGTAGCCGAAAGAGCTCACGTTGGTACAATTGATAACTCCGTGCTGAAGGGCTTCTTCAAAAGGAACGAGTTATGGTGAGCATATTGAATCTTTTGTCATAGACAACGATGACGAAACCTAAAATAAACAAGGAACATTGATATTTTCATACATTATTTGTGTATGTCTGGTACATGCGCAACAAAAGTGCAAAATCTTATAAAAAATTTAATTCTTTTAAAATAAATTTAAATGAGGCAAAAGATAATTAAATAAACTTTGTTTTAAAATTCATTTTAACTAATTTAAGTTAAATGATTAAACAGAAAAAAACTATTGATACAACATGATCATTTGGAACGTATGGCTCATACATATACAATTAGTATTTTTACTGCACTTTTGTATACACTTTTGAAACTTCAACCAAATGTTTCACATTATTGCAATACGGTTTGCACATCTTTGGCCGTAGTTACAATCTCTAGCAATTTAAAAACTTACATTTTATCCACATGTCGAATCTTTGTTTACTGCAGAGCTCACGTTGGCTACCTGCTGAAGGGTTTGTTTAGATAACGATACTTCCAAAGCAATGAATTCTTGTTTCGAAAGGTAACCAAATAAGATGTGGTATCCATATCGAGTCTTTTGATATTACAAATGATGACGAAACCTGAATTAAGCAATTATATTATTAAACAAAAATAAAACTGAAAGAACATACACGATGTGTTCCAAAAATAACCGAACTTTTTGGATATAAAATAGTAAAATACACATTATATTATCTTTGAAAGTTATTATTTAATAGGTTCCATTTGACTCAACACAACGTTTGGAACGATCAACCAGCGCATGCATAGATTTTTTTATGTTATTTATAGAAATGTTCTTCAGTACCTCGGTTACGGCTGCTTCATTTTTTTCAATTTTTTTTTTAATTTTTTAAACTTCAATTTAAATTTTTTTTTCAAGTTTGACACAAAATTTTATTTTGCTCTTTATTCCATTTTTTTTGAAACCATTAGCACACTTTTGGTTTTATTGAAATGGCTGTCACTTTTACATCTGTCATCCGACTTACATGAAGTTAGGTGCGTATGAAAGAGGATGAATATATCTTTTTAATGTTGCAAATTTTCAATATATGTCGATGTATGTTGTATGACTTAAATATAAAGTTCGGTTATTTTTGGGACACACCGTGTATGTATGAAGAATGCATGCACATTTGTACCTATGTACATTTATTTTTACATAAGTACATATGCTGTTAGTTTACCTTTTTCTTGATTTTTTACTATTTGGATTCTGCTTCTGGGCCAGAATAAATTCAAACGAACCTGTAATAAACAATAATATTCATATTTTAGTGTTACTTATAAATTAAATTGCAATGTACAATGCATATGTATGTACATACACTGGCGGTCATAAAAACCGCACCACACTGATATTTAAAGAAAATTGTTTCTAATAAGAGTTAAAACCGTTTTATTTTGAAACAAATATTTTTCATTCATTGTTAAGACCAAAAAAAGGAACTGTGTTAAACATCAGCTTAGTTTAAAGAAAATTTCACTGGTTTTTGTTCAAAATAAAATAATTGAAGAAAATTCACATTTTTAAGGATAGTGGTAAAAATCAAGAAAAAAATAAAAGCAATGCAAGTTTTTCAGAGTTTTTCCTCGGTTTCATTAGTTTAATATCAGAGCATTAAAAATAAATTATTAGTATCGTGTTGCTCCTCCTTTAGCCTTTATTGCAGCCTCAATTCTGGACGACATGGAGTCAGCAAGAACTTGAAAGATATCATCGGCTATATCTTCGTACCAGACTTTATCCAAAGCTTCAGCAAGCGCTCTTTTGCTCTCTGGCTTATTCTCAGCCACTTTTCGTTTCATAATGTGCCGGAGGTGCTCTATTGGATTCAAATCGGGAGAGTTTCCTGGCCACTCGAGTTGGCAAATCCCAATACCATCCAACAATTTTTTAATCTGCAACAAAATAAAAAATTATGTGAAAGTTTGGTTAATATTTTGCAAGTTATTAAACATTAGTGAACATTAAAAAGCCCTTACTTACCAATTTAGCACGATGGCACGGCGCAGAATCGTCCTGGAAGACAAACTCATTACTGTGGGATAAATGCTCCTCAATGGCTGGCAGAAGTTGGTCCCTAATAATTTGTCCATACTTTTCAGCGTTCACAGTTCCTTGGATATGGAATAAGGGACCCCGGATAAAGTAGGAAAAACAGCCCCACACCATCTGGCTTTCTGGAAACTTCACTGTTTTCACCACACAGTTATCCTTGTATCTTTCACCATCCGACCTACGAACATATGGAAGATTGTACGCGCATAGCAAATCGAATTTGCTTTCGTCCGACCATAAAACGTTTCTCCAATTCTCAAGGGTCCAGTTTTGGTATTTTTTGGCCCATGATAAGCGGTTTGCTTTCATCCGCTTTGTCAATAGAGGTTTTTTTGGACGGTCGTCTTCCATACAGTCCACAGTCCCGAAGTCTTCTACGTAAAGTCCGCATTGTGATAACTCTTCATCTCAGTCCTTATTGTTACTGCACTTTTAAATCGATCCTTTAAACTTATTGTACGAATAACGCCGTCTATCCGGGTGTTAGTCTTACGAGGTCTTCCTGATCCTTTCGTCCTTGCGTACGGGTCCAAATAATTTTTTTTTTCATGAGTCTTACAATAGTGGAATGTGAGCATCCCACTTTATGTGCTATGCGACGATAAGGAACTCCCATATCCTTTAAAACAAAAATTTCGACCTTTTGGCCACGCGTCAATTGCTTATAACTGGTAGACATTTTTGACATCTTTTACAAAAAAAAATTTACAGCCAATGCGGTGCGGTAAAAAATGACAGTCTTTGCTTAAATCAGTTACATAAATGTAAAAAGGGAAATCCCCATTATAAAAAGGAAAGAGTTGCCGCGGTGTCCTGAAATTTTATCGTAATTACTGCAGTATTGTCAATGGTGCGGTTTTTATGACCGCTAGTGTATGTACAAACATATTTGCAGATGCTCTTAACTTACGTTATTTATTAATTTTTTGGTGTTTGGAATCTGCAACTGCGCCGGAATATATACTGTAACAAAGAATTATGTTATTATTTAAATATTTTATTAATAAATATAGTAAAATATCCCACCTTACCTCTTAGCTTCTGAAAACTTTAAAAGTTAATGGCGTAAAATTTTTAAAAGCCATATTTGAATCAATGTGTATACGCACAAATGGTTACCTCCGTGTTGTAGGGATATGTAATATACTTTTTAAAGGAAAAAATAACTTTTCTTTATAATATACATATATATAAATTCTCGCCCACTGTATATATGTATGCCGAAGTAGGTTCCTTGGTAACTTTCTATTCTATAAACTTTGATTATAAGTCGTTGTGTATAGTAAAGCAAATTGGGATTTATTGAGTAATAAATATACATTGATTGAATTCTTTACAATTTAGAAATTTTACAACAAATTTAGTGACTCTTATTTAATAATCCAGTGATCGAACTTCAAAAGTCATGCACAGATGCGGCAGACTAGGGAACAAGTACGTCCTTGTGGAAGCTGTAACTGTGGAGGATGCGTTCACCTACAATTGGGTTGCCAGATACGGTGCACCTATACAATTGCATTCTGAAGGAATTTCGATTCGGCGGTATTCCAAGGTATGAGCCAGATACCGGGTATTCGGAAAATTCAAAAGGCAGTTCTGCATCCCTAATCAGATGGTATAGTAGAACGATTCAATCGAGCCCTGGAAGATCTCTTGAGGATGGGCGTGGACAAACATCAGGATAATTGAGATATCTACATACCTCTGTTCCTGATGGGATATCGGTCCGCAGCGCACGAAACAACGGGTAAAACACCAAGGGTACTCTTTGGTAGCGAGTTTCGGTTGTCTAGTGATTTGAAGTGTGGATAGCTTACACGATTATAGCTGAGTTAGCAACAGCAAGACATTTCTTCTTTTCGCTTTTTGGCGTCAATTGGAAATACCAAGTATTGTCAGGTCGTTCTCTACCTAGTTTTTCCAACGAAATGTAGGTCTCCCTCTTCCTCTGCTTCCACCGGCCCGTACTGCATCGAAAACTTTCAAAGCTGGATTATTCTTATCTATCCAGACTAGATACCTCGTACAGCTCATCGTCCCATTGGATGCGTCTTTGTTCGTCGAGAGAGGACTTTACTTTTCAATTTTCTACTCTGACAAAAGTAGCACCTGTTGAATGACATTGTGTAAATATTGGTTCCAAGATAGACGAATTTATCTACGACATCAAAGTTATGACTGTTAACAGTGACGTGAGAGTTGATTCGCGAATGCGATGATGCGATCTTTTGCTTGCCCTCGTTCACTACCAAACCCATATGCTTCGGTTTCTTATCCAGTTTGTAGAAAGCAGAACACACAGCACGGTTGCTTGGGCCAATAATGGCAATATCATTGGTGTACGCCAGCGGCTGTACCGAATTCAGACACAGCGGCGTAGAGGCAGCAACTTTTTGTGCAGTCGATCCTCTTTTCTCGCGTCTTTTCGAAAATTTGGCTCATGGCGAATATGAGGTCCATGATGTTGATTTACCAGATCTAAAGTGCCACTGATAAGGTCCAATTAGTTTGCCTACGGTGGGCTTTAGTCTTTCACACATTGCGCTGGAAAGGACCTTACATGCGATATTCAGGATGTTTATCCCACGGTAATTGGCGCAGATTGTGGGGTCGCCCTTTATTGTTATTTAAGCGTGCAATCGCTATTTAAATCTCGTCTTGTTCAGGTAATGTAGCGTTTATTCCATCATCATCGATTGGGGTATTAGGCTCGTCATCTCCGGGTGTTGCATTTTCACTGCCATTCAGAAGGCTGGAGAAGTGTTCCCTACATAAATTCATCGAAGGCCGATATTCACCCAACTAGGCAGCAGCACCTTCTCAACTAAGGGACCGGACATTCCTGGTGCAAGCCTTCAAATTGTAATCCTTAAAAAATTTTTCGGGATCGCCATCAAAAGGGGGTCCCTCATCCGAGGTATACTTTGGTTTCTCATTGGATTTCGCTTTTCATGTGTTGGGTCCCAATCCATGGGATTCGCCATCTCACGTTACCTCTAAACGGATGTTAGTTGGCTACCCAGAGGATACTTGGTCTAAGACCCGAAGTTGTTAGCTACTTGAACTATATGCAAATTAATCGTTTCTGGCCGCTCCCAGGTGAATGACAGTCAAAAACTTTCCTCACTTGCGTAAACTTCCAAACATGGTCCCATCTTCCAAAACTAAAACTTAGCGAGTATGAAAAAAAGTTGGTTTGTGGTCAAATTCTTGCATTTTTGTCAACAAAACAAAAAATATTTAGAATGAAAATAAAATGAATACTTTATTATGAATGATTTATTAACAAAAGAAATGATCAAATCTACTAATATTAAATTAAATTAAATGACATCAACGAACATATTCGTTAAATGAAAATGTGGTTGCAGTGGGGTGAAATCATCACCTACACACCACATTACCTGCTTTGAGGACTTGTAAGTAAGGAGCGTTGCAGGCATATAATAATAATACATAGGAATGTATATTTTTATTTATTGTACATATAATGTAAGCTGATTTAAGTTCTTTTAGTTTACATAAAAGCAGTGTCGACCAAATGAGTCACAAATCATTGCTCTGAATTTTTGTTGCTACGGTGACAATGACGATAATGCATTGTTAAATCACTTCTTTTTCTTGTTGCTAATTTTTACTAACTGAAATACATATTTGAGGCACCAAAAGCAACTTTCTCCTCAAATCAAATTGTGCTCTCTCGTTGCAAATTTTACTGGCTTTTCCTTCACCGAAGGGGGTTAGTAAAAATTAGTAACAATTGTTACTATACAGCAGTTCACTGGACACACTAAAATTACTCTGTTGGTGCCCTGTAAAATGTTAGACGAGAAATTAAGCCTTAATTATACCTTTTGTTAGGTTCATCCATATTTGGTTAAAATCTATTTCTATCGTCTTCAATATGGCATGGAATTTCGTTGATAAACCAAAATCCGGCACTGAAACTGCTTTGGATGCCTGCGATTATTTTTTGGATGAAGTTATTGAATTACATCAGAGTTTAGGTAAATTAAAATTTTCAAAACTCAACGGAGTATTTAGAAAGTTTTTTTTCTTTATATTTGCAGATGCACGTGAACAAGTTCGAATGATAAAGCATCGCGAATTACGTCACGCTGTCACAAGTGGAGATGATCGTACGGTGCGCGTGCTTTTAGAAGCATTAGGTAGTGAAAGGCAAATTATTACGAATATGGCACCGGCTGGAACACACACATTGCTTTTTCTGTGAGTTTTATTTGCTTGATTGCCGTTTGTTAAATTTTTTATAATATCTATGTTTTTTTTTGACGCGCATGTATATTTATATATGGACATACATATACCAGATGTGTTTGTTGAAGACTGCCGGTTTTACTAGTATATGTCGCTAGCAATATGTATAAATTTCTATGATTTGACATGTATGCAATTTTTTTCTATTGATATTAACCTACAAATATACGAAAGTCATATTCCGTCAAAATAATAGCGTCATATTTGCTTACCTCGGTGAATATGTCGAGTTTCATTCCAAGTAAATCGCATTTGCGGCGTTCGTTGCTTTTCTTATTTCATCAAAAGAAAAAAGCAGCTGAAGCTGGTAGAAACTTATGGTGAACATGCTCCAGTGATTAGAACATGTGAGATATGGTTTCGTCAATTTAAAAGTGGAGATTTCGATTTGACAGACAATGAACATCCTGGTGCAGCGAAAAAGTTCGAAGACGAGGAATTGCATGTTGATCCAACCCAATCGCAACAAAAATTGACAGAAACACTACATGTGACTCGAGGAGCAATTTGCCAACGTTTAAAAGCCATGGGACTGGTGAAAGGCACATTAAAAACACTTATTTGGGAAATATTATCGGACCCAGACCTCGCCCCGTCCGACTATCACCTTTTCGCATCGATGGGACACTCCCTTGCAGAGCAGTGCTTCGCTAATTTTGAAGAAGTCGAAAAATGGCTCGTCGAATGGTTTGCCTCGAAAGAGAAAAAGTTTTTTTTTGGAATGGTATCCATAATTTGCCTGAGAGATGGGCGAAATATGTAGAAACCAGTGGTCAATACTTTGAATAAAAAAATCTTGAGATTCCTCTGAAAATTAATTGTTTTCTTTATCGAAAAAACCGGCAAATTTCAACTGATACACCTGGTATTTGGTTACATTTTATATAGAAATTTCAGATTTCCTAAGTGCACACATCAGTGAATAACGATACCATGCGTCTGATAGGTGAACGTTATTCACTAGTATACAATTTTACAATCAACTGTTGCTTTGATTTCGACACTCTTTTGATTCATTCTAGCGCATGCATTGTTAAGCTTCCGGGAGCGTCAACGATAAACGAAACGAAATTTTAGTCGAATTTAAAAGGAACAAAAAAGCTCTTTTTTATCTTCGCCCTTTTAGACTATCAAGAAATACATATATGTACATATCTTAATGGTTTTATAAAAATAAATTGCTCTTCGTTTAGCTAATTTTGATGTTGAAATATTTGTGGAAGTTCAGGAAATGTTTAAACGGTTAGAAACATCCGGAAAGTGGATCTATTCGAAAAAGTCGTATTTATGGCTAGATTTTCTTAAAATTCGGTACATATACTAGGCAGAAAAAGGTCTGCGAACAAAATTCCAACGAAAATAACTCGACGAAAAAATTGCTTTTATATACTTTTTATAAAACCCAAGCATGGATAGGAAGACGCAAACATATCAGATAAATATCTGATCTGGACCTTATGAAGGTAAATCCTTAGCAAACTTTAGGCACTTTAGCCGTATCACTACGCTGATCATTTGAGAACAGCATTCTTGAATATATGCATACAAGGTGTGATCAGATAATATCCGTTATTTTCTAATTTCGTGAATTACGTATGGTCGATTTTCGCTTTTTTTTGTTATGTTGGTGCACATGTCTATTACATACACGTATGTTGGCAATATCAGTCATTTTGGATTGTCAGTTTGTTATTGACAGATAAAAAGGTTAGTCGTGTTTTGGTGTGCTCTTCGATTTTTTACTATCCGAAAAAATGAAATGAATGATGAAAGGAACTGCATTAAGTTTTGGGTAAAAAATAAAATTAAATGCGCAAGGACATTTGAAATGTTGACTGTGGCGTTTGGCGAGTCTACTATGAGCAGAACACAATTCAATTGTGGTATAACCGGTTTACCATAAGGCCGAGAAGATGTCAATGACAATACTCGTCTTGTTCGCCCGAGCACGTCAACAACCGATGAAAACATTGATGCAGTGAAGAAAATGATTAGTGAGTGGTTAGCATTGCGTACTGACATTCGGAAGGCTCGGGTTCATATCCCAGTGCCAGCAACATCCAAAAGTTATGGAAAATTAATTTAAATAAAAAATTAAGTTAAATTTTCTAATTGCGGTCGCCCCTCGGCAGGGAATGTCCGTCCACCCCTCCGAGTGTATTTCGGATACGAAATAAAAAGGCTCCTCGTAAAAACCATCAGCCGTTCGGAGGCGGCTTAGTATAAACTGTAGGTCCCTCCATTTGTTGGAAAAACATCAGGACGCAAAACCACAAATTGGAGGAAGAGCTCGGCCGAAAATCGCTTCAGCGGTTACAAAGCGCCAATTATATATATATAATTGTCGAAACACTATCATAGAGGTTTCTGGTGATGTTGGCATATCGTTCGGCTCATATCAAGCAATTTTTACGGATGTTTTAGGCATGAAACGCACAGAATTTTGCATAAGTGGCATAAGTGTATTATATCTGAGAAGGATTACTTTGAAGGGGACAATATAGTTATTGATGAATAATTAAATACTTTTTGAAACAATTGAAAATAACGGTTATTTTCGGATCACACCTCGCATATGCCAGAATGCAAAAAGTCAAATAACAGGAAGCAATTAGCAACCGTCCAAAGTTATGCAAGGATTTACCAACTCTCAACGACAGCCGGTTCTACGTACCGGAGTTGACCCGGATTTTATCCGGCCAAGGGCTGTCATCCTTTCGGCGACCTAACCCCGTTTAGGTCAACAGGTAAAATTAGTTTAAGTGCGCCATTGGAGCAATACCTCGCAGCTGGGTTGCTTCAAATCCTTCTAATCAGGGCTGGCGTAGAAACCAACCCTGGTCCGACGGACTATTTCTGCTGCGTGTGCACCAAAAGACTCCACCACTCCTCCATCTCGGTTAGGTGCAACCAGTGCAATGGTTGGAGTCATCTTAAGGTCTGTTCAGGCCTTAAGACGCATAGGGAGTGGACCACACGTTATGTGGCCCCATGTTTCCAGCGCCCAAGTGCGCCCCCAGCCTCCACGGCAGTGCCTTCAGCACACTTACCCACTTTGGGTAACCCGCAGACCTCCACGGTCTCCCGGAGCTCCCCGCAACATGACTCCCACCAACCCTCCCCCCCTTCCCCCCACAACCAGCTCCTCATCCTCCTCCCGTACGTCGGAATGTGACCTCAGTCAGATGCAATTCTTGCTCCGGCTGGTGTCATTTTCGGACGTGCTCGGGCCTGCGCACCACCCGTGAGTGGAGTGATGCGTACGTTGCCCCTTGCTGTAGGAGTCTGCCCCCGCCTGTTAATACGACAACACCGCCAATCAACACCAACGTGCGGAACCAACCTCAGCGGGTATTACAGCAGCAACACACGTCATCCACGCACCACTCCCTCACCCCCCGTATCACGAACGTTCCCCCGAGACGGACCCGACTCCTTCAATTCAACTGCAACGGACTCCAGGGGAAGATTGACGAGATAGTCGACTATATGAGCCGGGAGCATCTGTCAATTGCTGCGATCCAGGAAACTAAGCTGACCGCCCGCTCGGATCTTCTGAGTCGGGCCGGATACAACATAATCCGCAAGGATCGCGAGCGAGACCACGGAGGGGGTTTGGCGTTCATCCTGCACAACACCGTGCAGTATCGTCTCATCGACGGCGGCATCGACCGCAGGGATACTACCCTAGAATGTCAGGGCATAGCTATCCGGTCAGGCGATGCCGAGCTCGAAATATTTAATATATACATTCCTCCCGTTACAAGTTGCCCAGTTGGATATAGCCCTGATATAGGTGCGCTACTCAGAGGCGAAAACCGTTTGGTTTTGGGCGACTTTAACGCGCACCACGATCTTTGGCATTCTAGCCTGTCAAATGACCGTAGAGGAATGGAGCTGGCGGAACAGATAGACGATTCGACATTCTGCACAATGAACGACAACACCCCCACCAGAGTTGTGGGTAATTGCCAAAGCTCGCCCGACATAACAATTGCGAGTGCTGGTCTGATAAACAGTATAGGTTGGCGACCTGTACTGACACTTGCATCGGACCACTTACCCATACACATCTCGATTGACAGACCTCCCGACTTTGTTTCCGCGGACCACCGGACCTTCGTTAACTTCAAAAAAGCTAACTGGACCGGCTTCACGGAATTCACTGAGAACGCCTTCAGTGCTCTCTCCATTCCAACAGACGTCACCTCTGGTGAACGATCATTCCGCAGGATAGTTGTGACCGCTGCCGCCCGCTTCATCCCGGCAGGCCGAATTGCGGAAATCCGCCCTAACTTCCCGTCCGAAGCGGCGGCTTTAGCAGCAAGGCGCGACATCCTCCGTAACTCCGATCCCGGGAATCCCTTAATCAGAGATTTAAATGCGGAGATTCGGACTGTTGTAAACAAGCACAAGCGGAAAAAGTGGGAGGAGCACCTAAGGTCCTGCAATCTCTCCTCTGGGGCAACCAAGCTCTGGGCTACAGTCAAGTCGCTGTCTAACCCGACGAGACGCGATGACCGGGTGAAAATTTCATTCGGTGATCGCGCCTCGTCGGACCCGAAGAGATGCGCGAGCTATTTTAGCCGGCTTTTTACACTGCATCCTTCGGTAGACAAAGCGAAAAGACGTGTAACCCGTCGTATGCGCAAACTGCCAAACACAAGCGCGGCGCTTGATTTCTCCAGAGAAGAGGTTCAGGGGGTTATCGGGAAGGCGAAAGCCTCCAAATCCATCGGCCCTGACGGAATAAGCATGCTGATGCTAAAACATCTCGGACCAGCGGGAGCAGAATACCTCACTAAGGTCCTCAATTTGTCTTTGACCACCCTAATCATACCAGATTTGTGGAAGACCGGTAGGGTGGTCCCGCTACTCAAACCGGGGAAACCAGCCAACAAAGGAGAGTCTTATCGGCCGATAACTCTCCTCTCCCCAGTAGCGAAGACGCTTGAGGCCTTACTGCTCCCGAGTTTTACTCACCATCTGCGTCCAGCAGCACATCAGCATGGCTTCCGAAAAGTGCACAGTACCACAACAGCACTTAACGCCATAAACACCCAGGTGATCAATGGCCTGAACCAAAACCGACCCTGTGCGAGAACTGTCCTGGTAGCACTGGACTTGTCAAAAGCTTTTGACACTGTCAATCATTCAGTGCTACTCAGTGACATTGAGGAATCCTCATTACCGCCGGGGTTGCAGAGATGGGTCATGGGCTACCTGAGTGGTCGTCAATCATCGGTCATATTCCGAGGTGAAACATCTAAATTGAGGAAAGTTAAACAGGGGGTTCCGCAGGGTGGTGTCCTCTCCCCGCTACTGTTTAATTTTTACATTTCGAAGCTCCCTCCTCCACCGGAAGGAGTCTCACTAACCTCGTATGCCGATGATTGTTCGATATTGGCGTCCGGCCAGGATATTAATAGCCTATGTTCGAAAGTGAACGGTTACCTCGCTGATCTCTCCCGTTTCTTCACTGCACGACATTTAAAAATTCAACCGACGAAATCCTCGGCTACCCTCTTCACCAGCTGGACGAAGGAGTACCGGCTAGAACTCGATGTGAAAGTTGATGACGTAAAAATTCCAACTGTAAACAACCCTAAGATTTTAGGGGTCACATTCGATAGCCTGTACTCCTTCACTCCGCATACGACCGCAATTGCCGCAAAACTCCAGGGCCGCAACAAAATACTCAAAGCGCTAGCCGGCAGCACATGGGGTAAAGATAAAGAAACCTTGCTGGCAACCTACAAAGCAATTGGCCGGCCGGTCGTAAATTCCGCTGCACCGATTTGGGCGCCGGGGACGAACGAGACGCAGTGGAGGAAACTACAGGCCTGCCAGAATACCGCCCTTAGGACTGCGACAGGAAACCTCCTGATGTCACCTGAACACCACTTGCACAGCGAAGCATCTATGCTACGAGTTAAGGAGCATAATGCTTTGCTGTGCAAGCAGTTCCTGTTGGGATGCCACCGCGCGGAGCACCCCAGCAGGCACCTCCTAGAAGCGGAGCCTCCGCCTAGGCACATCAGGAAGAAAGTACTTGACTACGACAGCACTATACAGCACCATATTCAACAACCGCTGGACAGGACGGCTTACCGACAGGCACTGAACGCCATTCACCAGGAGTCAGTTAACACCTTCCTAGACTCCCTCCCAGTGAATGGCGTACTCGGATCCAAACCACCACCCATCGCAGACAGTGAGCTCGAGCTGCCTCGAGTGACCCGCGTGACTTTGGCACAACTCAGATCTGGATACTGTAGCAGGTTAAACTCCTACATATCCAGACTCGACCCCAGCATACCCAACGTATGCCCTGCATGTGGAGAGTCCCCGCACGATACTAACCACCTCTTCACATGCCCCCTTAAACCGACCCATCTAACCCCCCTCTCCCTTTGGTCCAACCCTGTCGAAACAGCACGTTTCCTGGACCTCCCGTTAGATGACCTCGGCGACTTAGACTGATTATGCCTGCCCTAAGCGGGGTTAGCGAACCGCTACAACAACAACAACAACATGCAAGGATTTACGCTCCTCGCATATTTGTTTGTATGAATTGTTTTGTTATACAAAAACGAAAAATGGTAGAAGTGCTCCATTGCTCCACCACCACCATGCTTCACAGTAGGCACCAAGCTTTCCTTACTGAGTCTCGTGCCTGCTTTTTACCTTAGAATCTTATGTCCCTTGATTCTGATGGAGCAAAACTTGCTCTCATCGGAAAAAATAATATTCTCCCAAAACTCTCGGTAATTTTAAAGTGGATTTTTCTAAATGTTTTTTTTTTAGAAATTATAATAAATAATAATTATTATTTTAGGTGGATGTACTGTTTTCATAATATATGTAATTGTGTGCACGAGTATACATATGTACTAATATTACACTCGTTTCCGCTGAAATAATTTAGAGCTTCACAAGCCGGATATGAGAGCATAACACATCGTCTTTTAGATTCTGGTGCCGACGGTCGCACACATGCTGTTACTAAATATTCACCTCTTTATGCTGCTGTCCAACATGGGCAGTATAATATAGCAAAAATGCTTCTGGAGCGGTTTCCTGATCTAATACAGGTGTTCAATTTTTTATCAATTACTTATATGGCAATGTGGCTAATTTTTATGTTTTATAGCAACCTACGGTGGAACGTTGGCTGCCACTACATGCTGCCTGTATTAACGGTCATGCCAATTTGGTTGACCTACTCCTACGCTTCAAATATCCACAATATTTGTACAGTTCTTATCGTGATGAAGAAGGTCAATGGGAGTGGCATTTACCTTTCGATCCGAATGCTCAAGATGTTACAGGGCAGACGAGTCTGTACATTGCTAGCATATTGGGAAATAAATCCCTTGTTAATTTACTGCTTAATTGGCGCGTAAAATGTCAGAAAACACTAAGTAATGAATTAGGAGCAGATGGAAATAACGAAATTCGTAGTTCCTGTAGCGACAGGAGTGCTATCACGCCCACCAGAAGGCGTATTTCATTTGGTATACAAGCTATTATGTCAAAATTAAATATAGCTGGGGAAAGCGAGGCAATACTCGATGTAAATATTGGTTAGTCCTTTTTTGGTATATGCTTACGTTTCTTAACTTTTTAGGAAGACAAAGTGTGTGAGAAATGTCCTATCAATTTAAATATACTATGTGGAGCGGCTCGTGAAACGGCTCTTTTAGCAGCCGTACGAGGTAGTTTCGTGGACGTGGCTAAGTTATTACTACAACATGGTGCCAATCCGAATATTGTCGCAAAGCCAGTGGAGGATCACAATGATCCAAAGTGCATTGAAGAAATATATGGTTTGAGTAATGTTCCTATTGCTGAGGCCTGCAAACAACATTCACTTCCGATGGTGGAATTGCTTTTGAAGTAAAGCCGTACAAATACAATATAACAATTTCTTTGATATTAAAAAAAGTTATGCATTTTTGATTGCACTCGTAGATATGGAGCCCGCGATGAAAATGGCACTGCATTAGGTGTGGCCGTTAGCTCAGGGGATGAAGAGTTATTGAATCGTTTACTTGCAGTAAGAGTTCATCCGGATTCTGATTACAAAATCAACAAAAAGGGCTTACCAGCACCTGTTGATGTGAATGTGTTCCTGCCATCTGCAAAAAATATTTCTTATAGCGCGATGTTTCCAAATGTACCAACTATCATAGATTGGCATAACAACACAAATGTTCAATTGCCCTTCGTACGGTGGGTTTAAGAAATCTTTTTCTTAAATTATGCTATTTCCTTATTTCTTTTAATTCGTTAATTAACTCGACAATACCATCTTTCTTATTGTAGTGTTGATTGGTTGGTTAAAGGAGTTCTTCAATTGAATCCCAAGCTGCTTGGACACCCAATGATAAATGAAATCACGTTGACTGCAATAACGCGTATAGATTTCTCACACAACTGTTTAACTGTCATCCCAATTGAAATATTCAAATTAGTTAGTTTGAAGTGAGTATCTTAATAATAACGCCTACTTTTTATTAAAATTGCGTTCCTCTCATAGACATTTAAACATCGCACAAAACAAAATTACCAGCTTACCTCCGCCAGAGCAGACACCTAATAACAGCAAATATACCTACAATTGTCCTGTTCTTGAAGAGCTGTTCATACAAGATAATCGCTTAATAACAATACCTACTGAAATATTTCATTTACCGTCTCTTACTATATTAGATGTTTCAAATAATAAATTGCAAGAAATGCCGTTTGATATGTGGAAAGCGCCAAAATTACGTGAATTAAATATAGCTTTCAATTTGTTGAGAGACTTACCAGTACCGCCTATGCAGGTCTGTTGCTCTTTTAAAAACGTAGTTTAATTGTATGATAAGTTTAACCATTGATGGCATTTGCAGACCTCAATATCTTATCCCAGTTTGGATAAGTTGGAATGTGAATCATATTCGAATTCTGATTTCTCAAATGCGTGTAATACCAAATCAAGAAATCTGCATTTCCATCAATTGATACATCGTAACATTTGGATTAATTCATTAGATATAACTGATAATGAAATGAAGTGGAATAAATCGAAAAACGATGAGGGTGCTTCAAAGTTAAATAGTTTAAATATCGCTAACAATCTCTTTACCAGCATCCCGACTGCGTTACCTTGTTTGGCAGTTAATTTGACTAGACTGAATATGTCATACAACAGTTTAAGGTAAAAACTGTAGTTATATTTAGCAAAGAATTTAACTAACTAACCTAACTAATTTTTAGGTCCATGGGACATGTTACGAGTTATCCATCAACACTGAAACAACTAGATTTAAGTCATAATGAAATTACGTGTTGGCCAAGTTTACCACGGATCACTACCGATTTCGACCCACATTTACTTTGTTACAATTATGTTGAGCCAGCCGCTAATGAACCCATTGATGAAGCATCTATATTTATAAAACCTGTTGTTAGTGGGAAAACCAGTTCATTTCGCAGCACAGTACTTAAAAGCGTTTGTCAACATCGTCGACACTTAAGACTTGAGTCTCTACGCACCCTTATACTAGCCGATAATCTCTTGACGCGCTTACAATTATCAACAGATGATGCAACAACTCTTTTTAATGAATCTGAGGATGCTGATTGGAGTGTTGTAGGAGTAACCAAATCGAAGTTGATATTTCCCAATTTGTCAATGCTTGATATTAGCAACAATTGCCTCAAGGTGAGTGGTATTTTTATAGCGCACATTTAAAACTAAATATATATTCAATAGGAAATTCCCGCTTCATTACACGAGCTAAGTGGACTTAGTGTATTAAACATAAGTGGTAATGTTAATATTACAGATCTTCCACCACACCTTGGACTTCTTTCCCGTTTGTGGAATTTGAACACGCGTGGTTGTTTGCTGCAAGAGCCGCTAAAATCTATGATTGAAAGTAAAAAGTATAAAACTATGGATATAATTGGTTATTTGAAGTCAATTTATGAAAAATCAGTTATATATGCCCGCATGAAGTTAATGGTTGTAGGCGTTCAGGGCATTGGAAAAACAACACTTTTAGATCTGCTGCGTCAGGGAGGGGTATCACAAAAATCACGCGCTAACGAAAATCATTGGGCGAAACGTATGGGTCATACGCGTAATGCCTCAAAAAGTGGTTTTGCTGGGAATATTTCAACTGTTGGCGTCGATATTGGAACTTGGATATGTGAAAAACGTAAGAAATCAACGGGTTCACATGGACCTGTAATATTTCGCACATGGGACTTTGGTGGTCAAAAAGAGTAGGTTAATGCAATTAAATTATGAATAGGATTTCAAAAATTGTATTTATTCTTAAAGATATTACGCAACACATCAGTATTTTTTGTCCAAACGTAGTTTGTATTTAGTACTTTGGAGAATAACTGATGGACAGAAAGGATTGGCCGAAGTTCTGCAATGGTTAGGAAATATACAGGTAAGAGTTTAAACTATGGGTACAGCTATATTCTTATTTCATGTATAAACGGCATCGCTATATATTAAAATATTCGGAGAATAAAAATATTGAGATAAAAATCATAAAATTCGGATCATTGACATAACGTTGGATTATAATCCAGCCAAAAATCTACGTACAAACAAAGTTTTTTGGTATTGTCACAAAAATAATCCTTAATCGTATGGTACCAAATGGTTTGTCGACATATTTGCTGTAAAAGGTGGCTTTTAGTTAGCGGTGGCGAATTCATAGCACAGTTGTGGCTTCGCTGATAAGAAATTCTTTATTTCGGCAAATGACTCTTAGAATCAATATTTTTTATGACATATAACGTTCGAGTGCTTCGATGAAAAAGTTTCCTTTAAGGATTTGTGAAGATTTTTTGGGCAATTTTGTTTGCTAACAAAGAGTTGTGCATACGAATATTTTTACACATTTAAAGTTTTATTTGGCTTTAACAAATCTGAACCTGACTAACAATTGAATCTGAACCAGTTAACGATTTAATATATCTAGAAAGCTCTGAAGGTGAACGATCACCAAGTGCAGTATTTGAAAATAATTGTTTCAATCTCTTTCCTTCACTAAGAGAAAATCTCTCACAAAGAACTTTCTTAGTTGTTTCGTATTTATTCGAAAATGAAAATAATTTCTCGTTGAAGAACAATTAAAACATTTTGAAATTTAATGTTATCATTAAAAATGTTGTTAACTTCAAATTGACTTTCAACAAGCGAAAACCATGCTTTAGGACATTCATTCCAAAAAGGAGGTAATTTAATTGATTTGGAATTCGGTCTAAAATAATCTTCAAGATTTGTTAAATTATGTGTAGGAATGTTTTGTGTTAAATTTTGTGTTGTATTTAAATTTATGATCTCGTTTTGTGTTTCTGTTGTTGTAAAATTATGTGTACGTTTGGGTGATCTATGCATGTTTGGAGGAGTTTGAAAATATTTAATAAAAACAATGTAATTTAGATTTAAATTAACTAACTTAAAATGCAAATAATATATATATAAGTTTAAAGATTAATTAAAATTTGTTACAATTAATAAAAATCTGATACTGATCTGTTCTATTAGATAATATTGTAGATTGTTGTAATTCTTGATATTGATAGAAGTTATATTCTTTAACTAAATTCCAATATTGATTGCATTCAAATGGAATTGATAAACATCAACAAAAATTGGTGCATACAAAAGTTATTTCGGATTGAACATTTTTCGGGCTTCCTTTTCTTTATACTGTTTAGGCCAGAAGCCTAAATGTTATAATTTCCTACTGGGTATAGGCGAGTAACCAAACGGCTTAAGTAACCGTTTTTTATCCTTATATCCGCAATTTATTGGTTTGACCACCAAGCTGACCCCGAGCTGACACAGCGATTGCCCAAATTTACAAAGTGTAAGTAAAGAATATTGTTTCCAACACATATACATATGTATATACAAGCTAATGTTACTATAATTTGTTCGTTTAAACAATTCGATTTGCCTGATGACGAATTCGAGTTGACGGTTTGAAAGGACGATTTTCAGAGCCGTTCTGTCTAGGTGGTCGGAAAGAACTAGTTTCCAAGCCACGCTTGCTTATTCCGTGATGCGGAAGCAGTCGGAAAGGACGAGTTTTCGAGCAGCTGGGTACCGTTTCATTATATGGGGTGTTACTGAGACTTCCCCTTCTGCTTTGGCATGCCTTTTGTCTTTATTAGGTTTGTTTGCGTTAGTCCGGCAGGTGAGAATCCAACCAACTACTGTCTCTTGTGCTATCAACGCACCTAGGGCGTTTTTTCGTAGACCTCCAAGCATAATTTGAGGATATATGTCTCCTCCTAGGATAAGGTCCACATCCTCGTTCGCGAAGAACCGGCTGTTCGCTAAATGAATATCTGGAAAGGCCTGTTTCACTCTGGGATCGCTATCGCATGTTGGAAGATTTTCAGTTAACTGAGGTAATACTAATGTCTCGGCTCGTATCGGTAACTTTGCGTTGATAGGCGATTCAATTGTGATGGAGCATGCTTGGCTTTTTTGTGTCGAAAGCGTATTAATTCCGGAAACTTGCGCACTTACTTTTTTAACCGGAAGTCTTATGCTCCGCCGAAGTCGATCGGTAATAAATGAGCACTCGGAACCAGAATCTATAAGTGCTCTAGCTGAATATATCGATCCACGATGTTTGATATTGACTCGGGCTGTTCCGAGTAAATGCCTCTTATTTGTGCTTATAAAGCACGATTTAATATGGCTCATACCCTCCTCCTGAAGTTTGATACCACTAACACCAGAAGTGGTCCGATTTGGGTATCAAATACACTTTTGTCTGAAGGCGCTTGTTGGACTGGGTGTATATGTAGCATGGAATGGTGCCTAGAGTGACAAATCGAACAATTAATAGCGCTAGTACATTTCGCAACCCCATGCCCGGCATTCAGGCAGTTTAGACAAAGTTTATATTTTCGAACGACTGCATCGCTCAATAGGAGACTTTTTTTTTGAAAAAGTTGGCAGAACCGTATATAATGTGCATCGCTTTTACACAACTTGCATTGATATTTTACCAAATTCATTTGAAAAGCATTAAATTTTTTGCTATAGGAGTCTGCTTGCTTAAAATATTGTTCATTTGGCGCTTCTGATATACGTGCCCCTCTGAGGTCGTATACTGTTTCCAAAGTCTGAAACCGACCTGTCAAGTTTAGTTGAGCAAAGATAAATTAGGATCGCATCCCAATTGGTTAAGTCAATTTTATGAATCTGGAGTGCCGAAATGCAATTATTTATTTCTCTTTGAAGATGTTTAATTGCACTGCCAGATTCAATTTCTATTATTTTCATAGCGAACGCTAAGGTTTTGCCAAGCGGTAGCAAATTCCTCATTTGTAAGTGGGGACTTACGAACAATTTCCTTTGCCTCACCCTCTGTCTTTTCTATCAGGTAAAATAAGTTTTCCATTGGGCTAATACGTGTGTTTAGTATGTATATGGCGGTAAATAAATCCCGAAATGTTGGCCAAGATAAATAATCCCCTTTGAAAGTGTCTATATCACATGGTGGAAGGCGAATGTTATGCTCCATGACGACGGACTCTTCTATTTTCTTCTTTTCGACTTCAGAAAATTGACTTGAAAGCTCCCCGATTGCTGACACTTATCTTAAATATGCTTAGTAACACATTTTATATTTTTTCTTGGCTGAGCTAATTTCATTTGCACCACCAATAGAGTTTGAACTTATAATCTCGCTAAAAGCAGACTTAACTATGCCCCAAAGATCTTTCAATTCATCTTTTTGAATTTCAAGACTAAATTTAGTGCGTTCTATTGATTTACTATCTTTGAAATCGGACTCGAATTCTACACGCGATTCTACTAGTTGATGATATGACGCCATTATTTTAAAAATTAATTTTATATTTTTAGAAATTTATGAAAAACCTAAACAAAGTAAGCAAATTTATTTTTGCACGTAGTGCCGAACGAAAATATTTCAGATTAAACGAAATGACGAAGTTGCAAAGTTGCCTATTTTTGAAATATCCGAAAGTTTTCAATAATATGTATATAAAAGCCCCGAAAATTGGTAGTAATTTTTGCAATACTAATTGTAATGCAATTTTTCTAAATAGAATAAAATACTAATAATACTTTGAAATAAGTTGTGCAACTTCTTCTTCACGTGGCTTTTAACCAATTTTATTAATTTTTTTCTGGCCACCCAACACCTTTGCGAATTCGCCGCGCTCTTTTATATATTTTATTTTGTGTTCATATTTTGGTTATATTTGCGCTTTAATTTTTTAATTATGTCTCCGCGAATCGCTAGTAAATTTTGTTTAAAAGTAATATGTACTCGTATGTCTTTAAAACCAAAAAAAGTGGAATAAATAATGTTTACCATAATTTACTTTATTTTGTTGTTGTTGTTGTAGCCGCAAAAATATTCCTCAAAGTAAATTTTGGGGAATGTTGCAGGAATGACAGTCCTTGGCCGGATAAAAAAATCCGGGTCGTTCCGGTATAAAGACCCGACTGTCGCGGGAACTATTGGATTTTAGTCGCCTCTTACGACAGGCATGCCTTACCGCGGGTAAATTCTTGAACCCCTAACCCGCAGGGTTCTACTTTATTTTTAATACTTTATTTTGTAAGTTGGTATGCTTATGTGTATGCATAAATGCGGTAATTCATACATGTGCTAAAACGATGTGTTGTTGTTGTTAGTGCGTCTGTGTTAAAGTTTAAAACTAATGAAAAATTGCAATGTCCAATTTTTGTTAATAAATCAGAAGAATATACGTAATTTTATGAAAATTAATAAATTAAAATATGTGAAATTTATATCGGATTAATTAGTGTTTAATTATGAGTTTGTTTAAACGAATAAATTATTACTTACACTTACACTTTGTAGATTTGGGCAATCGCTGTGTCAGCTCGGGGTATCTGCTTAAACTTGCAAATCGGAATTGGATTAAGCGAATTGTAATATATTGGTCGAACCAATAAATTGCGGATATAAGGATAAAAAACGGTTGCTTTATATTTACACACATATTTACTTAAGCCGTTTGGCTACTCGCTTATACCCAGTAAGAAATTATAACATTTAGACATTTAAATTTTAAAAAATTTCGTTTTATTTGATTAATCACTATATGTGTTAATCTTGCTGTAACTGATGTTTTAATGTTCACAGATTATATGTATTAAAAATTGAAATTGTTAAGTTAACCGCAGAGTTCAGAAAAATTATTTGTATGGAGCTTGTAGAAATTTCATGAGCAGGATCGCCAATTTATATAGATAAGATGAATCTATATATATGGAAATGAAGATAAACTTTAATTTATTAATAAAATTTAATTAACACTTCTTGTTTGTTTGAAAATGAAAATTATAATATTTGAGAAAATTAAAATATTTGAAGTCGAAAATTAAGTAACATAAAAATTAAAAAGTTTAAAACAGCTAGTTACAAATGTTATAGTAGAGTGAAAATTTTTCGGTTTGAAATTTTGGTTTTATTGTTACAAATCATTTTAACTTCATTTTGTTTTCGAACATAAAATTGCAATGTTCTGAAAACCGAGTCCCCATAAAAATATGTACTCTCAAACCACTTCAAAATTCTTGAGATCCTCCGAATGGTACTACGCAGTACTAATCACTTGACTACTGCGGTATGTTAGGACACAAACAAACACAGTAACAAAGATTTTATTTTTAAGGAAAATAACTACACTCGAACGTTTTGACTACCTTTCATTAAGGAAAATATTTTTAGATTATGTTAACTCATAATATCATCTTCTCTCTAACTGCCGAAAGGACGTAAGCGGCAAAAGTTAAAATTTTCAGAAGACTTGATATTGTGTAAGCTAATGATATGTATATTAACGAAGAAATTGCTTTTATCAGAACTTTTTGCCCGTTTACGTTCTTTTGGCGATTAGAGCTCGATGTTTAGAAAAAAAAATTGTAATTTTTTCACTGTTTCCAAAAAAAAAAACATATGGTCTGAAACAGTTCCATAAAACTAAACCTAATGACCTGAAAAAGCATCTAGGAATTACGGAAGAGCCT
Organism: Ceratitis rosa; assembly: GCA_037013455.1. Lineage (NCBI taxonomy): Eukaryota > Metazoa > Arthropoda > Insecta > Diptera > Tephritidae > Ceratitis > Ceratitis rosa. Next base: position 138,322 of record JAWMAG010000044.1, on the reverse strand, counting down.
TGCCGTGCGAATGAAATTCTCCAATAATAAAAAAGGCGTTGCCTTAAAATATTCCTTGGTGAATTCTTCGCAAAAACAACTACATCGCGACAAGTTTACAGGTACAGAATATCTGAGCACTTGATCGTGGATATGTAGGTAAAAGGGAAAAGTGAAAAACAACCATAAGTAAAAGCGGCACACATGTAGCTTAATGGGATAACCATTGACTTGTGCTGTGAGCATCCCGAGCTCGAATCCCATTTGAACAAAGGTGTCTGGAAAAAGAAGTCTGATGAGGAAACGTGGTGGTTTCCGAAATAGCAGCTATAACTTCTACCGTTCAAAACTATTGTTGTAATTTTTTCACTATTTCCAAAAAAACATATGGTCTGAAACAGTTCTATAAAAACTAAAACCCAAAAATTAATTGTATTTTTTCTGAATTTTTAGGCTCGCGCACCTAATTCAGCTGTGATAATTGTTGGTACACATTTTGATGCCGTAGGGGTAACGTTTTCCGCAAAAGAGGCAGAGGAACTTCAGCAAATCATTCGGGACAAATTCATTGCCATACCTGACGCTGAAAAAATTGGACTTCCACGAGTAATTGATTCTATCGAGATTAGTTGTCGGTAAGTAAATAATACAATACAAGACCATCTGATATGTACGGCTTAGAGCTGACACCAGGAATGCATTCAAATTGAGCACTAGGGTCGTTGCAAATCCATCTTTTACCCAATGCCATAAGAGGCCCCTCAAGGGGCAGGGATGGGAAGACGCAAACAGATCTGATAATCAGGTATCCATTGCAAACAATAAGCAATTTAGCCGCTGATTATTTGAGAATTGGACTATATTCTTCCATATATGCATGAATGCAAAACAATTCATACATATATGCCAGAAAGTAAAAACTCAAATTAAAAAAAAAAAGATACATTAAGGCGTTAAGGCTTTCATTGTGGCATACTCCCCGTTTGCTTTGATCTGTGGCCAAAGTTTCATTAGTTAAACAAGCTTTACAAATGTGTTGTGTTCACAATCGTCTCTCTACAGTTTGTCATTATGTACGGCTTAGAGCTGACACCAGGAATGCATTCAAATTGAGCACTAGGGTCGTTGCAAATCCATCTTTTACCCAATGCCATAAGAGGCCCCTCAAGGGGCAGGGATGGGAAGACGCAAACAGATCTGATAATCAGGTATCCATTGCAAACAATAAGCAATTTAGCCGCTGATTATTTGAGAATTGGACTATATTCTTCCATATATGCATGAATGCAAAACAATTCATACATATATGCCAGAAAGTAAAAACTCAAATTAAAAAAAAAAGATACATTAAGGCGTTAAGGCTTTCATTGTGGCATACTCCCCGTTTGCTTTGATCTGTGGCCAAAGTTTCATTAGTTAAACAAGCTTTACAAATGTGTTGTGTTCACAATCGTCTCTCTACAGTTTGTCATTGCTTTTCATATTTATTTTTCCAATCTCTGAATACTTGCTGTTAAGATTCAAATTAACCAAAATCGATCATTTTGCAAGCTCCCTAGACCGCAGGTGTGCGTTTTTTGATCTTATATACCGAATCATGTTTGATATTGGCGTCTGACCAGGATATTGATAGTCTTTGTTCGAAAGTAAACTGCTACAGCCGATACTTCTTCGCTCTGCCCCATTCCTCGGTACGCTCTTCACCAGTTGGTCCAAGGAGTACCGGCTCAAATTGGTTGTGAATTTCGATGGCATCAAAATTCTAAGTCCAAGTTACTGAGAGTAACTTTTGATAGTCTGCATTCCTCATAGGTATTGCTAGCCGGCAGCACCTGGGTGAAAGAAAAAGAAACGTTGCTCCCTACTTATAAGGCAATTATTAGACCGGTTGTTAAATACGTTGCACTGATCTCGACGACGGGGATGAACGAGAAGCAGCCATGAGAACCGTGACGGGAAACCTCCTGTGGTGACCTATTCATCATTTACACAGTGAAACATTTATACTCCCAGTTAAAGAATATAATGTTATTCTGTGTAACCAATATCTGTTGAGATGTTGCCGTACTTGACTCGACAACAGTTGGGAATTTTCGGCTTCATCGACTCCACTCAGCACTATAGAACTGAATCGGTGGACATTGCGGTATGCCGACAGGTCCTTTACGCCATTAACGTAGAGTCAGCCAAATACGTTTATAAACTATCTTCCCAACCACCACATTTAGCAGGCGAAGACCTTGGGTTCCTGCTCTCATCTACCATCTCTTTGGCCCGAACCCGTCGGAGCAGCTCGTTCCCACGTACTTCCGTTAGATGACCTCGACGGCATAGACTAGATGAAATTTGTCTTGTCATCATACGAAATGACAGCGTAATTCATGTTCATACATATAAATAAACCCAATGTGTTTTATTTTACAAAATAGTAACATATGTATTTAATTATTAGTACTTTTCATAATGTGCGGCTTTTGGCAAACATTATTTACGACACTGCGTTTATGCTGCGTTCACCTGGGTCCAAAGAGCCTCTTCTATTACAAAAGGTACCTGCTACTTACATTGCTCTGGAAGATATTGTTAATGTTATTGCTACTAATCTACGGACTGCTGGAATGGATCCTGTACTCAATGCTGAAGAATATCGAAAGCTCGTTACAGATGAAATGCGCTTACATCATTATAAAAGCTTTCGAGACATGGCGGAACTTAACCAAGCAACAATGTTTCTACATGAAAATGGAGTTATTTTGCATTACGACGATGCGACATTGCGTGATTACTACTTTCTTGATCCTCAATGGTTGTGTGACATGTTGGCGCATGTAGTGACAGTACGAGAAATTAATCCCTTTGCTCGCACCGGCATTATGAAAATAGATGATCTGAGTTTATTATTTCGAAACCAAAAAACACAGAGCAGTATAAACCGAAGGTATGGGTGACTTATAAAAGCTAATATAAAATCATTTCAAAGCTACGAATTTAATTTTTAGTTATATTATAAGCCTATTGAATAAATTTGAGGTAGCATTAACATGGGATTCACGCACCTTACTTATACCTTCGCTACTACCTGATAGTGAAGACATCTCTTTTATTACAGGGACCACTGTTAAAGTAAGCGTGTGTTTTTGAGTAAAGGGCACATAATATATCACTACTTTATAAATATATTTAGGTTTTTCAACGCTCGAGGACACGCAATTTGACTTTAGATTGTTCAAACGAGATACATTTAGTTTTCACTGCTCATTCAACTCAAGAGCCCCCTGATCTTGATGTTGGGCTGCGACGCATTCTTCTAATGACATATTTTCCTTCTGGATTTTGGTCTCGGATAATAACAAGATTGTTGGGTGATGAACAAATCTCAGAAGCTATCAAAACAATTTATCTGCCATTAAATGATGTAAGTCTATCTTCATTAGTTAATTACATGTTAAGTTTTCAGTTCTACTATAATTCTTTATTCTTTTGATAGTCATGTATATATTTATTTACATATATTATGTATATTTTATAGAAAAGCCTGGAATTCAACTTGCGCACCTCTCTAGAACGCGAAACGCAATGGAATTTATGGCAAAATGGAGTTTCAGTGAGCTTCGGAACAGTTTTGCTTTTCAAAATATGGGAAATTCCACTGCATGGCTCCTCCTCCGCACGATCATTTCGAAACCCAGCAAATCGTTTCAAACTCAAACTGGATGGTGTGTGGAGTGATTTGAATTTAACGTGTTCCAGTATATTAGAAGTGTATTTTCCACTTATCAATCTCGGAGCCTATCAAGTAGCATCAAATGGCGATCGAGAATTCATTTCAAAGATTGAACCGAACATGTCTGTCATAGCAAAATTATTAGCGCTTGCAGTAGATCACATAGATTTGTTACTTGAAGATTGGTATCCAGCATTAGGTACACGCTTTGTGCACACATCCGAAGGGAGATTTTTAATAACGCGCTTGGTTTTATGCCCGAAATGTTTACTAAAAGTGGCAAATGTTAATAGCGGAGGATCAAATGATGATACTAATAATAGGGCTGAAGGAGGTAATTCCATGGAGGAGGCGGCTCTCGTGAGCAGTTTAAATAAAAAGAAGGTTTGCAATCGAAGTAATCTTAAAAATTCTGAAGTAGGTGCAATTAACCTTTTTTCATCTTTTGTTAATTCTGGACGCCGTGAACGAACATCACAAGTAAGTTTTTAGTGAGCTTAACCAAAAAACATAGGCAAAAATGCGTTCCTCTCAACAACCACTAAATGTTGCTTTCTAATAAATTATCGCTCAGAAGAAGGATGCTTGACATACGAAAATCAGTTTGGAAGTATTTCTTGTATTATCTGACAGTGTTTACTGAACATTATAAGGATTTCTTGGGTATATCACCGTTTTTAGAGGCTTAAAAATGCATAATCGACATTGTGACGGTAGCAATAACCTTGGTTTGTAATGCGTTGCAGCTCATTTGGCCGACACTGTTTTCTAGTAGGCTAAAAATCTTTTTGCATTACAATAAAATAAGAATATACATACATATGTATTGTAGTTATATTGTATTATTTAATTGGCGGCCTCGATAGCCGAATGGTTGCATTGCGTACTGCCATTCGGAAGACCAACAACAAAAATTATAGAGAATTAAGTTAAATTTTATAATTGCGGTCGCCCCTCGGCAGGGAATGCCAAAGTGTATTTATAACATGAAATAAAAAGCTCCTCATAAAAAACTATCAGCAACATAAGACGCATAGCACAAATTGGAGGAGAAGCCCCGTCGAAAATCGCTTCAGCGGTTACAAAGCGCCAATTATATATACTCTTAACTCCTCAGTCTAGGCTATGTGGTGTGCGGCGATTATTCCACTCCACTGTCATCACATTTTCGTTTAACGGGTACTTTTATTATATATTCGTCATTTTGTTATCAGATTATATGTTTATGCTTGTTAATTTTCTAAGCAAGAATTTGCAACTTCAAATTGTACTGTAGTTGCAAATATTGCCTTTTTATCTCAACTAATGTAATGTTCAGTAACAATTGAGAAAATGATTACTGGTCAGCAGCCCGTCGAACGGAGCTAATACTTTCCTCATATAGTCGTTGTTTTCGTTGTGAAACTAGCTTATCTTTACTTCTAACCTGAGGAACGCATTTTTAATAGGAATGTATCGCTCACTAAATAGAAAACAGTCACATCTCAAATTTTCAAAATTATTTTCTTCTCCAAACAATATTTTAAATCACAGTCTTGCTTAAGTGTAAAAAACGACATGCCTATGAGTTGTGACTGCTTTTGATTTCTTGAGCGAAATGTAATAAAAATGATACACTTTCCCATATATTGACTTCTTCAAATTAATGTTTTTCTTTCAAGGATTCACTTTACCTTTCGGATGCTGATTCAGGCGTAGGACCTGATTCAGCTTGCTCCTCCCGAAATACATCGGTTGATGGACATCCTTTTTATAATCAGCAAGACATTTCTAATATCTGCTATTGCTGGATGGTTGAAGAATGTATTCTTTCTGTGTATAATCAAACAAAGATCGTTTGTCCTGTACACATGGAAATGCAAATGAGTTGGTTAGCACCTGACGTTATATTTGCTGATATACCTGAGCGATACAACATAAATTCAGAGGATATTGTTAAAGGTGCACTTTTAGGCCGCGGGGCATTTGGATTCGTATTCAAGGCAACCTGCAAAGTAAAAGCTACTCGTAGTTTCCAAGCTGTGGCTATGAAAATGCTGCAGCCGGTACCTCCAGGGCCGAGAGCGAAAGAGGTGCTATTTTTAAGTACATATGTACATCGAAATTTAAATTTGTCAGTATTAAATTTTCTTTCTTTTCATCCTTTCAGAGTGCATTGATGGCTTACAAAGTTGCTTTGGGCAAATGGGATCGTGATCCGCTTCAGCATGCTTGTAAAGCCTACTGCACTGCGCGGCAAGAATTAGCAGTTCTTCTTACCTTAAAGCATGCTAATATTGTACCGTTGGTGGGTATTTGCATTAAACCGCTGGCTCTAGTGTTAGAGCTTGCTCCAATGGGTAGTCTCGATTCTATTTTACGGCAATACCGACGAAGTGGTGCTCATATTGGGCCACATACATTCCAAATATTAGTTTTACAAGCCGCACGAGCAATTGAGTATTTACATAGACGTCGAATTATTTATCGCGACTTAAAGTCGGAAAATGTTCTTGTTTGGGATTTTCCAGAGCCGCATAGGTAAGCCTTGAAATAAACCTTTAGATTACGAGTCAGATTACGTACGCGGTAATCGGCCATTCAAAACATTTTTCTTAGCGATCTATCTTGTTTAGCTTTCACATTTACACAGGCAGTTAATGTTATCAAAAAAATTCAAAATTCATCAAAAAAATCAAAAAGTGTGTGTTAAAACAGATTTTAATCAGTACAGTCTTGTCAAAATAGCCTCAATAGCCAAATCTTAAATATTTTAAACAAAGTACTTCACCACTACTGCATAAATAACTTTTTCCCAGTCCAAAAAAATTTAAAAAGTGTGTGTTAAAACAGATTTTAATCAGTACAGTCTATCAAAATAGCCTCAATAGCCACATCTTAAATGTTTAAGCAAAGAACTTCACCACTACTGCATAAATAACTTTTTCCCAGTCTATGTTTGATACAATAAATCGAAAATGTTAGCTCTTTGGAAAATCATTAATACTAATTGCAGTGAAGACGCACCAGGGAATAGTGTTCTCATAAAGATTGCGGATTATGGAATCAGTCGTCAAACAGCACCAAATGGATCCAAAGGTTTTGGAGGCACTGAGGGATTTATGGCCCCCGAAATTATACGTTATAATGGAGAAGAGGAGTACACCGAAAAGGTGATTGTTTGTATTTAAGATAAAATATCTTTTTTTGAAACGTTAATTCTTTGAAAAGGTTGACTGTTTTTCATTCGGCATGTTTATATACGAAATTATTAGCCTACGACAACCATTCGAAGGCCACGAGTCTATTAAAGAATGTATACTCGAAGGTAGTCGGCCACCACTAACTCATCGAGAAATTCAATTCCCTTCATATTTTCTTGATCTAATGGTCCTTTGTTGGGATGATTTACCCAAAAAGCGTCCATCGGCAAGTCAAATTGTATCAATACTCACTGCACCTGAGTGCATACACTTGTTGGATGCCATTTCATTGCCTCATAGCGAAAAAGTTGTCTGTGGCGTATTCAATGTCCTTACTAGAACGGAAGGTAATTAATTAATTCTGTACTATTGTAAAACATTAATTGTTTCTGCGTTCCGTTTTACTAAGATGACACAGCAAGTTTGGAGATTTGGTTACCTTCATATAATTCACGTATTGACATTCTGGATGTTTCCCAATCGGGAAATTTTTTACAAGACAGCAGCATATTGTGCATGGATCTTTTGGAAATAGATCGGTCTCCTTGTCCGGACGTTAGTAATAATGTAAACCATTCTCGGTCTCGCTCTACATCACGTAAACACAACATTAATATGCTATGCTGTTGTTTAATTGACGATTGTATTTGGATTGGTGATGCGGTAGGAAACCTACATTCATACAGGCAAGTGCTAAAAAGTTATGAAATATGTATTTTAATATTCTTTACTAATTGAAAACATCACTTGCTTTCATTTCACAGTACCAAAAACTATACACATATTTTTTCTTATATGCTTGATCCAGTCATAAAATCCCCCGTAATAAGTTTAGTATATCTACGTAACATTGACCGCGTTGCAATTGGTTTGCACAATGGACGAGTATTTATAGTGGATGCCACGAAAGTACCCACAAATTGTGCTTTTGCGGAAGGTACATTTGTATTAACAGAAATTTGCTCTGGTCTAATACTGCATAGCGCTTGCTCTGTAATTATTGAAAAGTAAGTGGAAGTGTAGTGTGTTTAATTGATGAAATAAATAAAAAATTCATGATTTGTAGCGAATACGAACTTTGGTGTGGGGAAATGGCTGGCAAAATTAACGTTTTTCCTTTGAGCAAAACTGGAGTTTGTGGACACCAATCGTTATGTCACAGTGAAGAACCTAACATAATTGAAGATGTTAAAGTCGCACGCATGTGCGCGTCAAATGACTTTGTGTTTTCTTGCCTCTATCCTGGCTTTGTAGTGTATAAATGGAATGTGCATAAAAAACAAATCGAAAACCAATTGGATTGCTCAAAACTATTGCCGTGTTCGGAATCCTTGAAAAGCATAGCAATCGATGAACACTTGAGTTTGATCAAGTGCCAAATTTCCGCCTTGTCTTCATATAATGATGAGCTATATATTGGCACGACGTGGGGATGCTTGATCATTATTGAGGTGCTTACGCTGAGACCGATAACCGTGTTTCGTCCATATGAAAATGAGGTATTTTACAAAATTTATTGACTTATACTTTTGAAAGTACATACAAACTAATTATCTTACATTTCTTCGATTAATTGTGGAATCCCCAATGGCAAAAAGTTTTTGTCCAAGCAATATTTGAACATGGCTTTGAAGCTCTGAACTAATTGCACAACCCAAGAATTTTTAAAAAATTTCGTCCATCCCGAAAATTCGGATAATAATCTCTTAATAACCGACTTTTCTCAACATGTGTGCATACATATATCTTCTTTATGATTGTTATGATAGGCACACTTAAATAAACTAAACGTCTCTCCGAATTGGCTTTAATTGTTTTACTTCGGTAAATTACCATAAATCTTCCGTAAACTTCTAATGCCATCTAATGGCCCTCTGCTGCAATATATAGCCGTATACGTCTCCGAAAGCTACGATGATGATTAAAATAAATATCGTATTAATTTTTTGCAAAACCCAACTGCCTTTGCCAGCCGAACTTGCTTTGTGACAATTTGTCAACATTACAAAATTCTTGGAAGTTTTTGTATAAAATTCAAGCATGTTAGCAAGAGCTTTATTTTTGTTTTCAGCTGCGAGTGTATATCCGTACATCTCAAGTGTTTCGTATTTTGTTATCCTTGCTGCCGTTTAGTTAAAAACGGTATGATCGCTACGTCAGTTGCAATCTTTATACAATATATATATATATATATATATAATTGGCGCTATGTAACCGCCTCCGAACGGCTGATGGTTTTTTTATGAGGAGCTTTTTCATGTCCGAAATACACTCGGAGGGGTGGACATTCCCTGCCGAGGGGCGACCGCAATTAGAAAATTTAACTTAATTTTTTATTTAAATTTGTTGGTGTCAGTACGCAGTGCTAACCACTCGGCTACCGCGGCCTCTTTATACAATAGTTTTGGTTTTATTTTCAATCTATTATAAATTAAATTTATATAATTTTATTTTTAATAGATAAAAAGCATTATATCCGTGCCTCACCCTCACTTTCCACTATTTGCAACAATTGGTCGTCGCTATCGGTCATTGATCTCCCGATATATGGACACAAATAATATAAATGAAAATATTCAGCCAGGGACTAACCCCAAACTTCACCAGCAGGGACGGAACCCGAATTCGCGAACTTTTGATACAGATAACCATATTCAGGTCTTATTATGGAGAGCGAAGAACTGGACGTGAAGAATTTATATTTTACGTAATATATTTTCTTTCGCTATCATTACTAATGTGTAGCCTCTATATTTTTGGTAAAAAATCAATCACTAACTAAATGTATTTAATTTTAAAATAAAAAAGCTACGACCATAAAAATGTCGTTGCCGAGGACAGCATACAGATATGATTTGTTTAATTAATAATTTGATTTGAAAGTTTGAAATGGTGTTTACCTTGTGAAATCATATGCATCAACGTGTGATAAAATGATTGGTTTTTCAGTAAACCTTTTGTAGAATGAGTTACTAGTCAAAATTCAATTTTATTAATATGAGAAAGCCCATTAGCATAAAGATGTAGTAATTATGAATCTCTTAAATCATAAATTCGACATAACAAATTTATAACATTTGCTTTATCAAAACTTGTTATTGTTTTCAAGTAAGAAACGAATTAAAGGTGAGTATTTAGTTATACTCCTTTTTGTGTTGTGTATTTACGCTTAAATTTAACATAGAACATAGCACAGTGTTTTTGATTTTTCGTACAAAAATTGAAGTGCTTATATGTACATATGCATGCGGGTACAAAAAACATGGCTATTATTAAAATATGATGATGGGGCTCATGTTTTGAAAGAAAATTTATTGTCAGTGTTGAGTAAAATTAAATAATATATAGCTCCGGTACGTTTATAATAGAATCAACGGATAATATAATAATGTATTATTATATGAAATTTTAGTTATCTTAAAAGTAATAATGTTTAAGGCGACATTACTTGACATTATGGACCATCGTTATGTATTTGAAGCTTTTTGGTTACTTATTAGCTGTTGTAAATACTTTATATAATAAATAAGAACATGTGTTTATAATATTTATTACATTCCGAACAAATTTTATTAAAAAAATATGTGTATTTATAAAAAATAATATTTTATAAGTTTTATATAAATATCAAATAATAAAATTATTATAATAAATACAAAGATATAGATTCCTGCTTATTGTTTTATTTCTGTTTCAGATGCAAAAGGGAAGGAATCGTTCCTTTTATGAGAGTATATAGAAACTGTATTCTTTAGAATTCTTGTGTGACTATTGAAATCTAAAGCGAACTTGAGCTCTTCTATTAAGACTTCTTTTACGGGTACCTTAAAATATTAAAAATGTATATTTTTAAATTTAAACAATTAGCAAAGACAATTTACTTACGCCATAATTTTTCGATTTTCTAAGAATATAACAAATCCAACTAATTATGCCATAAATAAATGCAAGACCGCTTCCGACAATCAGAACTATGTAAATACCAATTAAATTCTTCATTTTCAACTCGGTATCCTCACTTCTTTGCTGACTGGACTAAAAGAAATCAAAGAAGACCATGTTAAAAAATGTGGGATATTTATTGTGAAAGCAAGATGCAATAAAAAAAGGTGAAGCCTTAAAACATTATCTTGTTGTTAGAATGACTGTAGACTCTCATTCTATGTTAGCGAATATGAATGAGAATACAATCGAAGAGGAATAGAATGGAATGCAATGAATAATGTATGTATCACAAAGATTGTTTATATTCTCAACATTCGCAACTGACGTAATGGCAAATAAACATAACCTATACTTACACATTCATATTTACATACGTATTACTAAATGTTGGGGAGAGAGAAAAAAGGGTTAGATAAGTTGGTTTTAAGGGGCATGTAAAGGCATGTAATACATATTTTGAGTATGTCGGGGTCAAGTCTTGATAGGTGAAAATTTGGTCAACTACTGTATCCATATGTCAAATGCACCAGTGTTATGTGTAAGTATCTGTTGTGGTGTTCCCTGCGGTAGCGTTCCAACAGATATTGGTTGCTATTTATAGTCGAAATTTTCACACCATCGATTTCACATCGAGTTCGTGACGGTACTCCTTCTTCCAGCTGGTGAAGAGGGTAGCAGAGGATTTCGCAAATTGTAATTATAATTGAAGAAGTGGGAAAGGTCAAGGTCGTCGATGTAGCAGTTTTTTTTCGAACATACCTCTTCTATATCCTGGCTAGACGCCAACATCAAGCAATCAAAAGGCAATTGAGACCATTGTGCTGTGGACTTTCCGGAAGCCATGTTGATGTGCTGCTAGACTCAGGTGGTGTGTGAAAGGCGGGAACAGCAAGGCCTCAAGAGTCTTCTCTGAGAGAGGAGAGATATCGGACGATATGATTTTGCTTTGTTGACTGGTAAATAAGCGCGATAACCCTACCCATTTTTCACAAGCCAGGTATTCTTAGGGTGGTCATAGGCAAATGGAGGACTTTGATGAGATACCCCTGAACACATTCTCTGGAGCGATGGTGTTTGGCAGTATGTCCAGACGTCCGGCCACTTGTCGCTTTGGTTTGTCAACCGAGGGTTGTAGTGTGAAAAGTCGAATATAGTGCTCGCGCGATTCCGACGAGGCGCGATCACCGAACGTAAGTTCCACCCCGTCATCGAGTCCTCGGGCTTGTCAACCATTTGACTGCATCCTAGATTCATGATTAATTGATTTCAACGTATAACCCCGCAGAACTCGATACCTCGTTAATAATTTCGAGTTGGAGCTTGTTACTCAATGAATAGAGAGGACTAAAATGTTTTAAATTTAAAGAAATAATCAAATTAAATTAAGAATGTATTGTGAAATCCATACCCTTATGGGAAAAGCTTCTAGCTTCTTTCGCTCGCTTCAAAAAATTATGTTACTGGATGAAATTTTAACCGAAAGCATTTTGATAAGTGTTGGTCTGCATATTACAGCATTTCATAGAAAGCAGATACCTAGAACGCAAAACAGTGTTCAAGCATCGTCTCTAATTAGTAATATTTGGAAGAAACGATTAGTAGTTTTATTGTACAGTTTTGAATTTACAGATGGAACTAACTTTTTCGAATTGAATATTTCATAATGCATCCCAAAGGGACGTTCGAAAAATTGTAAAAAGCGAGATTAAATTTATGTATTCCAAATAATTCGGGAGGCTCGGGTTCAAATCCCGGTGCCACCAACATCTAAAGGTTATGGAAAATTAATTTAAATAAAAAATTAAGTTAAATTTTCTAATTGCGGTCGCCCCTCGGCAGGGAATGTCCACCCCTCCGAGTGTATTTCGGACATGAAATAAATGCTCCTCGTGAAAAACCCATCAGCCGTTCGGAGGCGGCTTAGTATAAACTGTAGATCCCTCCATTTGTTGGAAAAACATCAAGACACAAAACCACAAATTGGGGGAGGAGCTTGGTCGAAAATCGCTTCAGCGGTTACAAAGCGCCAATTGAACATAATAGCAATATGAAGGTAATAAATTTATTGAATGAAACTAAACATAATCGATGATCACCGCTAGGTAAATAACAAATTTTCCCTTTAGTTAAAGACGTGACACTAGCCAATTATAAAATCTAATAAATGGATATATTGTAAGCTTGTGTTTAACAAAAGGTATACTATATTAAATCGTCTCTAATTAGTAATATTTGGAAGAAACGATTAGTAGTTTTATTGTACAGTTTTGAATTTACAGATGGAACTAACTTTTTCGAATTGAATATTTCATAATGCATCCCAAAGGGACGTTCGAAAAATTGTAAAAAGCGAGATTAAATTTATGTATTCCAAATAATTCGGGAGGCTCGGGTTCAAATCCCGGTGCCACCAACATCTAAAGGTTATGGAAAATTAATTTAAATAAAAAATTAAGTTAAATTTTCTAATTGCGGTCGCCCCTCGGCAGGGAATGTCCACCCCTCCGAGTGTATTTCGGACATGAAATAAATGCTCCTCGTGAAAAACCCATCAGCCGTTCGGAGGCGGCTTAGTATAAACTGTAGATCCCTCCATTTGTTGGAAAAACATCAAGACACAAAACCACAAATTGGGGGAGGAGCTTGGTCGAAAATCGCTTCAGCGGTTACAAAGCGCCAATTGAACATAATAGCAATATGAAGGTAATAAATTTATTGAATGAAACTAAACATAATCGATGATCACCGCTAGGTAAATAACAAATTTTCCCTTTAGTTAAAGACGTGACACTAGCCAATTATAAAATCTAATAAATGGATATATTGTAAGCTTGTGTTTAACAAAAGGTATACTATATTAAATTACGACCACGTTATATTGCTTCTACTATAATTTTTCAAATAAAAATAAGAACAAAATCTTATTTATAACGGAGTGTCGTTAAAAAAAAAACATTGGAATACCTCTCTTCATCAAAAACTTTAAATTCTTCCTTTTTTCTAAGACAAAAATTTATAAAAGCATCATCTAAATGTGACTTTTTTTTGCGATTAATGCAGTTATTCTCCTGTAACCACAGACATACGAGTATGTACATGCATACATATGTATATATTAATGTTAGTAGCATGAGGCTATAAGCACAGTCGCCGTTATATTGAATATATCATTTCCTACTGGATTCTGCTTAGGGCGAGTTCCAAAATATCAAAATACTTTGTAATGATGCGGTTGCGAAACAATGCAACCCTGCATGCTATAAATATGCCTTGCAACAATACTTGCAAACTCTGACATTTTGGAACGCTTTTCGTGCAAATAAGTTACTTTTCAGTGAAATGGCTAAAATATAAAACAGATCAAAAAATAAGTAATATAATGTTTAAAAAACATAATTAAGTTGCTAAGAATTTATGATAAAATAAAGCATCTCAAGCCTTAGCGATGCGCAGTTTGCTTTTATTTGCGCATCAATAACTTTACCGATGCATTTTGGAAAATAATACATCGTCAAAGTTTGCACAGTTACATTTAGAAATGCATGACAATGTATGGTTGCTTTGCAACTAACGTTTCGGAACTCACCCTTACTTTGAGTCAAAGTTTTAATATCATTTTGAGTATTATAAAAAACATGATACGCTTGTTAACTTACAGTACAAATACCTGCACCCATTTCTTTCCACCATTTGTTTTTAAGCTTTTCTAGCGCGCCTTGTTCTTGCAGTTGAAGTAGTGCATTATTGAATTTGTCACGGTATGGCCAATCTTCAAACGTATTAAATCATCGTTATTAATATTATTATGATGAGTTCTTATTGTTTATATGTATATAAATGTTTTAGAACCCTACTATTATATAATATACATAAATATAACAACGTTTCTGTTTTTTTATTCTATCTTTCGGAGAGATCGGGAATATGTATCCTTTTAAATATTCTTATTATTAAACTTAAAGCTAGAGAATATTAAGCTTTCCAATATGTTTTAAAAATTATGGTAAAAAACTAGCCGAGAGACCCATTTCCGAGCATTTATTGTAGCGATTCATTTTTGAAGAAATATGAACTAACAATATGTACCACAGAGAACCCCAAACAGTGAATCTTTGAGGATGTAACGGCGCACAATGGAGTAAAAATGCTTAAAACACCCGCATACCGAAATTTCTATATTATTGGTGACACTTTCTTCAAATTCAGATATATGATTTAAAATTGTTCAAGGAATCGAATGCCATAAAAATTTTTAAATTTACCCTTCCTGGGACTGGCACCCTACAGTCCGAAATTAAATTTCGTACAAATCTTCTAATTCAAAAGAAAGACTGATTGATGTTATTTTCTGATTGTATATTCAAAATACTATACTTTTCTAAGTCCATGACATGTGAAAACTTTTTATCGTAACTTCAATTTTGCAGATTTCTTTAATAAAGAAGACTATTTTTCCTTGACAAACTTTGTAAAAATGTATACGAATTTATTTTATTTCCTAGTAAGGTTTACCGATTAACTTCTTCTATTGTATTGTTTTTGTTTTAATAAGAAGTAAAAGAAGAACAGTCATCAATATTTATACCGTCTGTTTGGACGCAAGCAGTAGCTTGCTTTGGAGATATTTTAACCAAATTTGGTAAGCAGAGGTATATTTATACTCTATTGATCATTTGATACCTTTATATTGTACAAATTTATTATTTATACTGAAAATAATCGGAATCGGAAGAATACATATCATATATATATTAATCTGTAGATCCCTCTATCTCTTGGAAAAGTATCAAGACGCAAACCACAAATTAGAGGAGGAACTCGGCCAAAAATCGCTTCATCAGAAATCCAAAATCAACCGTTGTACTAGAAATAATAATATATTCTACTCTATACCTTCCTAACTTCTAATTTCTCAACGGAAGCTGGGTGGTGTGCGGGTGATGATTCTCCACTCCACTCCACTGCCACCACATTTTCGTTTAACGAGTGTCTTTCCCAGGTCATTCTTCTGTTAAATTGTTTTTGGTTTTGAGTTTTTTGGAACTGTCTCTGATAATATATTTTTTGAAATTAGTGAAAAAATTACAACAACAATTTTGGCCGGTGGAAGAAGTTACATTTAACCACTTATTTTTGTTGGCGTATAATTTACATGAAAGAATTGAAATTATTTTAGTTTGTTTGTTGACAAAAATTCAACCATATGATCACAAATCAGCTGTTTTTCATACTTGCTAGTTTTTACTGGATCAAATTTTCTCCGACTAAACGTCAAAATTGGGCTTTAACAATTTTACTGAGTTTTTGGCGCAACGAACACGATCCAGTAAAGTTTGGTAAAAATTGTTACTGCCCATATAGTCAAGGAGCAGAAGTATTGAAAACCACACGTCTTCAAACACCCATTACTTGTGTTCATTATTACGTATTTTGATGTAGCGTATCTCGGATAAATAATACAAAAAATAATAGCAGTTATACTCAATATAAATAATATAATGTTTCGACAATTAATGTTATCTTCAAATCGCTAGAGGGCATGCCAGTTATAAAATTAGTATTTGTTATTAAAACGGAAAAAATATGGAGGCACATTAAAAGTTTTTATATAATACAGTTTATTTTATTAATTTATCATTCATATCATATGTACTACGTGTATGTATATATTGTATACCAACATTAAAAAATGTATATGTATATTTAATTCTTACTTTTTATCATCGCTATGCCGTACCCTTTTTCATCCAACGTATCCCCAATTTTACTCAAATTACATAATCGCATCGTGTTGTATTCAATGGAAGTAGATTCCATTAAAAAAGCATAGCCTTTGTCGACACGCTTTATACCAGCCGTGTTGTCGTTAGTTAAATATTCAGGATTGTCATTCATGAACTTGTTCATTATCTTATGACGTGGATCCTCTGATTTCTAAAGAAATTATATATATTTTCATTTAAATTTATTCATTTACATAGACTTCAAACCCTAAGAAAGACATTGTATGAATTTACCTCGAAAAATTCCCTCGTTGAACCATCTTTTTTAGCACCATATACCACTCCATGTTTATTTTCAACAAGATCGTCTATAGAATCTATAAGGCTGGTTGTCTTTTCAATAGTTAAAAAGGATGCCAAGTTCGCAGTATAAGATGAAACCATAAGTAAAGTGAAAAACCACCATATTGAAGCAACTGTTCGTGTCGAAATAGCTCTACAATTTGTCGAAATGATTAGAGATGTAATCTAAAAAATCGACCACCCTATATCTACCAGCTAAATTAAAACGGCTTCAAACAAAAACTGTTTCAAACAAATTTTATTAATTATACAAAAATGAAGATAGTTTAAATAATATTTTTTTATGAAAAATACAATATAAAGAATGGAAATGGCCGTGTCACTACCATGTGAAAGATTATGGGTTCAAATCCTGGTTTGACAAACATCATAAATTATAGAAACTTGGTTAAAAAAATTTATATTCCAATTGCGGTCTCTCCTCGGCAGGAAATTCAATTTATTTACATATGTGTTTTAAATTTATTGCAAAAGATTTATTGTAAAAAAAATCATTTAAGGAAACTGTCTCCTTTGAAAGTAATACCTGGCTATTTGTTAGGAAAGAATTTAAAGAAAAGACTTAACATGAATATTAAAAGCAGCTTTGGTCTTTTATTCTTCTTTAGTATGTATGTATGATTGGTAATATCGCAATAATAACATATACAAGTATGCGTTTGCAATAGATATGAAAATAAATATGCAAATATGCACATAAATATGAGGTTATTATCGAAATGAAAGAAAAGTTTATAACATAAAACTTGTCACAGTTAACATCCGTTTTCTTAAGATTCTTAAGACATATCATGTTGAAGTTTTACATGAAATATAAAGGTCAATCAGGCCACGATTACCCAAGTATACATATTGGGACTTTACAAAAAAAAAAACCTACAAGTTTTAGTATTAAAAATATAGCTGGGTGGCAGCAAACCTAACTTAATGTATGTTTTACTCACTTTGGTTCCATTTCAGAGCCTTGCTGCAAAAGTGCACCCGTAGTAAACCACAACGAATTACCTATAGTAAATTGATTAACTAATTCAGTGGGCTCCTCAATACATGGGTGAGGATTGTCCCATTCAGATGGCGACAAACGTCCCAAAATAAAGAAGCTGAATGAAACTAGGAGGAAGGAAAGTCCTAAAAGCCACCAGACTTCCCTGGAAAAAGGATCCATAAATGTGAAGAACGCTTGGGCTGCTTTTTGTGGCTTTAGATGTATGATTGCAATACCTGATAACAGAATACTTTTAAATGTACTAATAGATGCATGTCTGTTATTTCGACTAACCTAAATTCATGAAAGGTATGGAGAAATCGACACCCTGTTGTCGAGCTGCTGTGATTGTCAAATCCGTTATTGCCAAGTGCGCTCGCTACGAATAAAAATCCAATTAGTAAGTCATAAATCTTAATATTTCTTGATACCTACTCCTTCCCTAATTTCTTTCAACATCCCTGTAGATGTATTTGTTGTACTATTATATGATCCGTAATCACTCCCACCATCTTTGAAAATGAAATTAAATCCAAGTTTTTCTGCAAGGGTTTCAATAAGGTCAACTCCATAGCCTTCATACTGACTGTTTCCCTCTAGTTTAACGAAACTTTCCTTCAAACTAGCGTAGGGTTCGTTCTAAATGATGTAAAATCACGAATTTATTACTATTATTTTTATTATTGTGGAACGGGCGGTATTGTTGCTCGTGGTATATTTATGTATGCATATGTTTTGTTCTAATTTTTTCACTGTTCCAAAAAATGTATGGACTGAGTCAGCTCAATAAAATTAAATAATCCTGTGTTATTGGATATGATCTGAGAAAGTATCTAAAAATCGTTTTCTTTGCTTTCTGCATCGAAGCTTGCTTAATGCCTTTAGCATTTATGCTGCTTAAGATGTTTGTAGTACATATATCCGATCAACAAACGAATTATATGAATAAAACTACTTTCATAGACATCAATATTTATTTCGACTTGATCAGATTTGACTCTAATTATGATACGTTATTAGCTACAGAGTTATTTATTTATCATCGAATCTTAAGATGTGGGTTGATCCCCTCGCTGTTTTGGCTATTTTCAACATCAAAAGTCTATGAGTTAAACATATAGTTCATGGTAATTTTCTTATATTTACCAACTTTTACAGTCACGAGTTAATTTTAAGGTGCCTTTCGACATAGCAATTATCTACTTTTAATTACGTGTCAAAGTGAGAAATTTCGAAATTTATTTACAAGAGCAGTCACTTTAAATCTCGAATATTCACTGCTTAATCGTCTAAATTGGTTTTATATATTTTTTTTTTCAGTAGAGCAATCAAGAATATCTACAAAATTTGTATTGTGCACTGAGAAAAAATGTATTATAGTAATGTGTAAATAAAATAAAATTATGGTGTTAGTTTGGTGTTCAATATTAAATGTGCGTATCTATGCAGAAATTAATTACTTTATATATTATATTATTAATTGCAGCTATATTGTAATTTACCGGTACATTTAATAATACGATAAATGTTTTATTGACCAGAGAGTTATCACGGTTATCGACGCCAGAACTTGTTTGGGATACACGTAGTATTGTGAGGTTCGAAATATCATTCCAGGTTCCGATTTTTACAATCCCAGATGGATGTAGTTCAATTATATCTAAAGAATAACCTTTCCGAATATTTCCTTCAAAGTAAATTTCACCAGTTAAAGTTCGCTCTTGCATATGAAGCTGTGGGAAAATAATGAAAATATAATAATAAAAAAATGAAACCGACATATAATAACTTATTTACTCTCAGAAAGGACATTGTAGTGATTAAACAATTAAGGTTAAGCAAACTTGCATGCAACGTTACTACTAACAATATTTTACATACATTTACTTTTATTATAATTAGCATATATTTTTTAATATGAATTACTTGTTCTTATTATACATCATTTATCGATTTACATTTTCTCATTATAAAATTAGTAAAAGAGTGAGTAATATCGATTATTTCTATTTCTTAATACTGCTCGGAAACTATGGCGGCGATTACTCCATGATTAGAGATGGAAACGCAAGCGTCTTAGGTATAAGGTTCCTTGTTCGGACATACATATATATATGTTGTAAAACATTTTCATAAGAGGTCAAAACTAAATTCAATGCTTTTCAAGAAAAAATTTGGTTTGAGGAGCAATCTCTATCTAAACGCCTGAAAATTGCACCTCAAATTTTAATAAATGTAACTGTAAATCAGGGGAATCGGATTGCAGATGTTTTGAAACCGATTTTCAACCGAGCTTTTCCTCAATTTTAAGGCGTATGCCTTGAATTTTTCATACAAATGTCGTGACCTACGTTTCTTAGCCGTCTCCGAAGGGACGGTTTACATTCGTTGTCACGAGCATGATGTTCAGGATTATAGTACACACTGCTAACGCTTGTATAACTAAAACCAAATAATTAGGCTCATTATGTCATGACGTCCGCCGCAGCCGAGTGAATAGTAGTGCGGGTCGTGATTTCGCACATTGCCCATTCTAATATCCGAAATTTTAGAAATTTATATAAAAATAATAATTTTTCTAATTACGCTTGCTTCTCGGCAGGAATGTGAATCACTCCGAGTGTATTTCCAATATGAAATTAAAACTCCTCATAAAAGTTCATGAACCATTCGAAGGCCGCTTAGTATAAACTGTAGATACCTCCATTCGTTTGAAAAACATTAAGACACATATCACAAATTGGAGCTCCTCGGCCGAAAATCGTTTTGGTGGTTACAAAGCGTCAATTATATATAAATTGGAGCTCCAATATATCTTATATTGTATAGTAGATAAATAGTATATTTATCTTCTGTTTGTCTATCTATAGGGATATGGATTTTATAAAAATTAAAGACAAATCTAATTAAGGCGACGGTACTTAGTAAAAAATATTCATCCTTTGTGGATTTTCGAATGGGAATCTGTGACAAATTTGACTTCCAGAAATTTTACAAGATTGGTATATACATACCTACATATATAGATCTAAAGCCAAAAGTAAAATTAAGTAAAAAACCAAATACCGTTCTCATGTAATTTTAAATGTAAAATTGGTATATACTAGAGCTCAAGATTTTGTTCGAACATTTTCGAGCTGCTCGAGAATTTGAGCAACGAGAACTCGCACACTCGTTCAATGCTCATTGCTCGAAAATTTTCGAGCTTGAGCTCGAGTAATTCGAGCTTTTTTTCCAGCATTTTGAATAAAGAATTTGAATTTTTTCCCAGAACTTTCTTTTATAATTTTAATTTCATATATGCAAAGTGTAAAACTCACTGAAATACCAAAGAAATTTTGATAAACAAAATAAGAATTTGAGCAACGAACGAGTTTCGAGCTGCTCACAGAGCTCGATATCCGGGTATCTGGAGCTCTAGTATATACATATATAGAGCTAAAGCCGAAAGTAAACTGAAGTAAAAAACCAAATACCGTTCTCATGTAATTTTTAAATGTGGAACCATGATCCAATACACTTTCACTGCGGTCGCTACAGTTCAAGGGAGCATTTCGTACTGTTAGATATTTGGTAGTTTCCGCAAACAGTTGAACTGAGTCATATGATAAAGCCATGTTCAGTGTTATAGGACAGGACCCTAAAATGAAAAATATATACATTTTTGTACTTATGTAAGTATGTATGTGTCTTAAGCACAATTTTGGTAATAAATGCCGTTTTAAAAACAAACTACTGTCCAAAGGACTGGGAAGAGTCTTAATTTTATGTAATAGCCCAATCTAGGAAGGATCATAACAAAGACGTCCTTTCATATACCAATAATCCTTTATTATATTGTTTTCTCCACCGTAAAAATGTATTCAAATTAAATAGAAAATGTAAAATTGCACTAAGCTCATAAAGTTGCAGTTAAACTAACGCGCAGTAAAGATCAAACTTTTCCTATATTATATATCGTATTACACAATCTACAAATTTTCATATCTACAATATACACATACATATATACGAGTACATAAGCTTTTTGCTTACATTAGCATAGAAACTATAATCCCTTCTGGTAAATGCACCAACAAATTGTATATATAGTTCATTTTACTTAAAATTCTTTTTTCTGGAAGTACAGCTATTATTTAAAATATGTATTTAGTATACATATTTATGGATGTAGTCAGAAATTAATCGCTTTATTTTCTTCTCCAAGTCTTTCAGGAAGTAAATTGTACGCACTCCTCCGCTTAGTTTCTTTAACTGAACGAAAATGTGAAAAATCATAATGGCGGTGTAACGTTTGTCTTATCTGCTGTCATCCACAATGGTTGTTTTATATGCAGCACATGCAAGGTGAGAAGAATACATACGAGTTTATTTGAATATGATATATATTTGAAATATTATCCTTAAATAACAATTGCTTCAATTAAAATCAGTTTTATCATTTTTCTTGATTGATCTGTGATTAATTCTTTTCCCTGAGATCTTTAGTCTTACATGTACTCTTATTCGTTCGCCGCGGTAGCCGATTGGTTAGCATTGCGTACTGACATTCGGAAGGCTTGGGTTCAAATCTCGGTGTGAATAACATCCAAAAGTTACAGAAAATTAATTTAAATAAAAAATTAAGTTACATTATCTAACTGTGGTCTCCCCTCGGCAGGAAATGTCAATCCCTCCTACTGTATTTCTGACATGAAATAAAGGCTCCTCATAAAAAAAGGTTAACCGTTCGGAGGCGGCTTAGTATAAACTGTAGGTCCCTCCATTTGTTGGAATCACAACAAGACCCAAAACCACAAATTGGAGGAGTAGCTCGGCTGAAAATCGCTTCAGTGATTACAAAGCGCCAATTATATTATACTCTTATTCGTCTTTTTAACCATTGTTTAAATAATGTCATTCATAGCATATTTATAATTATTTTGGGATGTTTGCTTTTAACATTGTGATTTCAAAAAAATATTTTTATCTTTCTGCAAAAAAAGAAACATTTGTATTCAAGAGTAACTCACCGTTTCTTAAAATTTCTGAAGTAGACTTGTAACCCATTTTATCCAGGATTTCTTTTACAACGTAGTGATCTGGGGAAAACATTCTAAAACTTGTTATATTCGCTTCCGAGTATTTATATTCCTCGAGATCAAAGGAGTGGAAATCTAGGTTGCCTATAATATACATGTAGTCCTCATTTATAATTCCAACTTGTTGAGCCTATAATTATACAATATATAATATGTACTCGCATGTGTGGTAAGTATGCTCGTCTTCACACCATATTAAGTTACCCATTAATAGAATAACTACTCAACTAAGAATGGCAAGCAGGATAACACAGTTAGAAAATAACATAAAATGAATATTGTTATGGGCTTATTCTCATGCTTAGTCTTCGCACCATATATCAGGAAGTGAATGATGAGCGACTCATTGTGTTCGGTCTTTGTTCCTCGAAAAAGGACTTCACAAATTGCCTACTCAGTGCAAAGAAGTACGACTTCGAAGTTATGACTGTCAACAGTGACGTAGGACCCGACTCGTGAATGTGATGACTATTTGTTTAATGACAAAAGACATTTCGTCTTATCCTCATTCATTGCCAGATACATACTTTTCACTTAATTATCCAGTCTGGAGAGAGCAGAACTGACGGACCTTTTGATGTTTCTTAACGCCAGCTTACGCAGCCGCCGAAGGCAGCTTTAAAATCAACGAAGGGCTGGTGTATGTTGATCCTCTTCTTACGGTGGTTTCAAAGGTTTGGTGCATGGTGAATACCTGGTCAATGATTGATTTACCAGGTCTAAAGCCATACAGTTAAGGTCCAATCAGATTGTTGACGGTGGACTTTAGTCTTTCACACAATACGGCCGATAAGACCTTATATGCGATATTAAGTATGTTTATCCAATGGTAATTGGAGCAGACTGTGGGATCACCCTTTTTGTGGATTGGTCAGAGCTCACCTAGGTTCCAGTAGTCGGGCATGCTTTCTTTCGATTATATTTTGCAAAGAAGCTAACGCATGCACCTTATTTGTTTTTCAAGCGGGCGATTATTATTCATAGTCCGGCAATAAAAATCTGTTTCATTGTCATCGATTGGAGAATCGGACTCGCCATCTCCTGGTGTTCAATTTTCACTGTCGTTAAGTAGGCTGGAGCAGTGTTCCCACCATAAATTCCGTATACTCTGGGCATCAGTCACTAAATCATCTCTCTGGATTCTAAAAAATTGATGCGTATGGATGAACGGATATTAAAATGCGCGAGAAAAGGAATTCCAATGACAGGCTAAAATTCATAGTTATATATACGCGTATTCTCTTGAGCGGGAGAACGTATGTATCTGAATATTGTCCGTTCGTTCGTTTACCTCAAATAGACTATTAATTCTAAAAATGTAAATAGCTCTACTTATTGGGTTTAAAAAAATGTCAAAAATGTAAACTTTTTTTTTAACATATTACATACGTACTTGTTTCAAGAACTCCGGCATTGTATCTGTAGAGCCAACTACGACGATGCGGTTATCCTCAGATTTTCTCACACGTCTCAAAACAGATTTATAATTATTGTTCATTTCCATATCATATCGTAAAACGGTTATAGTGGGGCTATTATTGCCATATAGTGACATGAGGCCATTAAGTATATTGAGGTATTCGACTGCAGAAAGTCAAATCAAAACATATTTCTTTAATAATTATTTTTAAGTTTACCAGATTCATAGAGAAATATAAAACTTGACCATTCATATGCAGTCAGTAAGAAAAACAACGCTTTTGAAAAATCCAAGGGGTTTGGGTACAAGTTAAAAGCCTCTGAGGTCTCGGTCATTTCTGAAAAAAAGTAGGGCACATCTTTAGCATCGCAAATCGGGGTTAAGTGTTTAGCAGTGTGTCGTGATGATGGACCAAAAATTCCTGCTACCCCATACTGAGGAAGAAGAACACAGATAGATGTATAGATTTAAATGATAATTGAAAGAAATACGGAATATTTGGGCTCACCTGAAGTAGCTTGCATAATGTGCCATAAGCTTGAAAAGAATCGCCATAAGTCACCTCCTCTTTGATGACACGCAATGGTACTTTTATTTCTGCATTGGCCACGTCAATAGCATGTTCAAATATTGTACCCATAGCTTCGCTGAACTGATCAGTAATTAAACCTAGAATAATGATATTTAATTTTTTAAACCATTAATTTAAAAATTTTAAGTGGTATAATTTTCCCATTTCTTTTGTATGCATAATATTTGGTGCTAAAAGTTTTTCTCTAGTTAATATTGAAGTACGTTCTTTTCCTTACTTGTCTAGTTTGGATTGAGTGGCGAAAATGTGTTCTACCCGTTTTCATAATAGTTATTTTTTCTTCACTTCTTGATTTTTCTCTTTAGTCTTACAGTTTTACCCTACCTTAAAATTGTGTATAATCATAGTTTAGTTTTTGAGTCAATGATTAGCAAAACTAGACACTCAGAATATATTTATGCCCATATCATTGGCGTTTTATAACCGTTGAAGTGATTTTCGGTTTATTTTATTTTTAAGCTTATAATTTAATTTTTTTGTTTTGTTGGTGTACGTCTTAAGGCGCCTCCGAACGGTCAATGTTTTTTTTATGAGGAGCTGTTGTTTTATATCGGAAATGCATGTAATTGGGCCTGGAAAAACTATTTTCTATATATCCGATGTTGGTTCGGCTAGGGTTCGAATCCTTGACATTCCACATGGTGGCATGTACTTAGTTTTACCATAATTGAAATTATTTTCTGAGATACACATTTTTTAGTCTCCAACTGTGTTAAAACATTACATTCGAGTGGGCGTGATAAAAAAAAATTCAAATGTTTGCGAGAGTCTTCTAAAAATAATATATGAATATTCATACATACTCGTATGTACACATTTGTTATGTGTACTAAATCTAATATGTTGGTCCGCTTTTTATTGGTTTACCTATGGGTATTGTCTCGGTTTGACTGTATTTATCGATACCATATTCTTTGCTGTTTATTGATATTTCATATTGTGATGAGCAGAAATCAAAGTTATGACTCATAATCAGGAACAATAAAAGAATTTTACACTTTAAAAACATTATTTCCATCATTTAACATTCAAAATTGTAATTTTGTTGTTATTTTTAAAACACCATTAGGCAATTGATTCTACAGATCTTCGCGAGTGAAGTGTCTCTGTATTACGTCCAAAGTTTTTCTCTAATACACATATCTATATATAAAACAATAATTCACAAAAATTTACACCGATCTTCGCGACTGTAATTTCCTTGTATTACATGTGGTGGGTTACTGAAAACTGAATCATTTAAAAATTTTTAAAGAAAAAAGCTTGCGTTGTTCGAAAAAGCTTCCCAATTAATAAAAGCATCGAAAGCTGCCTTCGGAAAAATATTAAATTTGCTTTGAAATGTACATATGTAAAAAAAAACATAACATACAGATTTATGCACTATTGAGATTCATAAATATGTGGTTTTCTACAATAATAGCAGATTCTTTAAATTTGTTCTTTATATATTCAAGTAAGCGACAGTGTGATGTACACCAAAGCTAAATATTGTATTAATATTACATTCCTACGCGTTATAAAGTCAAATAATAGAATTGAACGTGTTGAAGAAGTTTTTTATTTGTTTTTAATCGGATTCTAGTGGCCGCAATAGCTGAGTGGTCAGGAGTGTTTATCACCACGCCAAAGGTCATGGGTTCGAGTCCGGGCCGTCCAACAGCACAAATATGGAATTAATTTTTGTAATTGAGGTGCCCCCTCGGCAGGGAATGCCAACGCTACGAGTGTATTTCTCACATGAAATAAAATTCCATGTGTTTGAAATAACAATTTTCATTGACAAGTTCAAAGTAGCGGATGTGTTGCTGCCAGGAACACCAATACCATTTGTAAAGGGTGGTTAAATTTTCAAGGGCCGATGTTGATTTTGAATAAAACACAAACTATTTAGGAAATTATTGAAATTTTATTTTATTACTAGCTTTACCCTGCAACGCTTCTCTGTTGCACATCTGTAAATACATGAACAGCTTTGTCTGAAAACTTAAGTCCCTCACTCCATCTGATTGGCTTTATTGTAGTTGTCAGTAGCTTCCCGAAAGTCAAGTGTAAGACAACATAGCCTATTCTTGTGAGGTGTTAAGCAATGAAGATCCAATGCGATGGAGTTAGTATTGGCCCCACCATCTTTCATATGTGTAAAGAGCTGCTGATGTCTTCTGCGCTCTATTCTCCACATCGAGCATCCAAGACCACTTTCAGTCTAATACTATTCCCAAGTGTGACCTTATTTCGAGTAACTTGCAGAACACTGGTATGGAGGAGGACAATCAAGAAAAAGTTCTGCTTAAAGGCGCTTGGAAATTGTATTGGTAATCGCGAAAAAGCACCCAAAACGGCAGAAAAAATTAATTTAGTTTATGGGCCCGACACTGTAAACGAACGTGTAGCACAAAAGTGGTTTTCTAGGTTCCGTTCCGGTAATTTCGATGTCAAAGATGCACCACGCGTCGGGAGGCCTGTCGTCGAAAATTGCGATAAAATTTTTTTTTTTTTAATTTGTTGGTAACGCGATTTTTGTTTGACTGATGTAATGACGTGGAAACTGATGCATTTTATCTCGCCTGCCGAAACTAATACAAAAGAAACGCGAGTTTCGGAACGCGACATTAAACTCCTCCAACTATGTATTCTGTGCTCCAACGCACACACGCACATTGTTTTGATAGATATGATCTTTGACGTTAGGAACACACCTACATTGCTTAGACAACAGTGAGTGCTTGTAATTTAATATGAACTTTATACCATAGCAATAAAGCTCAAATTGACTACGTTTTAGTTACAAATGATTTGTATGGGAAAAAGAAAAGGGCTATTTTTAGGGTTTTTCCAGCAATAATTCTAATTTTTCTCGCCGTAAAAACCATCCTTGAACTTCAACGAATATTTTAAAAAAAGATTTGGCCAAATTGGTCCAGGCGTTGTTGAGTTATGCGGTTACCAACACATTTTGCGATTCATTTTTATATTATAGATGATATATTGGTATTACTCAATTATGTATGTAACAAAATATCGGCCAAATGAGCGCCGCGACCTCGGCGGCACACCTCCATACGATGGTCCAAATTTTCGATGACGCTGAGGCATAATGGAGTTTCTATGCCGTTAATGTGCCGAATTATCTCATCCTTTAGCTCTTGAATTGTTGCTGGCTTATCGACGTACACCTTTTCTTTCAAATAACCCCAGAGAAAAAAGTCCAACGGTGTCAAATCACATGATCTTGGGGGCCAATTGACATCGCCATTACGTGAGATAACACGGCCATTGAATTTGTTGCGCAAAAGAGCCATTGTTTCGTTAGCTGTGTGGCAAGTGGCACCGTCCTGCTGAAACCACATATCGTCCACATCCATATCTTCCAATTGTGGCCATAAAAAATTCGTTATCATCTCACGATAGCGAACACCATTCACAGTAACTGCCTGACCGGCCTCATTTTGGAAAAAATACGGCCCGATGATGCCGCCAGCCCATAAACCGCACCAAACAGTCACTCTTTGTGGGTGCATTGGTTTTTCGACAATCACTCTTGGATTCTCATTCGCCCAAATGCGGCAATTCTGTTTATTGACGAATCCCCTGAGGTGAAAATGTGCATCCATATCTTCCAATTGTGGCCATAAAAAATTCGTTATCATCTCACGATAGCGAACCCCATTCACAGTAACTGCCTGACCGGCCTCATTTTGGAAAAAATACGGCCCGATGATGCCGCCAGCCCATAAACCGCACCAAACAGTCACTCTTTGTGGGTGCATTGGTTTTTCGACAATCACTCTTGGATTCTCATTCGCCCAAATGCGGCAATTCTGTTTATTGACGAATCCACTGAGGTGAAAATGTGCCTCATCA
The DNA here is from genome assembly GCA_037013455.1 of Ceratitis rosa. NCBI lineage: Eukaryota > Metazoa > Arthropoda > Insecta > Diptera > Tephritidae > Ceratitis > Ceratitis rosa. The sequence continues at coordinate 109,464 of JAWMAG010000044.1, read as the reverse complement.
CTGAAGATGATTTTCTTCGAAAATTTTCATAATAAGTCTGGATAACTTTAACACGTTGTTGGATTGTGTATCTCTCCATGGTTCAAATTGAGTAAGTCTGAAATAGAGAAATGTCAAATTAAATTCGGAAAAAAACTTGGCGTTTAGGTGTGGTTCACATTCAACATCGGCCCTTACAATTTAACCACCCTTTAAATGGCCTGCTATTTTGCTTTGCATTCGAAAATACCATTGTAGGGCAGCGGTGTCTCATTCTTAATTATATACTTGAAAAACACATAATTTGAAATTAGGCATTATTTATTTATATTTTAACAAGTTGTTGCACAGAATGACGTTAGCCTATGAATCACTTTCTAAACTATTTTCTAATTCTGAATCTGTTCGTATTGAGTCAATAGAAGCGAGAGAATTTCTACTGCGCGAATATACAGATTGTTCGCTTTTAAGAATACGTTCGTTGTTGGCAACATCCATTGCGACTCGTAGCTCCTCCAAAAAAGCTGCTCCAAAAGGCACCTGGAAGGAAGTAAGAAAATTAAAACATAAAAAACATAAGTTAGCATTTAAGTTAATAAGATCTTTTATGCACCTCAAAATATCTAGCTTTTCTTGCGACATATATACACCACATGACTATTCCATAAATTAGAGATACGCCACTTCCAATACCAAGTACCAAATATACACCACCTAAATTACTTAAATCCAATGGTGCAGACTCTCCACTGTCAGACTTTTTCTAACATAGTAGTAAACGAGTGTTTAATTATAATTTTTTTGTTTGCCTATATCTGTAGTGGCTATACCTTACAAACGCCGGCGCCAACTTCATTCCACCATTTGTTTTTTAAGCGCGCCAAAGCCCCCTGCTCTTGCAGTTCTAGCAATGCGTTGTTCAGTTTATCGCGGAATGGGAAATCTACGAAAAATAAATAATAAGTCACCAATGATTTAATTTTGTTTAATTTTGTTTAGAGCAGATTAAGTGGAAATTGAGCAACTTAGAGCATTACTACCAGGTGTGTTTGTTGAAATTTGCCGGTTTTTTTTATAAAGAAAACACTTAATTTTCAGAGGAATCTCATTATTTTTTTTATTCCAAGTATTGACCATTGGTTTCTACACATTTCGCCCATCTCTCAGGCAAATTATGGATACCATTCCAAAAAAACGTTTTTTCCTTCGAGGCAAACCATTCGACGAGCCATTTTTCGACTTCTTCGAAATTAGCGAAGCACTGCTCTGCAAGGGAGTGTCCCATCGATGCAAAAAGGTGATAGTCGGATGGGGCGAGGTCTGGGTACAATAATATTTCCCAATTACGTGTTTTTAATGTGTGTTTCACCAGTTTAGCGATATGAGACGGCGCGTTGTCATGTTGCAAGATAACTTTGACATGTCTTCGGGCCCATTCCGACCGTTTTTCGATCAACGCATGATTCAAATTGATCATTTGTTGTTGGTAGCGATCCGTGTTCACCGTTTCACCAGGTTTTAACAACTCGTAGTACACCACACCACACTGGTCCCACCAAACACAGAGCATTGTCTTACGGCCAAAGCGATTTGGCCATGCAGTCGATGGGCCAGCTTCACCAGGGGAAAGCCATGATTTTTTTCGCTTCAGATTCTCAAAATAAATCCATTTTTCGTCCCCCGCGACAATTCGATGCAGAAAAGATTTCCTTTCGAATCGTTGAAGCAGCATTTCACAAACGGTTTTTCGATTTTCCATTTGTGTATCGTTAAGCTGGTGTGGCACCCATTTTCCATACTTCTGGATCTTTCCCATGGCTTTTAAACGTTGGCAAATTGCTCCTCGAGTCAGATGTAGTGTTTCTGCCAATTTTTGTTGCGATTGGGTTGGATCAACATCCAATAACGCCTGCAATACCTTCCTTTTAAATTGACGAAACCATGTCTCACATGTTCTAATGGAGCATGTTCACCATAAGTTTCTACCAGCTTCAGCTGCTTTTGATGAAATAAGAAGAAAAGCAACAAATGCCGCAATTGCGATATACTTGGAACGAAACTCGACATATTCACTGAGGTAAACAAATATGACGCTATTATTTTGGCGGAATGTGACTTGCGTATTTTTGTAGGTTAATGTCAATAGAAAAAAATTACATACATGCCAAATCATAGAAATTTATGCATATTGCTAGCGACATCAACTAGTAAAACCGGCACAAACAAACACACCTGGTATATGCTCTAACCCTTTTGGAAAAGTAAGGTTTATTTCACAGCGCGATTAGAAAACGAGCGAGAGCAGATGAAGGTTAGATTAAATTAAATTAAAAGTGCACTACAGCATTCTCAGTTAATTAAAATTAGAAAATTAATAAAACAATATCCTTTCGGTAGACTACAAGATAGACTACTTTGCATTCAAACACAGAAAAGTACACATACACCGACTTACAAACAAAAATCCAAACTTATTTATTGAATCAGATAAACACTTACATAAACCACTACCTCTGTCAGAGAAATTAGAACCTCTTCAGACACACCAGTATATACATACAAAACTAAGGGTACTAATAGGGACTTTATTGAAAAAGAAATAGAAAACCCACTAAAATATGGATTAATTGGTCCATCCCGTTAATTTTATAAATAACTACCCTGCAAGAAGGCCTCCGATTATTTGAGCCAACAAATATCAGAAATGGCTGAGGTCATGTCCCGTCAGGTCGTAGACGATTTTCCCATCACTTTCTTAAGGCCGAAATGAAAAAAGTGATGTTTACATTTGTATACGTGCACGTCACTCTCGTTCTTCGTTTCCTTGTGCATTTTCGTCATTATTGTCAGACAAACGGAACACAGCTGAACGACAGCATTAATGCTAAAATAAATTAACATTCAGGTAAACATTCTCTACACATATACAGTCTTTATTCCAGTATCGTTGTATACAGTCTTACTTCCTTTTCACTATTATTATACTTACAGATAATGTACATAATTTGTAAAAGTTAGAAAAGGACAAATTCAAATTAAAAAAAAAAAATAATAATTTTCTAATTTAAAATAAATTAAAATAATTCTCCAAAACAAAAATATATAAATTTAGAATTTCTCATGTCTTTAGCTTTCTTCTGTATTTCCTCTGAGTCATTCAGTGGTGACTTAGTTCCACGGCTCTACGAACACCCAATAATTGAAATACATCTTAATAAAAAAATAAATAAATGGATATTCAAGTAAGATTATTTTAAATATCTGATTGTAATTCTACTTCGAAGGATTTCCAAATGCCTGCTTCCCGCATCGACCATCCTAGTTATACTCTTTCATGAGGTCGTCAGTAAAAATCTGATACACTCTCTGTAATTCCCTTTATTTTGTGTAAATACGTTACCTTTAAGTCAAATAAATTGAAAATGGGAATTTAAAGTAAAATATATTAATTCATATTAAATACCTTTTATTTATACTACGTTTCAATATCATTTCAACAATTATGATTTAAATTTCTTTATTTGCCTAAAATTCGATTGCGAACCGCACAATTCAACACTTAAAATTGTTTTGATTTTGTATTTGTAAATCTTTTTACTTTATATGATAAAAATGGTATTCTACTCGCCAGAAACCACAAAAAAAGATTGAAGGAAGGATTAAAATTATGACATGAAAAACAAAAAACGAACAAAATAGAGGAGAAAAACAAAGAAAGATATGCAAGAGAACTTGCATATGTGTTAGTGTTGACCGAAATTGTGTGAGTAAATTGGTGAACCCATCAGCCCGTTATGGGTGATACCAAATAGCTAGATGCGCCTGGCAAAAGAAAAATACAGACTCGTAACCCAATCAAAGAAATCAGCGAGGGAATTTCGCACATAAGACGCAAAACAAACTTTTCTGCTCAAGATTTAAGGAGTGGCTTCCATCAGATTCGCCTGGAGGAATCTACATAGAGAATACAGATTTTTCAATTTATATGGGAAAATATAAATTCACTAGACTAACTTTTGGACTCAAGATCACACCCGGAATCTTCAAAAGAACACGGGTTAACATATTGAAGGAACTCTCCTTCTTCTTCATTGATTCATTCAGTATTTGAAGGAACATATCGGTAAAATATGTTATGTCTACATACGAGTATATGACATACTAGTGTTTGGAAAGAATCAATAAAGCCATCTTCAAAGTGTATCTGGACAAATATGAATTTTTCCGCAAAGAAGACGAATTTCTAGGTTCCATTATTTCATCCACATGTACATATACCGACCTCACTAAGTTAAAGGAAACATGAATTTCCATTTCTAAAAACACTGGAAGACTTACTATAAGGCTGAAATCGGCGTTTCATTACAGATTGGAGTTAAGTAAAAAACCATAGAAACCACAAATAAAATTAAATCCTCACTAATATTAAACGTCTACTATTATACCCAAATGTCAAGAACGCTTTATGAGCAAGTAGTTAAATCAAACTATCTTAATCGTTTTTAACGCATTTTCCAAGTTTTCACAGACACACAATTTCAATAATCAAACGGCATCTTCGCCCAGCTTGGATACCACAGAAAACATGATGTTTTCAGGAAAACTTCAAGAAATATTCTCGATAGAGAAACTGAATATAATACATAGATCGACAATAAAAGCGGTATCATGACAAATAATTCGCAAAGAACTCAGAAAAAGTCCATCAATCTATTATCAGGTGGAATTAACTATTTTAGAAAATCGTTTATACCACAATCACAACCTCCTTATTTTTCTCCATTTAAATATTATATATCAACAAATAACTTAAATATTGTAATTTAAATGAAAACATCGATAGCCAAATAGCCACATAACTTATTTGATAAACGCACAAATGGCATAATCAATAAAATGCTAAATACAATTAGACTGGAAATAACTCTACCGCGTATCCGTAGGGGTTAACAGATTAATTGTTTTAATCAATAAAGAAATACAAAGGTGTATACGAGGGCACCTATTGTAAAAGCTCTTATATATCACCGTCCGACACAATTTTTGACTCACGAAAAAATTAAACATTTTCTGAAACTAGGACCAAAAAAGGGGGAAAGCAACCCCTAAATGAAAAAATGACAAATGTATGTATTTATTCTATATGCACATAGCTAAGTCATATAACTCACTTTTAACCATTGCGATGCCATATCCCTTTTCATCAAGTGGTTCTCCAATTTTCTTCAGATCACACTCGCGCATAATGTGATATTCAATCGACGTAGATTCCATTAGGAAAGCATATGTTGTAGAAGATTTGACACGTTGGACACCTTCTAGGTTTGTTTCAAATAATAAATGCGGATTTTTCGTCATAAAATCATTCATTTTTTTGTATACATCATGCTCGGAGGTCTAAAGATTGTTATTAATATGGGAAGCATTTATAAAATAAATTAATTGTTACTGATTTTACGAAAGTTATTATTATTAAAATATGTAACCAAAGCTTCTTACATATATTTAAGTTAAATTTCTGCAATAAATATAAAAAGACTGTTGAGCTTTGCACTTCCGATACCTATAGTTTTCGATAACTGTCAAACTCTTTAATTTAGTCCTTTAAAAATATGATATACTCGTATGTACATAACTTATAACAATAGAGGTATTTGCGTAGTATAGGAAATGCATGTTAAGGTGTACGTTGTATGTTGCCGTTCTCTAGCAAATTTTCATAGGAAACATTTGCATATGACGCATTTCTTAGACTAGGGGAATACCGCTATTATAAAATTTGTATTATGGCTAGTATAAGCTACACTTACACTTACACTACTACACTACTTAAAAGAAATATTTATCAAAATTAAATATTTTTAGGTTAAAAATTAAGTTAGTTTTTTTAAATCTAGAACGGAAACCTTTCTTTCGCCATACCGAAGTCTTTATATCTTACATGACTATAGTAATTTTATGGTATTTTATTTTAGGATTAATTGTTTGCTTATTTGTATATATATATAGAATATCAAATTTCTCGCCCTCTCTGATTTTCAACCCAAAACCTCTCATGTGAACAAATTGGTGGTATAGAGGCAATGTTGTTTGTACAATAGATACGATTGCATAATACCAATTTTCATGCTCTTAGATGCTTTTTTCTAAATGTAATCGACAGATTTCGATAATTTATTTTATAATATGGGTGTGAATATGACCCAAAATGTCAAATCGGTCTTATATAAACTACAGTGGTCCGATCTGGCCGGTTCCGTCAAATGAACTAAATGCATTAGCGCATTTGTGCACCAAGGTTTGCGTACAAACAGCTCTTCAGTTTGACAAATAGACATGGCTAAAGGAACTCAACTCGTCCTGCTCATTGTGGTAATTACATACATTGGATCAAAATTAATATACCATTTCATGTACATGTAAGGTATAAAACCAATATAATCAAATATAAACTTATTTTAAACATGAATTAGATTAATATACTGTGCGAACAAATCTCAATGGAATATATAAAAATTTTAACTAAATACTTATGCATTCATGTACTATTTTCTATTTTTTTATTGTATTTAAGTACAAATAAACGTGTTAGTGGGAGTGTTCAGTCAGACAACAAATCCTCAAGGTCTTAACAAAGCAGTTCAGCAAATGGTGATTACATACCAAAAAGAAACTTCTCGTGGAACCAGTTTTTTTAGCGCCATATTCCACACCTCCTTCGTTGTTGGCTAAGTCATTTATATCGTCAATGAGTCCAATGGGTTTCTCGATGGTAAGGAAAGCAGCTAAATTGGCAGTATATGAAGATAGTATAATTAATGTAAAAAACCACCAAATTGACGCAAGCGTACGTGTGGATAGTGACCTGTACATGATACACTATTAATATAACATATGGATAAAACAAAATATTTTAGGTAATTAAAATACTTCGGTGCTATCTCGGAACCCTGTTGTAAAAACGCGCCTGTAGTAAACCAAAATGAGTTATTTAATGTAAATTGATTCTCCAGCTCATCGGGTTCTTCAATGCAAGGATATGGATTATCCCACTCTGTTGGTGATAGTCGTCCCAATATGAAAAAACAGAATGAAACGCCAATGTAGACAAGACCCAAATAAACCCACACCTCGCCGGAGAAGGGATCCATGAATGAGTAAATATCAGTATTTTTCTTTTTCGGTGCAACATACAAAATCGCAATACCTGGAATAAGTAAAAGAAGAAAAACACTTTTATATAATATCTAATATTTTTCAAAAGTTTTTACATACCTAAATTCATGAATGGTATAGAGAAATCAATGATTTCTTCCCGTTCTGATGTAATTGTCAAATCCGAAATGGCTAATTCCGCCCTCTTAAAGAATAAAAATATTTAATTTTTTATAAATTTGATAATATTTATATACAAGCACAATAGCACATACACCTTCTAATATCTCTTTCATCATTCCTGACGTTGTATTTGTGGTTTTATTATAGCTACCATAATCCGTGCCACCGTCTATGAAAGTGTAGTTGAAACCTAATTTTGCAGCGAGGTTCTTTATCAGGTCTATGCTGTAACCTTCATATTGATCGTTGCCAACCAATTTCTCATGACTCTCTATTAAACTAGCATATGGTTTATTCTAAGATTGAGTTAAATATATGTATTAAAATATATTAAAATAAATATTAAGCAAAGTAACGCAAGCATATTTGTACTTGTATGTACAATAGAGTGTCCCTTATTTAATGTTAAACAAATCGAAACTTAATTAACGAAAGACATTAACTGGTGAAGCCTGAACTTCAAAAACGGTACATAATGGTAAATAGGGAAAATGTAACCATAACAGTTGTTAAGTTGGAAGCTGATAGATACGTCGATACAGGTTTAGACATACGTGTAGGTATTTCTTTTTAATGCTTGACCTTTAAACGATACGTTTTATAAACAAATTACAAGGAATTTTTTTACGTTTTACGTTTATTTAATTTCTCGTGAAAAAGTTAAGGTACAGCTATTATTTTCTGCATATTCTTGCAGAAAATAAACGACAACACAAAACAGGACTTAATAGACTTTTTTAAACAACTACAATAGCCGAGCGATACATCTGGTATAGAGTTAAGTAAAAACTGCGTAATATCTTGCGTTAATAGTTCCTAAATAAAGGACACACTCACACACGTAGCGCATACATAGACGAAACCTACTGGCACTGAAATTAGAACGCGAAATGTTTTATTAACTAATGAATTGGAGTCGATCTCACTCCATAATTCAGTTATAGGCTGACGCTGAATAGTCAAATTGTTACGTTCATCCCAAGTGCCAACTTTGACAAGTCCACTTGGTTGAAGCTCTACGAGTTCCAGCGTATAACCTTTGCGTATATCACCATTGAAGTATATATGCCCAGTTATGGTTTTTTCATTAATGTTGATCTGTGTAATGTTTAATTGGATAATTATGAATTGTATAAAAATTGCAAAAAATTATATACCGAGCGCATGTAGTTCCTAAATGTTGATCCATCAGGCTGCACATGATCACTATACTCGGAACAGTTCAGAGGTTGAGGATGGTATACAAGTTTTTTTGTAGTTTCAGCGAAAACCTGTACTGCATCGTAAGTTAAGGCCATTTCTATAGTTATAGGAGAGGAACCTGAAGAGATATTTTAATAAACATTAAATTTGGACCATTTTAATTAAATCATATAAATCATATCTACGAGTATATTCAAAATTGCCCCTTGTTTTTTAATTGTATCGCTAAGAAGAAAAAATTTAAAGACTATAAAAAATCGTCCTTTTACATTTTTTTTGTCATAAGAGTAAGCTAATGGTTTAATACAACATTTTTACTTTTATCTCCACTAATTTTATTAAAAAAATGTATATAATGATATATATTTGATACATTTATTTTAAAAGTATCTCCTAAACTTCATAACCTTTAGTTCATTTAGATATCTTAATATTTCATATTATTTGTGTATGAGTTTGGAGCCAGGAACTTTATATAAATATGGGATTTAAGAACTTCGAAATGCAGAAATATATACTAAGGAAATAATTTTATGTACATATATGCACATACTACATATACCACTATGATTATGCTTATACAGATTTGGAATACCGACCGTTGACATTATAGTATTCATTGTATCCTAATTCTGATTTTAAATCTTGAACCACAAATTCATTTGGTGAGAACAAACGAATACCGGTTATATTCGCTTCACTATATTTATATTCTTCCAGGTCAAAAGTGTGGAAATCCAGATTACCAATTATATAGGAGTATTTATCATTTACAATTCCAACTTGCTGGGCCTGCAAACAAACGTGCAAGCAGATAATTTACATATAAGTTAATAACATACTTAACATGATTTTGGATGAGTAATACCTGTCTTAATAGCTCGGCAACCGATAATGTTGAGCCCACAACCACAATTTGCCCATCTTCCGACTTTCGTACACGTCGTAAAACCGCCTTAAAATTCCCGTTTAATTTAAGATCATATCGTAAGACATTGATTACTGGACCGTCGATGGCAAATAATGACATTAAACCATTTAAAATGGTTAAATAATCGGCTATTAGAAAAATACTTAATTTAAAGCTAATGGAATGAATATAATATTTTAATATTGACTTACAAGATTCATAAAGGAATATAAATCGCTTCCATTCGAACATATTGATTATGTCATGAAGAATCCGCGCCAAATCCATTGGATGTGGGTATAGATTAAAACCTTCTAAATGCTCAGTGAGGTGCGGATATATATAAGGAACATCTTTGGCGTCACATACAGTTAGCAGATGTTTAGATGTTTGACGTGAGGAAGGGCCAAATACAGCACCTATTCCATTCTAAATATGTAATACATATATGGATTTAACAACATCGAATTATTTTAATTTTATTTAAGCAGAGTTCAAGAACGAAAGAAGTAAAGTTCGAGTAGAAAAAGGGGGGATTGTAGATCCTGTTGATTGTAATAAGATCTCGTAATATGAAAATATTTTAAATAATTCCATTTCCTTAATTTTTGACATTCCAACATCGGGGTTCTCTATTCTGGTACAGGTATAAGTCTCGAAAATTAAGACAACTAAAAATTTACATAAAATGTGCTCCAGAAAACACGTTTTTGATAATTAAACATTAAATATGCATTAAAGATAGATAAATAAAAACATTACCCACCTGCATGAAATTACACAATCGTGTGTATCCGTCAATTGAATCACCACTACTTATTTCTTCTTTGTACGCGACTAATGGTATACCTAAAGCGGTATTGGCTTTCGAAATGGCATACTCAAAAGTTTTCTGCAACTGCTCTGTATTGCTATCGGTTATAATACCTAAAGAAATAAGTGTAATCATCAGTTTCAGTCTCTTGTCAACATTTGTTATACTACAAGTACACAAAGCGAAGTTTTAGAAAATTTTTGAACTTTATTAACTATATATTATAACTGTATACTCGTTTAGAAAAAACTAATTAAATACTACGTGGATAACTACAGCCAATCAAATTAAATTTAATATTTTAATAAATTATCTGTGTATAGAAAAAAATTTTAGAAGTAAAGTAACTAAAACATATGTATACAGCCGTTTGGTACAATAAATATAGCAAGAAATATTTTTTACGTTTTAATTTTCATAGAGAAATACTTCCGATATAAAGAATATAAAACTAAGCATACGTTTATGGTTCTTTATAACCGCTAAAGCTAAAGTGCTGTGCTAACAAATAGAGGGATTATTATGAGCCATACTCGGAAGAATTGACGACATTTTTAAAAAATTAAAAAATTTTTGTTTTACAATTTTACATGGTGGTCTGAGAGCACTCGAACCCATGGCTCTTCACATGTTAGCAGGCACAGCGCACGGCTCTCGACGGAACGTTGGCTAATGCTGCAACTACCCATCTTACATACCTTCCGTCCATAGCAACCTATCTTATGAGAGCGCCATGCAAATGAAAAGCTGTCACTGCTCTCCCATACCGTAACTGACGGTTGTCCGTAAAACCGGCTCGGCTCATTTCTCGCTGTTATACAAAGTTGCCAGTACTGACTTTTTCAAACTAATACTAAATAAACTAAGGTAATGTTTAGTTTTTTCAAAAGAAGATAAAACTGAATTCGTAATTAATTATTTATTACCATAAAAATCATGTATAATTGATAGGTGTTTATATTCGAACACATAAATTATGAAATTTGCTGACGAAAATTATAAATTTGTTTAAAAGTATGCAAACACACTGGCAGCTGGCAACATTTCTACGCCGTTCGCATCGTCGATAACTCGTGTATATAGTAACATATTGATACACCCACTAATAATAAAACCTATTCCTATTCTCATCCTCTCTTCCCTTTTAGTATTTATCCTCTCACACCTTCCGTTTCCGTTTCCTTACTCGCACTCTTATTCTTTATTTCCCTTAACAACTTCCTACAACTTACATCTCATTTCCTCCAAACATTAGTAACAACAACACATACTGTATTTATTACAGTTCATTTCTTTTAAGTTAGCTGTAAGTATTTTTTGTAAGCTATTATTGAATTAGTAATAAAGTTTCTTTCGAAAAGAATGGACTTGTTTTTTGGCGCAGTCGGTAGGATTTAGGTGCCAGTCGCGGTCGTGTTGGTGGTAGTAGCTTTATTATTAAACTTAAGTTATTTCCACAGCAGCCGTGCTAATTTAAAAAGTTGAAAGAATTCAAATGGTAATTGAAAGTGGTGTTGTACCCAAGCCCTTGTTGGTACCCTTGTTGGGTCATGCGGAAGTTAAGGTTCAGACGGCTGCTTTGCGTGCTGTCGGTAATATTGCTTATTTTGGATTGCATATGTTGGGATTAATTACACTACACTCTGCTCCGGTATCTATTACTAATCTAAGTTGTCTTATAGGGGTTTGTACAACTATACAAGATAAATTTAGACTTGGTTTTTTTTCGAGGACGCAAATGTCTTAGGGGCGGAGGAGTAACATATTGATACACCTACTAATAATAAAACCTATTCCTATTCTCATCCTCTCTTCCCTTTTAGTATTTATCCTCTCACACCTTCCGTTTCCGTTTCCTTACTCGCACTCTTATTCTTTATTTCCCTTAACAACTTCCTATAACTTACATCTCATTTCCTCCAAGCATTAGTAACAACAACACATACTGTATTTATTACAGTTCATTTCTTTTAAGTTAGCTGTAAGTATTTTTTGTAAGCTATTATTGAATTAGTAATAAAGTTTCTTTCGAAAAGAATGGACTTGTTTTTTGGCGCAGTGGGTAGGATTTAGGTGCCAGTCGCGGTCGTGTTGGTGGTAGTAGCTTTATTATTAAACTTAAGTTATTTCCACAGCAGCCGTGCTAATTTAAAAAGTTGAAAGAATTCAAATGGTAATTGAAAGTGGTGTTGTACCCAAGCCCTTGTTGGTACCCTTGTTGGGTCATGCGGAAGTTAAGGTTCAGACGGCTGCTTTGCGTGCTGTCGGTAATATTGCATATTTTGGATTGCATATGTTGGGATTAATTACACTACACTCTGCTCCGGTATCTATTACTAATTTAAGTTGTCTTATAGGGGTTTGTACAACTATACAAGATAAATTTAGACTTGGTTTTTTTCGAGGACGCAAATGTCTTAGGGGCGGAGGAGTAACATATTGATACACCTACTAATAATAAAACCTATTCCTATTCTCATCCTCTCTTCCCTTGTATTTATCCTCTCACACCTTCCGTTTCCGTTTCCTTACTCGCACTCTTATTCTTTATTTCCTTTAACAACTTCCTATAACTTACATCTCATTTGCTCCAAACATTAGTAACAACAACACATACTGTATTTATTACAGTTAGTTTTAAGTTCATTTCTTTTAAGTTAGCTGTAAGTATTTTTTGTAAGCTATTATTGAATTAGTAATAAAGTTTCTTTCGAAAAGAATGGACTTGTTTTTATATACATCGCTCTTCCAGTCGGGTGTTATGGACGTTAGCTATGTAAAATGGGTAGTTGCAGCATAATGCAGTGTTCTGGTAAGCCTGTAACTTCTTCATCTGCTTCTCGTTCGTCCCCGGCGCCCAGATCGATGCAGCATAGTTAACGACCGGCCTGCCAACTGTTTAATAAGGTTTCTTTATCTTTACCCTATGTGCTGCCGGATAGCGCTTTGAGTATTTTGTTGCGGCTCTGGAGTTTTGCGGCAATTGCGGTCGAATGCGGAATGAAGGAGGGCAGTGTGCTATTCTTTACCAGACACATTTACAGATGATAATATCAGGATTCGAGAACATCTCTTGTATTTCATTTGTGTAATTATTCGTTCGAAATTATTTCTTATTACTTCAATTCGTCCTATATTGCTGTTGTTGTAAAAATATTGGTTACGCATTTCTTCCTGTGATTGGCCTTCGTGGTATTCAACCAGAAGGCAACAGTGAAATGCAAAAAGAAATAAAAATTGTTTTAGTATTAATAACAATCCTGACATAAATTGTTTTCAATTTCGCTCAGTTGCAATAAGTGTTAACCTACCTTGGACCCTAAAGAAAATATTTACAAAATTTAATTTAAATACATATGTATATCAATTTGTACTTTTTCTAACGGGATGGCTACAGATAGACAGAGTTGGCTAAGTTAAATTATTTTGTTTTTCTATTAAGTTTGATATAAATGTATCAATATACCATATATCCACGGATGGCTTATGCCTTGGTTCCTGAGATACGGAAAACTAATTGAAAGCGAATTCATAAAAATTTGTAAAACATCAAAAAGATTAAAAGGTTAGTAAAAATGTCTCTTAGTTGTGAACAATAGATCGAATTTAATAAGTATTATTTACATATTAACCGGTAGCTATATTTTGCAAGTTGATAGACCCAACCTCAGGGTACTCATTGGATTGTTTCTCAAACAGATTATATCATAAACCAAATTGGGTTTTTTCCATAAAAAACTAATAAAACCAATGAAATATCGGCTTTAAACTATTAGCTTCTAAACTAATTAAAAAAATATTGAAATGTTGGCGCATTCAGCTGGTACGCTGAAAATAATCTGGCAACACTCGTACGGGTAGGGAAAATGGATCTTTGTTCGCAAAAACCACAATCACAAAATCAGAATTCTCAATATTTTGATAACGATTTAAATGAAATTCAAAAAGTATGTATGTACTAAATATGCTAGGTTGTATTTTAAATTGTATTATCTAATTTTCCGAAAAATAATACATTAAATAAATAATGACATTCGTACTTTACTTATATTGTACTACTTAGGGAGCGTTCATAAACCAACATGATCTTATTTTAGGAATTTTGAGACCCCTCCCTCCCGATGGAACGTGGTTTTTCTTCCCATTGCTTTTCGTAATCGACTACATTTAAAAACACCTTATTTTAAATTAATAACACAATAATAAGAAATTTTCTTATATAATATAGTGAATAAATCCTTCATTATTTACAGTATATTAACTTCTTTCTTACGACGTTATATATATCACATAATGCCACATATAAATGTACACATTGGGGTATACTCAAATGAATTTCTAAGTAAGTATAACACCCTCATTTTCCGAGTGCTTAGATATTATGAGCTCGAGGTCTGACCAGACTAAAATTCAATTTATACAAATTTGCTTCTCCTAGTTGTGAGTCTCTGGGCAGAAAATAACAATCCTTGTATTACTGACATGAAACAAAAGCTCGTCATAACAAGATCCATCAGCCATACGTAGGCGATTTAGAACAATTTTTAATTCTCTCTACTTGTTGGAAAAAACATCAAGAAGCACACCATAAATTATAAAGTTATAAAGCGCCAATTATATACCATATTTATTATTTTGAAAGCAAAAACGTCAATAATCAACTTTTAATGAGTATGTATATAAATAAGCTTTCACCTCAAAATATCTGACAAAGTTATGGAATTTAATTATTATCAGTTGCAAGAAATACAGTTTTCGGAAACATTCTACAATTTCCCGAGAAAACTTACCAATCGGTATACCATTATTCTCGAAGCCATACACGTATACACAAGGTACAAATGTAAGAATTATAATAAAGATGCATTTGGTAATTATTTGCTGCATTTTTAGAACACAAAAGTAGTTTTTTGTAATATTTTGTACTTATTTTTATTATCATTATTATTATTCTTATTTAATTTTTACCACATTTTTGTAATATTCAACGGCAAAAGAACTACTCTAAAGAACAGCGTGAGGGAAATACTGATTAAAACATTTAAAGAAACTTACCTTGCGTTTGTTCGAAAATTTCTAAAAATAATTTGAAAAGCTTTCGAAGTTTAAGATTTTATAATACATTGTACGCATGATTAAAATATTTAAAAGGTAAGAAATATCGAAGAAATATCGAAGAAAATCAAAATTGAAAAGTTATCAAATGGAAATGTATAGCATAATTTTCTTTTTAGAAAAAAATTCTATAATTTGATGAGTTAGTTGCAGCGATTTTTTTAAATTGTTTTTATACTTCGTCAGGATTTTTGATTCAAAAATTATTTAAAATTATATTTTAAAATTATTATTGAACATATCTAGAGCTGCAGTGTACGTAAATGTGTTAACAATCTATCTATGGATTATCATATGAAATAGCTCCTTCACATTTCCGAGGAGGACTTTTTGATTTTTTTCTTATACTCGCTTTCCATATGAAACGAATATTTTCCTTCAGCTTGATTATATTTTTTAAATTTGCACATTTTAAATTTTTGTATGTACATACATAGGTACGAATAAGATAAGCTAATTTACGTATATATGTTGAAAACTATATACTCGTATGTATGTGCTTTTAATTTTTAATTGTAATCATATTGCTCTTTTCAGCAAATATACTAAATCTGATTGGTGTCAATGTGAATTTGTAGAAGGAGATAAAGTTGTCAAATCATATGACTAATTTACACGATTTGATTACAGAAAAAAAATAGTGAGATTTTTGGTTTTGTATTCTTGATCTGGTGTGAATTTGCCTTACCATATTTTATCCTTTTGGTATAAAAAGTTATCGGGATTTTGTCCTACCTGCAGTTTGTGTGATCGGGGGTTACTTTGTCTGTTTTGATGTGCCAGGATTGTATCTTATCTGGATTTTTATAAATTGTTTGGATATACAAAATCGTCCCAATTAGCATTCACTTACGGATGTATGTCATCAACATTGAATGACTGTATGATTTACGCTATGCGTGTTTTCTTTGTCCTTATATTTGTGGCAATATTACAATACATATGTATGTACTACATAAATTCATGCATGCTGTTTTGTTTAAATGTTAATTTATCAATGTGCTAAAAATTTCCATTCTTTAATTTATTTAATTACGTGTGACAATCTTAATTAGCTGGTCTTGGTAGAATCAAAAATAAATCACATTACAGTAAACGAAATTATAATACTTTAATTATGAAATTCTTTTATTGTCCATCGGAAACGTTTATTTCCACAAATTCTATGAAATTCTTTTATTGTCCATCGGAAACGTTTGTTTCCACAAATTCTATTGTTACCAAACGCTGCATTTGTGTACAGGATTCATAGGGGAACCTTCAGGGCATTTAAATTCCCTTGCGAAATCTCTTGAATTTGAAAGAGTACCAATAACTCGGAATCGGCCAGGACTATGTATAGCTGTATTTAGTTTATTTCGTACAGCTTCAGGACGCATGGCACCACACCATACTTGTCCAAAGTTGAGAAAGAAAAGCTGTTCGCCAGTCATTTCTATTCCGGGAAGACGCTCATCGGCCGCAGCTTGTGGATTGTTTCTCAACCATGACTTGTAGGCGTGAAAAGCTTGACGTAAGCCGCCATTATCAGCGATATTTTCACCTATAAATACAAAATATTAGATAAATATGTGTTTCAAAAACTGATGTTTACTTAACTTAATATTAATATTAAGTAAAGTAAAAAGTTCGTTCGGTTTTTTTTAATTGATTTTTCAAAATATGATAACTTTGTGTACATTTATTTGTTCGTAAACTTGTTGCCAACGAGATGCCAACTTCATTATACGCCTCTCGTAGAAGGCTGCGTCCCAACTTCTCATCGTTAAGCGCGTTCGCCATGGACAGGAAAAGATGGTAATCACTTGGTGCCAGGTCCGGACTATAAGGTGGGTGCATTAGGACCTCCCATCCGTGCTCCTGGAGCTTCTGGCGCGTCACCAAAGACGTGTGTGGCCTGGCGTTGTCTTGATGGAACACAATTCGGCCTATGTTGATCAAAGATGGCCTCTTCTGGATGAGTGCTGCCTTCAAGCGGTCCAGTTGTTGGCAGTAGAGGGCCGAATTGAGCGTTTGGCCATAGGTGAGCAGCTCGTAGTAGATGATGGTTCCAAACGGTTTTCTGGCTTATCTTTAGTTCCCCAGCAATTAAATAAGTGCTCACGTGACGGTCTGTTTCCACTATTTCCATGATTTTATCGCATTTTTCGGCGACAGGCCTAACGACGCGTGGTGCATCTTTGACATCGAAATTACCGGAACGGAACCTAGCAAACCACTTTTGTGCTACATTTTCTTTTACAGTATCGGGCCCATAAACTAAATTAATTTTTTCAGCCGCTTTTGCTGCTTTTTCGCCTTGATCGAAGAAAAATTTTAAAATATAGTGAATTTTCTCTTTGCTGGTGTCCATCTTTGACGAGCGCTCACAATGTACTGAGTCAATCAATCGAAAAACTGTCAAAGACAAACACGTTTTCAGCGCCGTATAGTATGACATGATGCAACACGTAACACTAGTACTATGGACAATAACGCCATCTCTTAGAGAAAAACCGAACGAACTTTTTATCTTCCTAATATATTATATTATTATGAAGTCGTCAACAATTATTAAGAAGTATGTTTAATTTTTTTTTTAATTATTAAGAAGTATTTCTCTAATAACTCCTTTTTACCGAAAATGGATTGGTAATATAACTGTGGTCTGGGTAACATTGAAATACTGAAACTTATACCGATACGATCTATAATAGAATCTGAATTTTACACAAAAAATAAAGCTGAAATTTTCCGCTTAAAATAAAAAAAAATCAAACAATAATTTTGTTGAGAATGAATACATTTTAAAATTACCGGCCAACAACACACTCCAAATGTAATACAAATATGAATTTTGTTTGTAGAAGATAGCACTTCTGACTTGTTTTACCCTATTTCCTTTCTCTTTATACTTTTATGATACCTTATTGTTCGCTATATGACCTAGATGCGTAACATATTTTTGGTAGATGCTTATGTATGAAACACTATGCAAGTTTGATCGTAGTTTATATTAGTTACAATCACTTACCTATAATTATACTTGATTAGTAGTTTTGAATAGCTATGAGAAAGTAAATAAATTCACTTTATACTCACCTTGGGTACTCTCGCCATTTAGGGATATGCCAACTTCCCCTACGGTATAGTTGCTATATTGGGCTATTATACAACGCGCTCGTTCGTCGAATCCTTTGATCGACGCATCTGTCCACCACTTGTGTATGCTACCATTGCGGTCGAATAGCCGGCCTTTATCGTCAAACCCATGAGTGAGCTCATGCCCAATTACAACACCAATTCCACCAAAATTTAGTGAACGCGGGAAATGACGGTGGTAAAAGGGTGGTTGCAGTATTCCAGCCGGAAACATAATTTGATTCTTGTTTCGGCTGTAATAAGCATTCACAATTGCTGGTGCTGTCTGCCACGCCGTCTTATTTACTGTCTCCTGTATCTTATTCTGTTCTGTTTTGGCCGTGTGCAATAGCACATGTAAAGTATTTTCAAAATACTTATCCGGATGTATCTGTATGCCTGCATATTTTTCGTTGAGTTCTCTTGGGTTTAATATAAAATCGGGATATCCAATTTTCAGCGACATTGCGTTGACTTTAAGTTCAGCTAAATGTTTTGTATTCAAATCCAGCCAATCTGTGCTTTTTAGTATTTCGCGGAAAGCTTGCTGCAGTTCGTGTGTCATTTTAAGTGTATCCCTTTTACTATTTTCGTCAAAATATTTGCGAACAAACATTGATCCCAAAGCCATACCCATATTGGTATTTACTTGTGCAATACAAACCTTCCACCGTTGCGGACTCTCTTCACGCCCAAATAAGGAGTGGTAAAATTTTTGTTTAGTATCCTCGAAGCGATCGTCAACATTATTGATTCGATGTCGTACAAAACGCCAAAGTAAATAATTTGATATAGTTGTAGGATCACTTGTACGTAATAAGCCAACAAGATCGTTCATATATTCCAAAGCATAAATGACAATCTCTTCAGAGTCTCGCACATTTCGATCTTGTAGAATGCTAAGATAGCGCAACCAATTAATCTCTGGCACCGCTTTATGCAATTGATTTAACGTCATACGATTGTACAGTTTAGTAACATTCAAACGTTGCTCAGCAGGTGCTGTTATTGATGCGAGACGTGTTTCAAAACCCACTACATCTGCGGCCGTTTTAATAGCTCGATCACGAGATGCCCCTAATTTTTGCATTATTTCAGACATAAATAACTGGTAAGCCATCAAATAACGTGCATTCATATCTTGAAGATAATATTCACGTGTCGGCAGTCCTAGACTAGTCTGGTCAAACTGTATGATATTTTCGTCTGAGTTCTTAATATCTGGGCCTACCCATTCTACGATGAGTATATCGTTGTTATATCGTCGAAGTTGTGCAGTTAAATTTAACCAATCAAAGTGTTGGGGATTCCAACTAGGATTTAGTACCGGCCAACCTCCAAGAGTATCAATCAATTTTAGGAGAGGTTTAATCCCGCGCTTTTCGAGAAGCTTTGTATTTATACAGGATTGATAAAGGTATTTTGCTTTTAGTGGGGCGTCGTTCGAATCTATATATTCTGAGCTGTTACTATCCTCAGACGAAATATTGCCGAGACTCAAGACTTTATTTAAACGTTTCCTTTTATTCGCTGCGGCTTTTTGGCGCTTGTAGCGTTGCAGGACTACACTTAAAGCATGTCTTCGTTGTATGATATGTCGACGGAGTTTTGAAGATTTCACTTGCAGTTGTTTTTCTAATTGATCCAATGATTTTGAACCTTTTTCATCCACCACAGCTGCACCAGATGCCGATTTAGTAGATTTAATAATATCTGCATGGGCATGAGAATCATGACCATAATTGTTGTGTTTAATATTTACAACTTTATTTTGATCTAAAGTTGTCTCTGAAGATGCTTTGGATTCTAACAGTTCTCGTAATACGACATCTAAGTTTTCCCGTAACATTTCGAAGGTGTCAAAACCAGCTTTATCTTTTGGAATGGGATGCAAACGCTCCCAATTTCCACAGGCATATTTATAGAAATCCGAGCATGGATTGATGCGATTATCTATATATTTTTTCATTGTTTTAGCTTGTGCTGCACGTATAGTTTCCTTTGTGCCCTCCTCATTCCAAAATGTTTGTAATGCCGAAGTGGAGCCAAAAAGTTGTGCATCCTCTTCACTGAGGGAACTCTGTTCGTTTACAGTTTTATGAGTGTTCAAATTGAGGTTGCCGTTATTTGATGTGTTATCGTCAAAAATATTCCTTGATATATCTTCATCCAATTTGTCGCCGGAGGTGCGGCGGGAACGTCGCAGCATTTGCTCAAGCAAATTATTTACAAAATTAGATTCAAGTCTAACTGAATTTAATTTACCCAGGCATTCACGTGGTATCGATGTTGTATCTTGCGGTAAGAAAGATGTACGCGCATCTTTCATAATATCACGTTCCTCTAGTTCTAGTGTTTCGCTTAGACCATATTTAAAGGAAATGCATCTTTTAAGGCGTTCTCTTTCATTTAATTCTTTTTTGTTCATTACATCCCCTGGTAATATAAAATGTTCGTTAACAATGTCCCCAAGCACATCTCTGTTATCAGGCAGGGAACCGTAAGTGTAATGTGACTCAATATTAGAGGAATATTGTTGTTGTGGTAGGTGCTGGCCTTGAAATTTTTGAGCTCCATGTAACTGAAGTGCTGTTAACATATTGTCCATACGCAAAAGAAGAATCAGCGCAAGTGTTATTGGCAGCAACACCGCTGGAAGAATAATTAAAAATTTACTACATGTTACGCCGGGGCACCATTGCAAGCGCCCCGTACGTTCGTTGATACCAAGACGAAGTTTGCGTTTAAAACTAAAACGAAATTGCTCATGTCGATTGCTGGAAATGTGTATTCGTGGTGAACGGTATGGTTTCACAGAAATAATCCTCATTGAGCTCAAATGCAATCCTTTTCTCATTGCCTAAAAGTCTGGCGAAACTAAAATTTGTAACGAAGTTGTTTATATGACGATAATATATGTTGCCAGCTTCCGATATACATATGTCTACAAGTACATCTGGTTATACATACATGTACAAATGAATAAGATTCACAACCTCCATAAATGGACTAATTTCGTCTTTCAAATATCTAAAAATTTAATTAAAATCTAAGTCAAGATTAAATCAGTAAAATACAGTTCGCTGGGGTTTCTGCATGCGCGAACACTTCACAATGACACTATAATTGTATCTACGAATGAATGTTATTGTACCGCACTTGCCTTCACCGTTCTCTGGCTTTATTTGTCGCGCGAATATATCATACTGAATGAACTTAGCTTAAGTGCGCCATTTCAAGTTGATAAATTCAAATTTGAGGTTCTCAATTTTCTAACATCGAGCGACAAGCACGATGCGGGTATTATTTTGCATCACAAAAGTCAGAGGGAGAATCATATTCTGAGTAGTAGAGGTCAATTTGGCGCTGTATCTGATTATATTCACGTTTGTGTTCGTGTAAATACTTGCTTCCAATAATTGCATACTTACTATGTTCCATTTATATACAAATTCTCGCTACCTTTTCATAGAAAGGCCCTATGTCACAATATCATTCATGAAAAAATTACCTTTTTGTAAATTTTATAAAATATAAAAATAATCTTTATAGCTCTTCATACTCTTTATAATATAATTTCCTTAATAAAAAACAGTGCAATGAGGTCCATTTGCAGGAAGTCAGGTTATGTTTTTAACGAAATCAACTGTTCAATGGGATACAGTTACAGTTGAAAGGCTATACCCCATTTTTATAACCCATTTGCAGCGTATTTTCACAGAGGTGAGAGCGGGTATCGATCTTGGAGCAGGCGAGGTCTTACGGTGGGATGGGACCCGCTTCAATAAAAGGGAAACAAAGCCTCGGATGAGAGACTCCACCGAATACATTTACAGGATCACAATTTGAGCATAAGCACCTGGAATGTCCGTTCCTTTTATTGGCTGATTGACGTCACCATTAGACACAAAGGCTGACATCACCGACGTCGAAGAATTGCGATATATCGTTGTCTGTGGTACCAAATTCCAGAATAAGAAAATTCTTTCAGTTACTTGGCTGATTGGAAAACCAGCAAACAGATCGATCTTATTGTCTCAGGTGAACGTCAGGTCCCCAGTGTTCTAGAACTCGTCCATATATCTTGTGTGCAGCAAGGAGCGACTTCTAAAAGCCGCAATCATAACAGACAGCTATTGGCTAAAAGTAAGGTCAAAATAAGTGCCGTTGGCTTCAAGTAAGGCCAAAATAAGAGCAGATTGAACATGCAGAAAGTTGAAATGGATGCGAGGCGCATTCGCAGACAGGAAAAACAAGACACCTAAATGCGTTGGTATGAAGAGATGTTGGTTGACAGGAGCAAAGCCTAATATCCAATTGAAAAAGGTGGCGACTGTGTGAAGGTTTCACGTCCAGGACAGTGGAGCTTTTCAAATATGGCTGCGAAGAGCTGACGTGCATGCACCATATTTTTTGGAGAATATACTCTGATGAAAGCATGCCCGACGCTCGTAACCTAAGTGTGTCTGCCCAATATATAAAAAGCAGGACGATCTGAATATTATAGAAGGTACACACTTTAATAAGAGAGTGCGACTCCCCGCGTATGCCACTTCATTTAACTAGGAATCAACATCAACGCCAACAACAATCAAAATCACTTTTATTGTGGAAAATTACGACATTTGATGAGTGGCTTGGTGGAGAAGGACTTGGCTTCATTTGGTGTCTCGAATTGGCGGTAGATGGTTGAGATAAACAACGAATGGCTCGACTATACTATAGTATAGATATCTCGAAATCTTAAAATCTTTAAAATGCTCCTTTCCAAATTGCCCAGTTGGAATGCGATTTAAACCGATGGTATCTGCAGCACGAGTCATTAGTTATACCATTGAAATGCATGATTGCTGTACTCAGTGCGCCGTTTATTTTCCATTTATTTCAAGCGTGCATCTTAACGATAAATTTCCCGTTAATCAAAAAATTGCAATCGATTCCCAAACGAAATACTATCGTTAATGTTAAATCGCAAACAGATAATGTTAAATGTTAATTAAAGTATGCTATTAAGTAATAGCAAGCCGCCATTTTAAAATTAACGTTAACGCTGTGTGTGGAGACGAAATGAAGCAAAATCATTAAGTTTACTTTTCATATTAACAAAATGAAATGACATCGTTCGGTTAGTCGAACATCTCTGATTTATATACATCCATCTTTAAATACACAACTGTACAGATGGCGAGAACCAAAAACTGACGCCTAAAATTATTCTATGAACGAGTTTCAAATGATTTGGCTTGCTAGCTGTTATGTTCATACATACACAGAGAATCTATAATAATAATTATTATAATTATTATAGTTAATAATTGTTATAGATTTTCTGCATACATAAGTATGTGCACTATATGCACGAAAAACACACAAGATATACAAAAATGTATATTTTGCGTAAACACCAACTAGGCCAGTGAAGTTGAAAAAGGGACTGAAGTTACAATAATTCCCACTCAGCTGAAGGTTGCTAAATTAGCTAAAAACACTATCAATCAATTATCGAAAGCTCTCATCTATCAGACACCTGGAAAAAATTTAAGTGGGGGATTTTTAGCGATTTTCAGTAAAACAGTAAGTTTTATCATAAAATTATTGAAAATAAAATTGAAGATCAGATAATTATCTATAAAAAATGTCTTAATGCTTTTGGAAACAATTGTATTCTATATGTATGAAATTTTTGTCCCGAATGGCCTACAGATCTACGCATAGCCTAAGCCGCTTGCCGTATAGATCTTAATCTTGAAGGCCACATTCCACAAGCCATATGCATTCGATAAGAAAGGATTACCCCTAAGGTAACGACGTTGTACGAAACTTGCCGCTCGTTTTAGTCTTTCTGGTGAAGAAGAAATCAATATCCAATGAGTCGGCACTAGAAACATCCAATGATTCGGCACTAGGAGTTTTCGATATAAAACTATTGAAAAGGCAGAAACTACGCCAGCTAGGTCAATTCCGGATCAAGTAGTCCAGTTATAGTTCTGATGGATGTAGAGGATTAGAAAGATCTTTGTTGGAAAGATGAGGTAGTTTCTTAGGTTAAACTGCAAGCATGAAGTAAACATTGTCTACTTCACGAGAAGTGAATACCTAAATAACTAATACCGGTGGTTTACCTTCACATGATGAAATTATCCTACTTGGTATTTGTTATAATACGGATATTTGTACCACTTTTGTTCACTTTTGCACATATGTATGTATGTATGTCTGTATAAACTTGCCCGCAGTTGAATTTTCATGCATTCACATTTCATACCTCTACATCCTAAGAAATCGTTTTCAGCAGCCATCCTGGGTAATTTTCATATATAGCTTTGCAACTGCTGTAAATGTTTTGCGTAAAAAATAAAATTCTTCTGATATTATTTTTAAATTTTTCATATATTTCATATGACATGACTTGAAATGTACACTTTAATTAATGAATGACTCAATCATGGCCATAAGACAGTAAAGTGGTAGAGCTAAATGACAGGGTATTTGAAACTACCACACATGAAAGGATAGAAATCAAAGACTTTAGTCCTGTTCGGTGAGCCGATGGGCAACTGTTATCTATTTTTACTGAACCTCGTTCGCCACCAGTAAAATTTACCCCGATTGAGCTCAATTTGGACATTTCATTACTGATTCTTACTGACATTTGTCACAGAACAGAGCTTTCGTGAGTTTGTTTGTATAAAATAAATGACGAAGAGATCCTTTTTTGCCGACCATACATTTTTTAAAAGCATTCGTATTTATTTCTTGAAACTGCTTCTACTTGAAAGCCTAACAATAAGTAACAAAAAATCTTAAAACGAAACTAAAACATAAAGCCCATTATCAGAAATGAGCTCCTGGCCGAACACTATTCTTTAGAATGCTGGTTTGTCTCTTTTCTTTAGGCGGGTTTGATTTGTTGCGAAGGCCAAGGAGTTAGCCAAAGGTTTAGGATGATTATGCAGTTTTGCTACATATTTTTGTGTAGCGATTTCAATCTCTTCTTTTATGGTGCGTAAATTTAGATCTCTATGGATACTTTCATTACGCATGTACCTTAGCGCCCCGCTATCATTCTTAAAGTTTTAGATTGGAATCTTTGAATTATATCTATATTCGTCGATCAAGCTGTGCCCCATAACTCGATTCATATATCCATATCGGGTTTATTGTTGCATTATATACAAGGATTTTGTTGTTAAGGCTAAGTCCAGACCTTTTGTTTCAAAGCCGGTGTAAACTAGCAGAATTGAGCTGCAGCTTTTTAGTGGAAACCTGTCGTTTCCAAGTTAAGCGCCTATCTGACAGTGCATGGATATTCTTTTGTTCTGTATTTACTTTTATAGTGAATCATCTTTTAGATAAGTAGGATTCAAGGATGTTGTGAAATGTGTTAGGTAAATTTTTTAATTTTATGAGTTAGACCATCATGAATTCAGAAGCTTTTCTTATTTTATTAGATGTGCGATTTACTTATTCATTGTGTCTTGTTTTTCGCCGAAATCCAAATTGATGTATATGAATTATATAATTTTCATGGACAAAAGGAAAAATTTTCTCTTTCTCGAAAAGTTTTGAAAGTCCACAATAATGGTTAATTTAAAATCTTTTAAAACGTAGAATTCTACGTTCTCTGTGTGCAGTCGATCACCTACAACACGCAATTCATTTTAAGGGTTGTTTGTTCGTACTCCTAAAATTAACATCTATTGTTTCTGTTGGTAATCAAGCCTTCAACTAATTTATTTCAATATTACATATTTCTTGAGCATTTTTTATTGTTTAATAGAATTTTTGCTTCGATTTTGCATAGATGTCACAAGAACCTACTCGCTTTCGTCTTTGCCACTTCTTGGACGGCGATGATGTCAGCCTATAGTTTAGCGAGGACATCAAGCAGCCGGGCAGTGACACCTTCCCAATTATGGGACCGGACATTCCAGTTGCTTTGCCTCAAATCATAATCCTTTAAACGTTTGCGGGGGTCGTCATCGTAAGAGGGGTCTCTCATCCGAGGCACGTAAACATTTTTCATTGGGGCTGGTTTCATACATACTACATAATAATAATAAAACATATAAATTTAAATTAATATTTTTGCTGCCAATACAAACATAACATATTTAAATTTGGGCGTTTCTTCTATTTGCATTAGAGTACATTTGATGATTCAACCTGTAGGTGTATGCTCTGAACAGAGGTCGTTGGTGTCGAAGAATATGCTGAAATGAGAATTTTTGTACAGCTGCGGAAAATAAATTAATCTCAAATAATATAATTTTGCCTTTAGTCCTACGTAGTATTTGTAGTAGTGGAATTTTCAAATGATTTATTTTTCACTGAACCCGTTTAATTTTATATATACATATGTACATAAATATTTTTTTCGAATATAAGAAGCTAAAAATATATAAAAACTGCCTACTTCACAGATTCTATTCCATTTAAATCGAAAATTTCTATTTAATACCTTCTATTTTCAGTTTTAATAAAAAAGAGGCTTATAGTTTCCGATTTTATAAAATTTAACAAGAAAATTTGTTAAAAAACACATTTTAATGAGAATAATATTCGGTGGTGCATTCTGTTCTTAATTTAAATATTTTTTAAGCATTTTTGGCTTCACCTTACTTCTTACTACTATTGCATAATAAAACTCTGTTGGAGCTTTTTATTTTTATAATTTGTGGGAAGAATTGAAGGATGATTGGATTTTATAATAAATTGAAATATTCATATACTAACATTTTTAATATTTGTTACGAAAATAATTTTTTTTTGTGTTTGTATTATTTATTTTGTTTTAGTTTTAAAAGGCTTGTTTTAATAAATAAACTCATACATAAGAAATTTCTATGAAAATAGACATCTAGAGGAACCGAACACCTAAAAAATTTGTAGGGCGCATTGTTGCATGTCTCATGGTTATATGGAATATATGAAAAGTTAAATGGGAAACACTAAAATATTCAAGTACCTACACAAAAACACAAGCAACTATTTTTTATTGAAATAAGTAACAAAATTATTTTAATAATTTTTTTTTTCTGATAGTAATTTAAAGTTCATGTATTCGCTTCTTTCATTCCATCTCCTGCATAACAATGAACAAAAGCAGATAATATAGGTATGTAATCCATGTTACTAAATGAGAGACCAATAGCAATTATGTTTCATAGCATTGTCCGCTTGATCTATCTCTCCGCCTAGCTTATGCACCATCGTCGTATTCAATATCATTTATCATATTTTAAATCCATTAAATCCATTAGGACACGAGCTGTATATATGATCTAGATTTTATAGCCTATGTTTTGGGTATAGCAAGCAATACGTCATATATTTGAGGCTTCGATAAGAAAGAGTAAATATTTGATCATTCGTCATTTCACACTTAATATTTGTGATCAATTCATCCGAACCGTCCGAGCTTTCAGAAATATATTTTTCATTGTACCATCAACATCAGTACAGTTCTAGGAGCTTGCTGAATAATTATGAATTTGTGAAATTCACAGCGACAATTACTACGTTTATGCTTTATTTCTACTCGGGTAGATTAAACTCGCAATCATAAACACTTTTTCACCACGAGTTAAGCCGTCTCGGGTAGATTATACACATTTTCTCTACATATGTAGAAGCGTTAACTCGGTAGCATAAACGCGGGTCGAGTTGAAATCAGCTAATTTGCATTTAACCTGTTTGAAACAGAGTTTTCGTGTTACTAACTTTTTGACAAAAATATAATTATTTACCTAAAATTTTCTCAAAATTTAGCAAAGTTGGGCTTGGCAGCCCTGATATTAAACCCATTCTGAATTCACCTCGAGTAGAACATTTGGCGTTTATGCTTGTAAGCTTAACCCGAGTAGAAATGAAGTATAAACGTAGTAAATGTTGCATATTAGTATACCACTTATTTTCTAGATGAATTCCTGTGCGGCACTACTTAAATAAAAAGACAGAATGAAAAAATACCAATATCATAATTACAAGAGTATAATACTTATTAAAAAAATCATCAAAGCGACCTTGCACCTAGCTGACAAAATCTATATTCAACCCCAAGGTACCCTTGTCAAATAAATAGGCTGCTCTCAGCTGTTAGCTGATTTCGTAAAATAGCTGATAGCTTTCATACTCCTCTATACTCTGCATATGTACTGACTCAATTTCGTTTTCACATATTTTTTGTTAACACACGAGCAACAGGGTAGTAGCGAGACGCAAATTGATCCAATAGTTGGATTACTCCAATGCATCATATCAGCCCAAAATTTTTGCAGGGTAGCCTCATCACATCCAAAAGGTACAACATCAACCACAGTCCTATGTACTTATTTAGACGTATCAATAGCAAAATAGTCTAATAAACTAAACTTTTTTATTTATTTAATCATAAACATATAGTGACTCACACGTCTAACCGGATTACTGCTATGCCGATGTTCATACCATCCAAACAAAGAGTAAAATTATTAAACGTGGTATATATGATACATCAAATTAAAGGACAATTTTTGTACTTTGTTTTTTGAAACCTCAAAGCAGTAATGAATTAATTCACAGCCCAAAAATTAAAGAAATACCTGTAACATGCAAAATTCGTCCCACACAACTAACCAGACAATTACAAGACGTAAACTTTCGCAAGTAACGATACATTTGATCGTTGTGGATTTTCACTAGAAAAACTATTGGGTATTTTTTTTTGCATTTTAGTACAATAGTTATCGGCAGTCTGTGAGTAAGCAACACGACAATATGACCCCCCACGTACTCATACTTCTACTACACACAAGCCGAAGAAAATATTAAAAATATGTATATTAGAAAATGAAAAAAGGAAAAAGGTTTCAGCTACACATTATTTTACGGTAGAGTAGTTATAAAAAAGGCATTCATATCTGAAAATAAATAAAAATAATCATATAAGAAAATATTTTCTTCTTTATCAAGGTTCTTTTCACAGACGAAAGCAAGTTTAACTTGCAGGGATCTGACGGCGGCGTCCCAACGAAGTTTACTTGCCAAAACATACTAGGACAACACTTAAGCACGGAGGGGAGTCGGTATAGGAACTAACAAACTTCATTTTGTGCAAGGTATTATGGATCGTTTCCAGTATGCTGACATTTTAAAGGAAAGTGTTAAGCAGTCATGTGTCACATTGGGTATTAAAGACAATTTTAATAATATATTTTAATATATAATTGCCCTCATGTATTGGATACCCTGCCCCAACCCCAGATCTTAATGTTATTGAGAACATATGGCAAGAAGTTTGTCGAAAAGTGTACCAAAGGACGCATTGTAATATTGCTGAGTCAAAACGTTAATTTTGGAGACTTCGTATGCAGGAATTTTGTCAAAAACTTGTTGCCTCTATAATAAGGAGACTAAAAGCTGTTTTATCTGCGAAAGGATATGCTACGAAATATTAATAATCATTAGTTTTCTAAAAATCCGGTTAGTTGTGTGAAACCAAACTAAATTGAATATATTGTAATAAAATAAGGTAAACTAAGTCGAAATATGGAAAAACTAAAATAATTAGAAACAGAAAAACGAGTTATTTCTTTAATTTTTGCGCTGTGAATTAATTACCATGGAATTTTGGCAAAAACTTGTTGCCTCTATACTAAGAGGACTAGAAGCTGTTTTATCTGCGAAAGGATATGCTACGAAATATTAATAATCATTAGTTTTCTAGAAATCCAGTTAGTTGTGTGAAACGAGTTTTGTATGTTACGAGTTATTTCTTTAATTTTTGCGATGTAAATTAATTAATTGCTGCTTTTTAGTTTCCAAAATTAAAGTACAAGAATTTTCCTTTAATTTGATGTATCATATATACCATGTCTAATAATTTTACTCTATGTTTGGATGGTATGAACATCGGCATATCACTCATCCGGTTAGACGTGTCAGGTCACTGTATTTAAGGTGATCCCTTAACTTTGCATTCATTTAATTTGAAAAAGAATTGCATTTACATACATACGTACTTCATTTCAAATATACGTGTATTTATAAAATACTTTACTGGCAACCTTTTACAAAAGCGAGAAATGAGCTGAGTCGGTTTTATGGGAAAACAATTTTCTTTTCATCGGCGCTTCGGTTATAAAAAACATATATCAATTTGTGAACAGGCAACGTTCACTAACCATGAAAAAATCATGGACTCGAACCTGTCATTTCTACTGCGCGTTCCTTTCCAATTTATTAATTATTGCAAAAATTTTACGTTGACTAAGATTTTGTCGTTTTTAGATCAACAGGTAAAAAATTACAAAATTTATCTTGACAAGAGTTCGGAAAATCCATTCTTAACGGATGCATACGTCATACCAAGTAAACACGTCGAAGTTCCATGTCTCTATGAGTATCTGTTTAAGCTGTGCGATGCTACGTCAGTCATTGAAGGCAAAATCTTTTATATAAATTTATATACATATATACTCGTACATATATGTAGATTACTTATGCCTTATCAAAACGGATCCGATTGTCATAGGAATTATGTATTCATAGGAAGAGTGAGTAAAGTTAAGTTTGTTAAGTTTGTGCCATTGGCCTGAGCAACATAAAGCAAAAATGTTCGTATTATAAGAGATGCTTTCTCTAAACATATGACTTAAATAGAGATTTAATCAAAGCACATTCCTCTTGTTATGCAGTTTTCATCCTACGACCATAACATCCGAATGGATAGTAGTGCCAACTACCATTCGAGTCCTGGGCCGACCAAAATTGTAGAAAATTAATTTTAACAGGTTCTTTTGAGTTTGACGGAGTTAACTTTGTGGAAAAGCGTTCGAATGCTGCTTTAAAATGCAAACACCTTACATTCTATGCACATATGTACATACAAGAATGTAAGTCAATAATATTATATAATACAAAAATTATGTTTTGCATTAGTTGAAAGGTGTACAAATTCAATTTTGTATTGAAAGGTAAAACGTGTGAATGCGCAACAACCTCGGTAATGAAGCCGTCAAAATGCAAATAGAAGCTGACATATTTATATTATATACTATTGTATAAAGAGAATGAATGGAGCAAGGCTTTGTGCGTGAGCTGACAACTACCAACAATTTACGCTCGTGAAGTTTATTGAGTCATTAATAATGGTGTAATATACATATTGCACTTGATCTTTAAAAGACGTTACCGTATAGTTTGTGTAAATTCATATCTATCGAAGCATATGTGTATTTAATTTATATTAAAGAAGTTGTTTATTAGCCTAGGATATATATATATATACATATTTCGAATATTATATGTATATAATATATGATAGGCGCTTTGTAACCGCTGACGGGATTTGAATTTGAAAAATTAATTTTCTGGAAGCCACTCGGCTACTTCGGCCGCTTACTTATATAATTGACGCTTTGTAACCGCTGAAGCAATTTTTCGGCCGAGCTTCTCCTCCAATTCGTGGTATTGCGTCTTGATGTTTTTCCAACAAATGAGAGGACCTACAATTTTTACTAAGCCCCCTCCGAATAGCTGATGGTATCCGAGTGGTTAGTGTTGCGTACTGCAACTCGGAAGGCCCCATAAAAAAAAAACAGCCGTTCGTAGTCGGCTCTGCCGAAAATAGTTTCAGCGGTTACAAAGCGCCAATTATATATATATGTATATACATACATTCATATGTATGCCCACATATATCGATGATTGATTCAATGAAACATTCTGGGTGTTTCTGGATATACAAAACATTAGTCGGGTTGTTGCAAAAGCGTTAAACAACCCTCTTTGCTCCAATTTGAAATTTTCTGTATATTAAAACAAAGTTCATGGAACGGAACTCTTATCAAAATTGCATATCATTGGTCCATCATGACTTCCGATTTCCATAAAAATAATTGAGTGTGAAATGGTTGGTTTCACACAAAATAATCTCTTCCTTATTTGTACATGTTTATTATTTATTTAGTTTGGTTCAGCGAATTTATGGCATTATTATTCTAATATATGTAACTTATAATAACTTGAACTATTCCAAAATGAATTATTCGTTTTACTCTGTTTTCTTATGTCTGATTATAACATTGCTGATTGAAGGAAACGATAAAATTAATGCCCTGCATATGCTGAACACGTAGTTCTGATAAAATTGAAAAGTAAATGCATAGTAAACCGATTGTCTTACTGGATCATTTATTAGTAAAAGTTAGCAGTAAGCAGATGAAGATAAATAAACAAATGATGCTCAAAAATTAAATTTTTATAACGTCATTAGACAAAAACTTTTTTGGATACCAATCACTTAGAAGTGCCCTCTATTCGGAGAGGTTTCGTTTCTATCAAGCTTACCTTGACTTGTAATTAGACCCGTTTTTCTCTCTCTCATCTTTATACGGGATGTCTATTAATAAATTCATCAAGTAGCAGCTTGCATGTGCACAAATAACCATGATACAATAATTTAAAGGTAGTTTTATTTTCTCTTGGCAGTAGGTAGAATAGCTATCTGACATTAAAAGTGTTTCGTTTTTTTCTTGCTACCTTCTTCTCTTGAACAAAAATCTACCTCTTTTAAATAAAACTGATGTAGAGTGTTTTAATATTGTTTAAATATTTAAATGTCAAAAACATTAAATGTGTTTCGTTTTTTTCGTGCTATCTTCTTCTCTTGAACAAAAATCTACCACTTTTAATAAAACTGATGTAGAGTGTTTTAATATTGTTTAAATGTTTAAATGTCAAAAATTACGTATTATATTGTTTTTTCCCAACCCCTAATAGTGCGCTTCATCGGTATACTATACCTTTCTTGATTGTTGTATAACTTTAGTAATTTGGTAGAAAGTATCTGAAAGGTAATAGATTAACCCAACAAAATTCAAATCATATTCAAGAAAATCAAGAGCTAACTGGTCTTATATATATCTATCTGTACGCTTGAAGATCAAAATTTATTTTTATAATTGTTTGTTTTTGGGAGATAACTATATTGAAATTTGGAAATATAGTCAGTCGGTTAGTTAAACAGGTTGCTCGAACAAGGAACACTGATCAAGCGAACTTAGTACTGCTGGCCCGTTGTGATACCTCTGTCAGTACTGTGAAGGAGATTCCTCTCACTTTTACAAATGCCAAATCACTTGGTATATTTTATGAAGTTTAGAAGATTAATGATGGCTACAGACGCAATGATATGGCATCCTTGCAATCAAAGAAAAAATTTTTGAGAAAACGATAACGGGTAGTGTTGTACCGTTTCCTCTTCATGTATGTCGTTTGAGGAGCAGCCCATCTTCTATCATGATTCCCAATAATACAGTGTCCGGTTATTTTGCGGGTTGTTATGCTTATGGAACAACTTTTTAGAAGAAGTAAATAATTAGTTCTGTTCACTTCGATCAATGACCAGATTTGTCTGGTCACATTGTGCGTGGTGTCACACCGTCTTCTGCTGTTGGCCGTTCTGGTGAAAATTAACATTAACCGATACTTTGGCGAAAAAAGAGGTATGCCCACGTCATGTGCAAAAGTTTACCGGGGCTATAAATGTTATCATCGGCCTCACAGTTCCCTGGTATGTCCCTTAGACCAGAACCCAAACCTCGGGCTTTTTGTTTCTCATTTCTGCCGCCTAAGAAAGATGGCTTGGAACAAATATTTTAATACATCCATACGGTTAGAAGATATCTCCAAAAGTAATCAAAAAAACCTCCAAGTTGAGTATTTTATAAGTGGCAAGATCAAACAATTCTGAGCAAACACGTTTATTATGCAAAAAACAACGATACAAAAAATCTATAAGGTAGTTTCAGTTCGAAATTTTTGACACTAAACGTCTTTGCCCAGAAATGTTTGATCTTGCCACCCATAAAATATTTAACTTGGTTTTTTTTTAATTATTTTTGCTGCTATCTTCTAGCAGATGCTATAATATTGAATGCACGTATGAAATTATTAAAACATTTGTTTCAAGCCGTTCTTCTTAGGCTGCAGAAGTAGGAAAAGAATTTCCTAGATGCTTTTATTAAAAATAAAATGGAAAGAGTTGTCGTTCTTTACTTTTTTTCGAAACTAAGACTTATAGGTTTTCTCGACTATATGCGAAACGTCCGTGGTTTGGCTACCTGTTCATAGGGACACTCCAGATCACTG
The DNA here is from genome assembly GCA_037013455.1 of Ceratitis rosa. Taxonomy (NCBI): domain Eukaryota; kingdom Metazoa; phylum Arthropoda; class Insecta; order Diptera; family Tephritidae; genus Ceratitis; species Ceratitis rosa. The sequence continues at coordinate 74,851 of JAWMAG010000044.1, read as the reverse complement.
TGGGGCCGATGAGCTGAGATGATAAGGAACATTCATAGCTCCGGTAAACTCTGCATATAATTTAGGCATAACTCTTTCCTCGGCTATGTATTTTTTAAAACTAGCTTCACCAGAAGGGCCAACAGCAGATGACAGAGTGAAACCACGTGCAGTTGATCGAAATGAACAGAACTAAGTTTTTACTCCTTCTAAACATGGCATCCATAAGCATAACAACTGGCGTATTGACCGGACACTGTGTTGTGGGGACTCATGGCAGGAGGAAGGGCTGCTTCTCAAACAACTTTTCTGCCACTGTGCAGCTCTCAGCGCTTTTCGTTATCGAGTTCTCGGAAATTCGATTGCTTTAAAGTGCTTGCATCAATAAGCATCATTAATCTCCTGAACTACGTAAAATACACCAAATGGTTTGAGCACCTGGAAAAGTGAGAGAACCAACATAGGTAAGTAGGCTGCTATATACATTTCTGGCCTAATAATGAAAATACGAATATTTATCAACGAAAATGTTTCTTTTTTGGGTTTTTTTTATTTGGCTCGTCTTGGAAGACCCACACGGTCGATTGCTGTTTTGTTTCGGGCTCATACGCATAGATCCATGATTCGTCACCTGTGACGATCTTATAAACGTCATTTGGAGCACCGCGATCGTATTTTTTCAGCATTTCTTTACACCAATCGACACGAGCTTTTTGTGCGGGATCCAACGAGAACAAACCTTTTTTACGGCCAGGTGTTCATGCAATATCGAATGTATGCTGGTGGGAGGCATGCCTCTGAAGATATGCTACATGACGGTCTTGCATTATTAGTTCACGTACGGCATCGATGTTTTCTGGCACAACGGCTGTTTTTGGACGACCTTCACGGAATTCATCTTTGAGCGAGCGTCGGCCACGATTGAATTCGTTGTACCAGTTTTTCACAGTGCTATAGGATGGTGCTTCATAGCCATACAAAGATTTTAGTGCATCGATGCACTCTTGTCGTGATAATCCACGTCGAAAGTTGTGAAAAATGATCGCACGAAAATGTACACGAGTTAATTCCATTTTTTGGCCGAGATGAATTTTTTAATTCCCTGTAAATAAAACAATTCAAGATTAAATGACAAAACGTTCTGAGTGATGTTATGCTAAAAAATGTCAAACTTTCCAATGGAAATGTCAGATTGCACCTGGCAACACTTAGTGTTGCATAGGCCAGACCTATATATTGCAGCCTACGTATCATCACGAGATCTGCGTTCCGTGATCGAGCACCCTGTTAACCTAACTAACTGCCTAGATTTTCAAATATCAATATATTTAGCAATTAAATTGAATTCAAATCTAATCGACTTAAACGACTTTCAGCGTAATTATGAGATTTTTATAATTAATTTATACTGCTCTAAAAAACCTACAATTATTTAATAATATCCTCTCTGCTTACAAAACTTCGTTGAAACATCTCTAAAGGTGTGCGACTGATTTGCATTCAAACGTAGATATAGCACGTCCAGTCAACTCCTCATCTTCTTGAACTCGATTTAAATTTTGGTGGACGAATCTCATCCCTTTCTCATACTTTTTTATAATTTTCTAAAGTTGTAATAACCAATCATGAAAGGCATACACTCGGCGAAGTTTATTATCAGGTGTTGCAAAATACAATATAATACGTGATTTTTGAACGTTTAAACATTTAAAAAATATGAAAATTCTCCACACATTTTTTATTTGAAAATGGCAGAGTTTATTTTAAGAGAAGAGGGTAGCAAAAGATGAAACAAGATTAATGTCAGATAGCTATGAAGCCGGCTGCGAAGAGAGAATGAAACTACCTTTGTATCATGTAAATAACTATAAAATGAGTAGAGAATCATACGTTCGAATGAAACCTAACATAGTACAAGCTCGGGCGAAATTTGCATAAACGGCTGGTTCAAAGTGTTGACCTCAATCTAACTGTAAATCGTATAAAAAGCGTTATAAAAATAGTAATAATATAAATTAAAAGTTGATATCATATTTTTATTGCTAAGAAAATTGAGTATAAGTGAGTACATGTGAATTCTTTTTCCTTTTTTATTTTCCCTTCTTCCATGACCATCTTGTGGTTGATAGTTTTTCGCTAATTTGCAGTAAATTAAATATATAATAAAAAATGAAAACCGAATCATGTAAACATGTACTCACTTTTGATGACCACTGCACGAGTAAATATTGTACATACCGTTTACACACACGTTTATTGACGCATTACTACAAAAAACTGTGCTGCAAGTTTTGCTTTGATATATTTTGGGCGGACAAAGTAACAACGCATAAATTTTGCTTTTGTAAAAACAATCCTTTATATGAATATGTATTGTTGCTCGATTTTGTATTTTATTCGATACAAATTTGAATTACTGATTTTTTGTTGGTGCGTTTATACACTACTTCTCTGTACTATTGGATCAACTGATGTTTCGCTACCAGCTCGTGATTGCAAGTGTGCAATAAGATTTATACTCGTATACAGGAAAGGTGTAAAAATAAAATTGAATCAGTTACATTTCGCTTGTGAGCCTTGGTGGCACAAAGCCGGCGTAAAGAAATTTGAGCTAATATGTATATGTATTTTAACGCAAATAGACCAAAAGAGCAAATTGAAATATGTAATGAATATATGATAAATATTTATATGATACATATAAAAAGTATGTTGGGGCTTTTCCTTCACCTTTTGGTATCTAAGAAAAATTTAGTAGCAGAATGTGTAGGAACTTTTGTAGATCATCAAAAATGAAAAGTTTATTTTTTGATTTTTATTTCATTTACATTTCACTACTTCTAACATCAGACGGTCATCGACATCTGCCTCAACTAAGAGCTCTGGGTTATATATAATAATATCCTGGAGCTAAATAGCAGGGCCAATTATATATATAAATAGCAGCAAATACAGTGCATATTATAAAAACAATAAAAGTAAACCAAGATCATGTATTCTATAAATGTATTTCTTTGTTCCAATTGCAGTTGTTCGTGAAGCTGAAGGAAGATTACTTCTTCATAGCATTCGGATTCCAATGATTTGAACTAAGCCTGCATCGTAACGACAAATTCATGTTAATCATAAAACTTGAATCGTAAAAGCAGTTGCCAAACAAGTTTTAATTAGTTTTTACCCGAAAAGAATTGCTGCCGTTAATGTTAAATCGTTTACAGGTAATGCTGAACGTTAAAATTGTGCACGGCGTTGAAGCGAAACAAAATCATTTCGTTAAGTTTATATTTCATACTAGCAGACCCAGAGAATTTCGCCTCGCCTTAATTACATGCCTCTATATTAAAATAAGAGTGATAATAAAATTTATGTAGATAGTTCAAATCTGAATGTTAATTATTAATTATATTGTTATGAACTCGATCAGCAGAAAGCTACTACTATGGCAAGCAAGAACAAACAACAAAGATGGTTTGTCAGCACGCGAATATGGGAAAATCTCATAAAATTACTTAAATTAAACTAAGCGGTTTCAGATAAGAAAAGTTCAAGCAGCCCATACGAACGAAATTAAAAAAAAAATTGAAGGAAATTGAACCATACATAAGATTATTAAGAACCAGCCTCTGCATGTTAAGTTAAACGTTAAGCTACCAACAAATTAAATTTCAAGTGAATCGAATCGTAACTAAGATTATCAGCATGAACCGGTCCCTAAGATTCTCCCTTTTAGTCGTAGTCAAGTAAATCGAACCATACATTTTTTTTGAATAAGTCCGACCCTGGTCTTCTTCCCGGAGGGAAGAAGAGTCTTACTGTTAATCTAAGCAAAAACCACCTATAAATCCAGCCATAAATAAACTTTTTTCGAATAGGTCAGTTCTTGGTTCACTTCCCGCAGAAAAGAGTCTTCCTGTTAAATTAAGTAAAAAAACCCCCTGTGTACCGAATTTCAAGTAAATCGAACCATAAATAAGATTTTTTCAAATAGGTCAGTCGCTGGTCCACTTTCAGTAATTTTTTTTTAAAACCTTCCCAGGTATCATAGAAACAATCTGCGAAATTTCAAGTCAATCGGTCGCTTACTTTTGAAGAACACCCTTTACAAACGGACATAAGAGTTTTTTTTTAATAGGTTAGTCCCCGGTTTACTTCCCTGAGAGAATTGTAGTCTTCCTGTTAACCTAAGCAAAAAGACACCTATGTACCGAATTTCAAGTAAATCGAACCATAAATAAGATTTTTTCGAGTAGATCAGTACCAGGTCCTCTTACCGGTGTGAATATGCACCTAAAATTTCATTAAAATCGATCAAGCCGTTTCGGAGGAGTATCGTGTCTAACACTGGGACACGATAGCTTTATATGGTATATTAGATTAAACCAAAAAGGGAATCTCTGAGTTTAAAGCAATGATGAAACGTTGAAGCAGGATTACCAAGGTAATTTCGATAGTGCTAATATATGAACCGCATTTCTCTCCGGGAAGTGGACCTGGGACCAGTCTTTAAAAAATAATTTTAATAATTTGGAATATAAATAACTCTTGGTCTAGGTTAATATATGTAAAACTTTTCCATCTGGGAAATAACTTTTGTCTGGAACCAGGACCAATCTATTGAAGAAGGCGTAGAGATAGGCGTATTATCATGTTTACCGATATAATCAGAACTTCCAGTTTAGTTGATTTAGCCTTGTCCGTCTGTCTATGCTTGTACGCATAGTTGTCTCTCATTTTCGGACCAAAGTTGGTGCCCAGATGTACAATTACATTTAAACCAACATTTTGCCTAAACCGACCAGATCGGTCTACTATATAGGTACATACTGGTATGTATATGACCGATTTTTCAGACTTGAAATTTTGAGCAATAAATCTATGAAAAAAGCATCGAAGAGCATGAAATTCGGTATTTTACATTCGTATCTATAAATAAAGATTGGCACCGAAAATCATCGATATCGGAGTTCTATATCCATAGGCCACGTACAATCGATTTGTGCTGAGGTTTTGGGTAAAAAAATCAGTTAAAAAACATCTAAGAGCATGAAATTTGGTAGTATCTATTCGTATCTTCAAACAAACATTACTGACATCAAAGGAGAACATATGTCATATCGCTCCCGTACAACTGATTCGTTGATTCGTTCGGATATGAGGTTTTGGGTTAAAAATCCGTCGAAGAATCACACACACATACTGAAAATGATCGAAATCAGAGGGTGATAGTCCTCTGTATAAGCATCTATGAGCGTGAAATATGGTATTATATATTCCTATCCACATAGGTAAAAATAAACATTGTTGGAAGTATTTTTTCCCTGAGTTTAAAACAAAATTTTATTTCATAACAAAGTACACACCCAGTGTGACCAGTCGCCTCAGTAATCATGAGTAGTACATCACATTGCTTTTCATCAATTTTGTTGGCATTGTTTTTTTTACCACCCAAATATCGTTCTGCTTTAGAGTAACTTTAATTTTTTGTCAGAAATCTCGCAACTGTGTGGTTTTCAACAGTAACGGTGCTCTTTATTTTCGCGTGATCTAGTTTGACTTAGATTAACCGGCTTGGGAGGAGTACAATATGCATACATATTACATACTTATACACATACATATGTGTGAGTGTACACGTATGTTCATGCTAACAACAGTCACTTTTGTAAAGAATTTTATCAAATTTGAGTGAAGGTGTTTTGAATTTATATGCGTTATTGTATTAAAATGTGTCTTAGTTATTACAGAGGCTTTTACTTCTTCTATGCTAATATTGTTTTTTTATATTATTGGAATTTCTTCCCTTTTTTCTCCACTTAGACGAGAGTAATGCAATCAATCTAAAACATTGTTCCAGAAATATCCTACATAAATATGGACATAAATAAGTAGGCTCAGGTACGATAGATATTATCTGATGGTGTAGATATTTAGTTTGATAATAATACTGCCTTATTCCTCTCTTCAGCATGCTAATATTGTTTTTTTATATTATTGGAATTTCTTCCCTTTTTTCTCCACTTAGACGAGAGTAATGCAATCAATCTAAAACATTGTTCCAGAAATATCCTACATAAATATGGACATAAATAAGTAGGCTCAGGTACGATAGATATTATCTGATGGTGTAGATATTTAGTTTGATAATAATACTGCCTTATTCCTCTCTTCAGCATGCTGTAGTCTGTGGTTCATTTTCCATAACAAGATTATAATATTTCAAAACCAATTTTTTAAATATTTGTTAGTTTTTCATAGTGATTGATAGAAATGTTTGTTAAGGAATAAAAATGTCCAGACAATTCGGAACAACTGGAACCTTCGCAAACTTCAGCAATATTAAAAGTTACTTAAATGAAAATAAAAAAAATAAATATAATATAATCGTTCAATTTCAATTATTTCTCAATTACAGAACGGCAATTTCATTTCACGCATTCTGTCCGGTTTGTACCATAAAAATGCTTATAAAATATAAGTTGCAAATGTTGCAGCAAAACCGCATATTGAAATCCGATACAAGCTCTCGCTTGTTTGCTAAAAAATCTGCATTTGAATATATTCAAAGCTACGAAAGAAAATCTGCCTTGCCTTCGTTTTAGTAGGATTGCAACAATTTGCTTACAAGCATTTGCCGTTCACCTATTTGCTATGATACCTCGGCCATTGCACTTGACAAAACCAATTGCGATTCATTTCGTTCGACCGGTTCACTTATTTCTTCGAACGATCAGTTTCTGGTTCTTCAGTACTTTGCGGCTCAATGTACTTGCGTCTGATATTGTGTTTGTTTTTCAAATATGATTACAAACAACAATTCGATTATTATGTGTGTATATGAACGAAATTGTAACAGTGATGTTAGCGTTTATTTCAGTCCGTAATATTATTGTTGTGCATTGAGTTCTGCACAGAAAAGTGGGTACTATATGTATTTATATGTTAGCTTTGCTTGTTTGTTATGTTTAGCATTTTTGTTGGTATTATTTTTTTGTTGTAATTATTAGTTTGGTTACCATTGTTATAGTTTACTATTGCATATATTCGTAGTTGCTACTATGACTATGAAATTCATGCATACTTATGCATTTACTGCCTTATTGCTAGCTTGCTATCTATTTCTTTCTTCTGTCTATTTTGGCATAGTTCAGTTTGGGGTTCGTTGGTATATATTTGACGTGCCGGCCACTTTTCAGCACAGTTCGTTAACAGTCCTAGTCGCGATTCTAGGAGGTTAAACCAACTAGATTTCATATAAAAGAAATTTTTTAAGGACTATCACGGAATAATAGACTCATAAATTATAAGAAAGTGTTTTTTGCTTCCGTCGTGGCTCATTCTCAGGATTTATTTTCTTTATATATATATATATTATACTCTATATCTAACTTACTGTGCCGAATCTAATAAAAATTGTGATCGATAAATAATCAAACATGAAACTATTTGTGAGTAAATAATACAAACTTGCTTTAATGGAAATACCCTTACATGTTTTGACTATTCTGTTCGGTTTTTTTCCTTATAATTGTGTGTGATACATTTACATATTTCATCTTAAACGTGTGCTTTCTTATAAAATATTTATATAAGAACAAATACCTTTTATGTTGCAATTTTAACTTGTATGAAAAAATAAATAAACTTCATTTAAAGCGTGCAAAATTCGGGTTGTTAATAATTTAACAGAACAAATAAATGTTATGCATATTTTTGAACTGAGGAAGTTCAAATGAAATTATTTGGATAAAATAACATTTTAACCTAGATACGAAATATAAGAAGATGAGATAGGTATTTGGATTGATCACTCCATAATTTCAAATTTGAAAATCTAGTCGATGTGAAATAAAACTAACGTAACAAATATCTTTCAGAGAAAATGCAGGCAAGAAAATATCCAGGCGAGACTAAATCCGGCCAACGCTTTATTCTGAAAAAAAAAAGTTTCTATTGCTTCAATTTGCATACATATGTATGTATATAAAAGTATATAAAAGTTATATGTTAATCAGTTCTTTGGAATATGTAACACACTTATCCTTACTTTATAGTATTGAAACATATTTCCCAAAAATTACGGCGGCAATTTTTGCAATCGTTTTTTAAAGCAAAAAGTTAAATGTTAAATTTTTGTGCTACGCAAATATTTCCTAGGAAAATTTGCAGGAGAACGAGAGCACACCCGTTGTATGATATTGGCAAATTCAAGTCAAATAACACCAATAGCTGACACAGAGTTGATTTTTCTACTTGCAAACTATAGGAAATAAATATGCATTGGGCTGGTTTAGAATAGTTTTCCAATCGTAAAATATTGTTTGCACTTGTTTTTGTTTTTGTACCATTGCAATCCGTGCAACGTAGCATGTTTTTCCTAGACTAAGAGGACACTCCTAGGGATTGACTAATTATTTTCCTTTTGTAATTGAATTTATCAGAAATCTATATACGAATATGAACAGCTAGATTTATAACACTTTAAGCAAATGAATTGATATTCGTATTATTTATACATATACTCGTAAAATAGTAGATATAAAGAACGAATGAGGAGAATATTTAGGTAAATCATGACGCCTCTCAGAGATTCCATAGTTTTCAAAACGCTTTTTGACATACGTCTTTATATTATATTTTCGTAAAAATTAAGATACCTACAGCTTTAGATCACCAATAGATTTTCAAGAGAAACATTCTCTGTTCTGCTATTACCATAGTGTAACTAAAAAGCAGTAAGCAATCCATAAAACAACTTGCCATAGTAGAACTAAAGTAAAATAATTAAATGAAATAATCAATAATATCGTTTGAGTATCTACAAATATTGGTTTATACCGGGGAGCACAATCACCCTACTCAACGGCTTCTGAAAAAGTTAGATTGAATCTGCTCATTTTGTTGGTGAGTTAAGATGAAGATTAAAATTTTTGTATTATGATTATTATTTATTTTTTAACGACAAACCCAGCCGAGGAGTGCTTCTGAAACTTTCAAATTTTATTGGTTATTGAATCAAACTACTTTTGTATCTGTGGGTAAAAAAATAGATCATTGTCTGTTGAAGCTGTTGTTTCTACCATCTAAGAAGCCCTATATATTTTCGATGATATTAACGGCAGAATACATCGAAGGCTATTCAACAAACACTCACATTCTGTTATAGCGGCCACTCTCACGTTCTACCCGAAACATGGAACTTTGCGTTATCCTGTTGATAAACAAGGTTTTCGCAACTTTGCACTTTACAAGCAGTATTAAATTTATTTTTATTTTTGCTGCTTATTGAGCCGAATATTATTATAAACCGCAGAGGAAATTGCACACACAACTGCCTTTCAACAATGTGTATGATATTTAACAGCCCTATTCTGTGCACTTGACAAATTAACAAAATATTGATAATATATCAAGATTTTTTTCAAGCAAGAATTTATTTGGTATTCTCTGTTAATCTTGATAAAACATAAAGTTTCTGTTTGTTGTGCTTTTCCCCACACGTGTGGTGAACAATGAAATGTAAACAGAAATCAGTTGTTTTTGCTAACGTTAGTTCTTTTAAAATAAAGTTAAAATAAATAAACAAATATGTATTACATAATTCTAGTATATGTATTTGGAAAGTCAAATGTGAAAATATTTACATTTGATTATTTAATAACTATAGGGATGAAATATGTATGTCTGGACGTATTTCTTTCACCTTCACGTATATACTGTATACTGGCAGAATCATTTAGTTTATTGTATTTTAGTTCTTTAGATGTTTTAGGTTCTTCAACTGACATTGGAAACCACGGCTCTAGAGGATAACCTTGATCGTCAATAAGGCAAGGTTCTCACTGGACGTTCAATATTAATTGATGATGGAGCAACAATAGCAATGTGCGTGTAGTCAATTGCTCCTATTGTGCTTTTTATGCCGAATTTTCTAAAAAACTGGAAAACATTTGAGATAAATTAGCTTAAGTGTTTTTTTTTATTTGCTCCTCCTCTCTTCTTCTTTATAATAAGAAAACTTCTGGAAAGAAACGACTGACTCATAGGCAAGTCAAAGTTGTTGCCTACACAATTTTGGTATGAGCCATACCCAAAGAAGTTTAAAGCGACCAGCATTCTTATGACTAAAGACAGTGATGTTTTTCAATCTTGATAAATAAGCAAGATGGTAAATTTATCGAGTGGACAGAATAGACCTGTAAACCTATTTTAACATTTTTTAGCCCGGCTTGGTTTTTTAATTTGCATTTGTCTTATATTTTCCAGATAGTTTTATTAGCTTTCCTCATCTCCACCTGCAGCTCAACCCTCCATGGTGCTGTCTCGACGCAATTTCAACATCTCGACCCGCACAGTCGTACCTATTCGTACGGGTATGCTGATCCCAACTCGCAAAAACAGGAGAGCAGATCTTTTGATGGAGTTACACGTGGCTCATATTCCTATGTGGATGGTAGCGGGCATGTACAATCGCTCTCCTATATTGCTGATCCTCATCATGGCTTCAATGCTGTTGGTACAAATTTGCCGAAAGCTCCCGAACCACAACCTACTAATTTCGCTACAATTCATTCGGCTGCTGCTCACTCATACGTGCCATATGCCCACCATTATCCGCAACACATTCCAGTTCTGACAAAAGATGGGGTTCCTGTGGATACACCAGAAGTACAACATGCACGTGCTGAACATTATGTCGCTTATGCTGCTGCTGCTGCTGCAGCTGCAGTACACCCAGATTCGTACGATTCCAATGCTCATCATTTATATAAGCGATCACTCTATGGTCAACCATGGAATTATGCTCACCAAAATGCCATACCCCATGTAGCATTGACTCATGGCGGCGTCCCAGTCGACACTCCAGATGTTCAGGCAGCCAAAGCAGAACACTTCGCTGCTCATGCTAAAGCATTAAACTATGCAGCACACAGCAATGTCGTTCCTGTCGATACCCCCGAAGTCACCCATGCTAAAGCTGCTCACTATGCTGCACATGCTGCTGCACGTACAACTCATTCTACTGGTCATACAGTTCCCGTTCATGGCTATCATATTCCAGTGATTCATAACGGAGTGCCAGTGGAAACACCGGAAGTTCAACACGCTAAAGCTGCCCACTTTGCGGCAGTAAGTGAGGCCTCTGCACGTTCTAGCCATGGAGGATCAAGTTACAATGGAAATTATCATAGCGCAGGATGGGAGGGTCAACATGGCAGTAGTTATGCTGGTAATTATAAACACCAAGGCCCAATACATATCCCAATCATCCACAATGGCGTACCAGTTGAGCCTCCAGAAGTGCAGCACGCTCGCGCTGCTCACTTAAATGCGGTGGCTTCTGCAAGTTATGATTCTCGCCACGACACTTATTATGAACATGAAAACAACGGTCAATACCATCCTCTGCATTATTAGGACTTAAGCAAATAAACAAACGAAATAAATCCTTAGCGAACGACTTAAATCTATAAAATTGCGAAATATCGAAGCGGAAAAAATAAACATTAATGTACAATAAAAATATATGGTTAAAAACCAGCGGACTTTGAACGAATATCATTATCCTAGGGCTTTTAAATATTTTTGCTTTATATGCTGTTTTAGAAGTAATACTGTGTTAAAGAAACGTAAATCGTTTTTCCATGTAGAAAATCCATTTCTTCTGGACTTATATATGCATGTATGCACATAAACATATGAATTATTACCTATAGTTTACATAATTATTTTCATGCATACGTGCATATGTTAATAAACGTAAATCATTATTCTTGAAGGTAGATAAGTATATGTATGTATATATATAAGAGTCGCGGTGAGTTATACGTACGCAATATTACGCATTATTGGTATTTTATACGTATGTATATACATATGTATATGCATATAAGCATAAGTATAATTTTATTTGTATATGTGTATATACATACCTATTAAGTTTATAACATATTTGTATTAATATCTAAACTAATTCACGCAGGCAAATATATACATATGTCATAAAATTACGTTTTCATAATGAAACTTCGATTGCTTTCAAGTTCCTAAACAAAAGTCAATGGTGAGGCTTGTGGAATTGTTATAAAGCGTACGAAAGTTAAGGAACACTGGCATGGTAAGAAAAAGTACGATACATATCTGACTGCATTGAAAGCACAGTCTCTCATGCCGTTGGTATTGTGCGATCTTGTTTGCAATACTCGACGAGGCTGGTCCCAATTGTTTAAGGCAAAATTAAGGCAATGATAAAATCTAAGATGCATTTAAACATGTGTCCAATATTTCGGAAATTAATTAACAATTAACTATATTTTAATTCTTACTTCAATGCTGTCTCTGTGTGCGTTGATCTTCATAAACTTCTCCACTTCCCAGAATTTGACCAGCTTTGAAATCTCCTATACAAATGTTCTGTATAAATTTGATCAAAGTAGATATTTTATTATATATACCAGAAGGGAAAAGATATACCCACCAAAATTATTGCCGATCGGATCAGTGCTAAGGTGATTTAGCCTGCTTGTACGCAAGTTAGTTCCTCAGTTATTGAGATATTTCAACCAAACATAGTAAGCAGAACATACAATTTGATATTCCACCCACATATAAGGCATTAAACATTGTTACCAAAAATCACCGAAAGCTGACGACCACACAATCACTTTGTTCAGATATGAGGTTTTGGGTAAAAAGCAGTGTAAAACTCTTTTGTAGAGCCCCTTCAACCGATTTTTCAGATATGATAATTAATATTTATTTCTCTAATGAAATACCATAAATTTCCTGTGCTTATGAATTTTATGAAAACCTTGGATGGCTGAAGACAGCTCATCTTTCTTTTTTTATATGTATATGTATAGCCGAGCCGAGCTAATAAGGCTCGCAGGCTTTATAATATGATGTACGCCTTGCTAAAGCGGTCTCTTGCTCTATAATTTTTTATTATATTTGGGTGCTTAAAAGTTTGGTTTGTCTGTACTTCACTTGAATTTAGCTAATAAGTTGTTTTCTGTTCATGTTTTTGTTTTGAAAATTACAATTTTTGAGTTTAATGTATTTTTTTGCATTCGCAAGAACAGTTTTTTAATTTTTTTGTTTTGTCCGTAATTGGGTTTCAGCAGGTTTTAGATGAATAATATACTCTACTATGTCCTTTATTGTATTTTAAATTAAACGCAGGGTTTTAGTGAATTATAAATTATGAATTATGTTGAATTTATTGTATTTCGGATTTTATTTACATCATTTGATTATTTACTAAATGTTTACCGAGAAGGAGGGGGATAGGGTTGCAGATAGGAAAGCGTTATATATATATATAATTGGCGCTTTGTAACTGCTGAAGCAATTTTCGGCCGAGCTCCGCCTCCAATTTGTGGTTTAGCGTCTTGATGTTTTTCCAACAAATGGAGGGACCTACAGTTTATACTGAGCCGCCTCCGAACGGCTGATGGGTTTTTATGAGGAGCATTTATTTCATGTCCGAAACACCCCCGGAGGTGTTAACATTTCCTTTATTTAAATTAATTTTCTACAACTTTTTGGATGTTAGTACGCCACCAGGGTTCGGACCCAAGCCTTCCGAATGTCAGTATGCAATGCTAACCACTCGGCTACCACGGCCGCGTTTTAAGGTAAGAATAAAATGGGGGAGGTGAGTATAAAGGTAAGCAGGAAAAAGCAAGTACAAAAAGCAATTTCATATGAATTTTGAACCCACTTCAGGACTCGCAAAACTTCCGTTTTTGACAAATAATTAATGAAACCCCAGACCACACGTTCTTTGGCCATCTTCGGCCGAAAGTGAGAATTTTCGTGAGATGGTAAAAGGAAATTAAGTGTAATTTCATTCATCTGTTGATTGGAAAGAAAATATTTTATATGTAGACAAAAAGCAACCAACTGACCTGGAAAAAACTTACTCACTAAAATGGCTTTTTCGCGGTTAGTTAATAGTTATCAGATAAGTATCTGTAAAAAATTAATAAATAAAAGAAAAAATAAAAAAGCGTATATAAACCGCTAATCTTCCAATGTTTTGAATCGTCTTCAAAGATAATATGATATAAAACTCTCTCAAATTGCAGCTAAATGCGTTCCTCAATTATTTTTACGGGGCTGGAAACAAAGCCAAATGTCTGAACTATGAGCAGCTGATGCTTAAGAAGCCTCAGGAAGCCTCAAACTTTAAATTCATCGTTTATGTTATCAATAGATTTTCATTGAGCACAGTAAATTTGTATGTTAAAATTATGAAAAAGTACTGTTTACATTTGCTGAAGTCTTGCTATGTATAAATGAGATAAATTACTCATTTGCAAAACTCTTTGTTAGCAAAAAAATATACCTACCTATATATATGTAGAGCGTTTCGTATCATGTTCATTTTGCTTTCATATCTTTAAAACGGTGCAATAAAAATATTTATTTGTGGTTCAACACTGGGTAACAAAAAATATTTTTAAACAAAAGAGAACTGAAGATAAAACCATGCAAGAGGAGTGACGTTATTACATACATAAATACGTTGTTCATAAAAGTATGGATGTACTCGTACATAGATCAATATATTTGAATATTCATTTTTCCGCTGTCATTGACATGGCTAAGTTTTTTGCTTTCATAATGGCATCGTTTATATCACCTACCATATAGAAAGCAATTTCAGGTAAATCATCCATTTCTCCTTTTAAAATACGTTTGAAGCCCTCCACTGTCTTTTCAATTTGTACCATTTTTCCAGGATGGCCAGTAAATACTTCTGCTACTTGAAAGGGTTGAGATAAGAAGCGCTGAATTTTTCGGGCTCGAGCCACAATTAATTTGTCGTCTTCGGAGAGCTCATCCATTCCAAGAATGGCAATAATATCCTAAAATGGACAAAGTTTTTTTATTATCTGGAACATATGTTTTTTGTATTACCTGAAGTGATTTGTACGATTGTAGTGTCTTTTGAACTCCTCTGGCTACGCTATAGTGTTCCTCACCGACAATAACTGGGTCCATTATGCGTGATGTCGAATCCAAGGGATCTACGGCTGGATAAATGCCTAGTTCGGCAATCGCACGTGACAGTACAGTGGTAGCATCCAAATGCGCGAAGGTAGCAGCTGGTGCGGGGTCAGTGAGATCGTCAGCCGGAACATACACTGCTTGAACAGAGGTAATCGAACCATTTTTAGTGCTGGTGATTCGTTCTTGCATTGAGCCTTATCGGAAAAATTTTTGGAAAATACATATTTACAAACATATATATATATACAAACATATATATATATATATATTTCTCTGTTACGTACCCATATCTGTACCTAATGTAGGTTGATAACCAACCGCAGATGGTATGCGTCCTAATAGCGCCGAAACTTCAGCTCCAGCCTGAGTGAAACGAAATATATTATCGATAAATAAAAGTACATCTTGACCATCCATATCGCGGAAGTACTCGGCTATTGTGAGACCGGTTAATACGACGCGAGAGCGAGCGCCTGGCGGTTCGTTCATTTGTCCATACACTAAAGCTACTTTTGAACTATCATCTTCAATTGAAATAACTTTAGATTCAATCATTTCCATGTAAAGATCATTTCCTTCTCGAGTTCTTTCACCAGCTCCAACAAATACGGAATACCCTCCATGTTTTTTAGCGACATTGTTAATCAGTTCCATGATTAAAACTGTTTTACCTACTCCTGCGCCACCGAATAGTCCAATTTTGCCGCCTTTTACATAAGGAGCCAAGAGATCTATGACCTATGTATATATTATTCGGTTAAAGCTCCTTGTTTAAGGAAATCTCTTAAACCCATGTATAATACCTTTATACCAGTTTCTAATAGTGTAGGGTTTACATTCAAATCTATCATTTCCGGCGGTTCTGCATGTATGAATGAATGAAAATCTGATATTATAGGACCCCGTTCATCAATCGGATTACCAATCACATTCATAACACGACCTAAGCATGACCTCCCAACGGGCACTCTAATAGGATAACCAGTGTCAATAACTTTTTGGCCGCGGCGTAGTCCTTCTGTACTGTCCATTGCTACGGAACGTACTATACCGACACCGAGATGATGAAACACCTTAGAAAACCGATACAAACTTTTATATGTAATATATATAATATAATATAATATATAAGTATAATAAATATTCAGTGGTATACCTCCAAAACTAATTGTCCACCTTCATAATCTGGTACAATCATTGCATTCATTACTTCAGGAACATTTTCTTCAAAAATTACATCCACCACTGGACCTATGATAGCATAAATTTTCCCAACAACCGCTTGCGCTGACGGGATGTCAGTTCTATTTTGCGAAACATTACGCGTTTTATCAGCTGACTTATCCTCACTGCTCTCTCCTATATCTCCACAAGGAAAACCTTTTACAGGTGGACTAGACGTTTCTTCAAAATATATATGTTCTTCCAGGTGAAAAATTAGTACCGTTAAATATTTGAATATTTGACGTTAAATATTTGAAAAACCACTTACTGGTTATAACGAAGCTTCTGCTTACTACATTGAAAGAGTTGCAAATAGTTTTCCTTACAGAGGTACCTAAAATTGTTGTCATTAAATTTGCATATTTATTTTGAAAGCTTACGAATTCGGTAGAAGGACCATCCTCATTTATCACTTACTGCGAGTTAAACTATGGAAATTCGATAAAAATCTTGCCATAATTGAATAATTTTTGAATAAGTTATTTATAAGTGAAGATACATACATATGTACGTCTACGAGTATTTGTCATAATTTAATAATAATAATTTTTCCAATGTTACTGGGCTAAAACTCCGAATTGCTTTTTATTGTGAAGTAAAAATTTTTATGCATGAAACAATTATTTTTGCCTCTGCTCAACAGTGGAATTTGGGCAAACACAAAAAAATTGAATAAATTTCGGAAGTTTTTGGTGAAAATTATTAGATTTATATTTTTTAACCAAATATTTGTATTTTTTGCTCTAATTTAATTTGAATTACAAGATTACAAACTAATGAAATATAGCACGACAGTCGTTTATCTCATTATGCGCCATTTCCAAGTGAAGCCTGTTGTCTTGGAGGGACCAAAAAACCCAACTTCGAGCGGATGATAGATTTTTATGTGTTTTTATTTCATGTCAAAAATACACTGGGAGGTGTTGATATCTCCTGACCTGAATCCACTCCTTCCAGAAAACGCTTATTCTATTTCTATCTTTGGTTTGTTTCAAATTTCAAGACTTCTTTGTTAGAATATCCATTGTTAACAATCAAATTAATTAAATCCCCAAAATACTCGTATAAGACCCACGGAACAAAATCCTCATGAATGAGATAAAACGCGCATAGATTTAGACCTAATCTTCTCTGGATTTCGAGGCCAACCCCTTCTTTTGTTAGTGCATCACTCATATTAAAATATTCATGTTATTTTAATTTTAAGTGTTCAAACATTTTAACATAATAGTTTACAAATTAAAATTAAATAAATAACAACAAAAAAAAAACAAAAAAAAAAAAAACAATTAAAAATTTTCAAATTTCATCCGAACGAAGTCGTGGGTAAAAATTAGTAATAAGTAAAATATTAATAATATTTTTAAAATTACTTTAAATAAGTAGGCTTGCCCTTATTTCGTTAATCTGACAGTAATTGTGTCCCATTATTATATTTAAGTTTTTTTTTTTAACAAATTCTCTAAACATTTTGGTTTATCGCAATATCTGTGGATAATTAATTTAATTGTAAATAACGGATGATTTGTTTCTTTTCAATGGAATATTAAGTGATTACGCCCAACACTGCTACGGAATTACTACCTAAAAGCATTTGCATTTTGAGCTTTACTGATAGCGACATATGTACATAATTAACAAAAATTGTGTTTAACTTCATTTATGAAATATAATATTTTTCGTAATGTTATCCAAAATTGATTTTGTATTTATAGCCTTAATCTGTGACTTAGCAGAGCTTATTCAAGGTTTTCGCTTAAGAACGGATTGCAAGATCTTACAAAACCAAGAGTTGAAACGACTTTGTATCAGCAAATATCCATCAGATTTGTTAATAAAATATAAGGACGAAATGGTAAAGCCCAAAGAAATTTATGCGATCTTTCAATTTCCAAAAGATTATAGAAACTACTTCTTTGTGAGTTTTGGCGAAAGCACAACTATAAATTGTGCTTTATTGCAAGTGACCCATCGAAATTCATTCCGATGCAAAAGCTCAGATGGCGTTTGGAAAGACATTGGTGCCGTAGATGGTTTTATAGTATGCATCCAATTAGGATTCGGTCTAACAGATGACCTTATTCGGTATTGTTCACCGTACAACTTGAGACCGGCGCAATTTGTGGCATTGCACTATTCAACTATTGGCAGAAAGAGGGCGATAAGCGTTGGTTATATGAAACATACATCCTTAATATTGTGGATGAAATTTATAATTATTATTACACTTTTGACCTAATGACATATTTTGATTACTTTTTAACTAAAAACTTGTGTGCTATTTTATCTTTGAGAGTGTACTACAATAATAAAGACATCTTGAAATCTGAAGCAAAATAGATGATTTCGGTTTCATAAGCTCGAACCATCCTACTAAGCATGGAGCATGATTAATTTGATGTTTTTAGCTTGCAAAACTTGTATGCCTGATGATTAGAATCTAAGTGCACTCTACAAAGATGGAGACTCCACAACCTGAGCAATTATCGTGGGATAAGTCTACCCAGTATTGCGTATAAGGTCCTTCGAGTGTTACGTGAAAGTTTCAAGTCACCGTCAACAAACTCATTGAATCTTCTCAGTATGGATCAGATTGAGAAGGACCTGGTTTCACTTGGTATGCTTTAATAGCGCCTAACGGCGGAGAGGAAAGTCAACACACCAGTCGGCTGTTGATTCGGTTGTAATCATGTATGTGGTCCCTACGCACAAAACGAGGAAAAAAGAGGGCTATAGAACACCAATAACACATTTATATATATATAAATAAGTATATGCATACTTTTTTAATATATTTTACACTTTCGCTCATTTGATGCCCAAATTTTACCAATTCAAGTAAGCGGTAATTAATTAAAATAAATTTAAAGATTCCAATATATTATATCAACATCAATTAAAAGCCACACATTTATTTCGCATTTCTAATAGAAACAACATAATAAATACCAGGCTGAATTGAGGAGTTCGCGTGATTCTAGCTGCACTCGTCGCAATCTGTGGAAGTTTTTTTGTACTATATTGCAAAGCGACAAATACAGAAGGCTTCATTCGCTCCTCAGTACACAGAACTAGCAAGTCATCTACTATTTGCAAATGTTCAGTTATGCAATGCATGAAGCCATTTTCTAGGTTTATTACTTCAGCTTTCCCAATTTTAGTAGTGCAGCTATAAGTCAAAGGAGTAATGAACCGGGCACTGACGCACTTAATCAATGGACTAAAGTAGTGCGAAATAACGTAATGATTTGCTTTGCCATCAGTTAATTGAAATATTGCATATTGTGCTCCAGTTGTCATAATTTTATCTCGGTACTTAATAGATATTTCTTTCGGATAGGTGCCAATACAAACACGTTTCATCTCAAAGTTTTCCAATACTTCACAACGACGGACACGTCCTTCGCATAAACTAAGTTTAGCTGTTGTGTAAAGTTGTACAGCTATAAAAAGAATTTTTAAAAAATACATTTGAATTAGAAATGTCATGAATACTCTTCAGGTTACAGAAAAGGAAACAGTTTTCTTACTACCATGATAAAAAAAATAAAAATAAGGTATGTATGTATGCAAATATTGACGTGATTTAAAAATTTAATAAGGTAATTTCAGTTTAAACTTTTTGACAATAAACGTGCCGGCAAAGAAATGTGTGATATTTTCACTGATCAGGTATTCAACTTGGTTTAGTAACTTTGTTTTTAACTTCTTAAAAGCTTATAAATGCAAAGATTGTAATCTTAAAAACTGGTGTTTAATGTTAATGGTATCAAGGAAATGAAAAACGTGGAAGTATTGTACATGATAACCGCTATACTAGTTAAATAAAAAACACAAAATACAATTAATAAATGTCAATTTACAAATTTTCTGAGGCTTAACTTACCCCTCTGGTGATCCTGCAAAACATTGGGAATATCATGAAGTATAATGTAATGAAATGTATAAAACAACAAATATAAGAAAATTGATTTCAATGTTAAGTTAACAAAGGATTCAAGAAATAATAACGCATGTATGCATTTGAATTATGTAGGAAAGTTTTGGTAAAAAATTGGTAATCATAATAAGACTTCATTCTATGTAATACTAAAACGAAAGGTTGCATGTTAAGGTACTAACTACGATTGCTTTTTTATTTGGTAGGTTATTATTTAAATGTTTTAAATGTGAATTTGGACAGTGAAGTGGTACCATGCTTTGCAGTCCGTCATTTCGATCCAAAAGGAGTTTAGAAGGGAGTTTGGCGGTGCAAAGCAAAAGGTCCTTTAAATAAAGCTCATTAACTTATAACAAAAAATTAACATCCTACCGGCATTTACCTCTATATTTATTAGAATAAAGTTCACTAAAGACTCACCCTTTCGTTGGTATCTCCGCTACCCCATACAGTGTGATACGCATTGGCGTTTGCGCCTATAACTAGGAGTCTTTTCGCATTCTCAGTTGCGGATTTCTTCTGGCGGCGCATCATCATCGCAGGGTATGTAACAGGACGCAAATAGTAATGTTTCAACCTTGTCATGCTTTATGCATACTTTTCTTTACCAATATAGCTGCTCTTACCTTGTTTGTAAATGGCGAATTTACAGATATTTATAATGGATCTTTAAGTAAAGCTGCATCGTAGCGTATTCTCTCTATGTAGAGAAGGAGCCCGGCAGAGGCGACCTTACTTTTTGCACGCTTTTGTGAAAAACCTTCACTATTGAATTTAGGCTTCTCCTTTTGCGGGCTGCATTTCCGGCACACGTTTCCCTGCATCTTGGAGCTTCAAAGTGTCCCTACCTCAGCTCTCGCGCATGAAGGGTTTTCTTATTGTTGTCGGGTTACACTTACACAGCGAAGGTACACGTTTTCCACGCGACAATCATCAAAAAATTTCAATTTAGGAAAAGCTTTATTTTTCTTATATCTATTGTATATTACATTTAAATTAACTTTCCATCAAACCACGGCGTTATACAAATTTGAAAGAATTTCTATTACTTTTTTACAGTTCTGAAAACATACGTGTCTTGTACCTATACACATACGTTATAAAGGAGACACGACATTTTAGTCGATGTATGATTCGATTACTGAATTGCAAAATTGTTTCTAGTGTAAAAGTTTTTTCAAATCAAAATTACTCGTATAGTTCGATACTTAAAAAATAATTTTCTCTGTTAATGTCGCAACATCTCAATAACCAGCTTTTCTTATATTTATTTTTCGGTTCTGGCAACAGTGTTTTCTTTTGAAAATTGTTGTAGAGGAAACAAAACAAAAAAGGAGTGAGAAAATCTATTGATGCGCTCTGCAGCGATGTGGTACTTATACACAAATCTACACACATTTGATATAAATATATGTTCGATATAATTATTTGAGTGTTGATAGCCTTTTGTCTTCCAGAATGACCTTTCATAAGTACACATCGACTCACCAGCAGATTGTGCTAGCAGCTTTTCTTGGGACGTACCTTATTCTATATGTATGTACTTATATAAGACATTCACAAAGCCGGCCTTTATAGGTGGATCTCATTTATTTAAAACACATAAGTCATATGAAGTCCTTTGATTAATCTTCTTAATAGGAACAGGGACGATATATTAATTTAATTTTTTCCAACTAATAATGTATTTTAAAATACACATTTATAAGCATGAGATATCTAAGATACTTCTACATTAGATTCAGGTAAAACAATTTTGAACCTAGAAGGGTACAGACTCACACTGTATTTCTCGACATCCAGAGTTAATTCAAGAGAACCATCAAATGGTGTACAGTTGAATTTCAGAAAGCTTTTAACTGTATGTTTTTGTCCCAATGGAAAAAAAGAGTTCTGCCGTTTCACATTTATAGTTATCGAGTTAGATAAATAGAGTTGAGGTGATACGTACGAATATACCTGACATACTCTTTGTTTTGAGTCCAAATTACACATATCATAACAGATCCATACATATTTGTCACCCTTCAAATGACGGTGGGACATAGGGAAGTATTCAAAAGTTTGTCACGTCTGATCATTGCTTAGTTCCGAGTTGAATCTCTCATTTTCATCACCAACTGAATTTGCAGCTGCACTTGGTGTAATACTTTGTGTCCGCTCAAGGAAGCGGCCTGCTGAAATATCACTTCCTCGTCGATAATTTTTCAAAAATATGTCTTCTTGGGAGCAGGAACAATGGCATATGATAACTTTAAATGCAGAACGAAAATCTTTGGAAAAGAGTGCATATATCATTGGATTAACGGCAGAGTTGCAATAACCAAGCCAAAACAGTATTGAGAATAAGAGAGGGTCTATGCAATCCTGGCAAAACGCCCGTATAACGTATATGGTAAAAAATGGAAGCCAGCAAATTATGAAAAGGCCAACAATGATTGCTAAGGTTTTGGTCGCTTTGGTTTCTGTTCGAAAGCGTTTTACTTGTGTTTTTAAATGTTTCCGTCCTATTCTTTTGTTTCGATGTGGTTCTTGCTGTTGCGTGGTTGACATTCCATAGGTTTGACTTATATCACTGGTGTTCGATTGACGTCGCTCCATGCCTGAGACAGACTTTTCCACTTGGAGGTAGCAATTATTGCTGCCTTGACTTTCCCTGGAGCCGCTGCCACTAACTGTGTTGTAGTGAACTGCATAGAGTATGCTACCGCTGCTGAAAGGTCGTTGTTCATTCGTAGCAGATGACTCAACGCCCAGTTCATTAATAGTCTCACTCGAAGCGTATGAAACGGATATTTTGATTTTATCATGGTGAAAAGCGCGACGAGTGGTGTATTTTGAAAGACGTTCTGGCGAGGGGGTGCCCAATGTGGTGGTGGTGCTATGTGTGCTACCACTGCTGTGCGTTGAATGATGATGATTTGACCCCCGACCTCGATGAATCCTAAGGGTCAGACGTTGTTCTTCGAAACGCGTACCAATGCTTCTAGTTCCTATGAATGTTGCGAAAAGAATATAATGAAAAATTAATTTGAATTAATTGAAGTAAAAACGATTATATATATGCAAATATGTACATTTATATAGTATATATACGAGTATACGTGTACAGTATTTTGGAGCTTATGTAAATTTTGGCATATAGATTTATGATCGATCGATGAATTTTAGTTTTCATCTGTGCAAAAAGGAAAGGTGAAGTACGTAGACAACTTCCCGCTCTATTTTCCCCATACTGCCTTCCTTAGAACAACAATACCACTTCTTGAAGAGATTATTTTTTTTTTAATACAGTTAGAACGATTTGGGAGTCTTTAGAGAAGAACCCCACTTTGGAGGGATATAGGATGGGAAGGTAGGGAGCGGAGCATAACTATACCCCTCCTGGAGTTTCTAATGATCTCTATACACTTCTTTGGTACATTTTGTCTAAAATAGACGAATATTTAAAAAATAAGTACTCAAAATTAAAAGTAATATGTTTCTATCAATGTTTAAAATTTAAAAAGTCGGCCGCGCTTGAAAAAAATAACTCTGAGCCGAACCAACACCGGCTTCGCCTTGCATAAGTTGTGCATATTGGAAATAAAAATCGAATATTTTGTGAAGAAAATATTTAGTAGTTTAATTATATTTTTCCAATATTTTCCAAAATACAACCATGAACTAAGGGAGCCAAGTAAACGAGCAGTCACTGCATACACGTATAACACAAACTGTTGCTTCCCGGTGAAAATTTGCTCTAGTTTATTTGATATATTGTCCTTCTCGTGTTACCATCTTTCCTTCAAAAAAATCTACCACTTTTATATAAAATATATGTGAAGTATTTTAATTTTTTTTAATGTTTAAACGCCAAAAAATTCCGGATTATATTGTATTTTCCAACCATTGATAGTAGACTTTACGAGTGTACTACAACTTTAAATATGTGGATTAATGATGTGGAAATCTAATAAGTTAGTTAGTTATACAGGTTGCTCGATCACGGATCCCTGATCAAGCGTACTTAGGCCTATTGGCCTGTTGTGATACCCTTGTAGGTTCCGTGATGGAGATTCTTCTCAATTTTTCAGACTCTCAAACCACTTGATGTATTTTATGAAGCTTAAGAGATTACTGACCACACTGAGAACTTGGCAGTGTCAGAAATTCTTCTTAATTATACCCCTGCAGCTGTGGCAAAAGTAGTTTGAGAAATAGCCCATCCTTCTACCATGAGCCCCACAACTCTGTCTGGTTGTTTCGACGGTTGTTATGCTTATGGAGGTCCTGCATAGAAGAAGTACAGACTTAGTTCTGTTCACTTCGATCAATGGTCAGACTTGCCTGGTCACATTGCAAGTGATTTTATTCTGCCATTCTGGTGATAGCTAGCCTTAGAAGATACTTTGCCGACGAAATAGGTATGCCCGCTTCACGTACAGAGTTTACTGAGGTTATGACTTTTACCTATCTTGTCAGCTGGTAATAAACTCTCAACTCTTCTTATTTTTTTTCTTACTTCTGTCGCCTAAGAAAACGCGTTGAAAAATTATTTTAATGCATCCATACGTGTTTTTAATATTACAGCGTCTGATTGAAAGATAGTCCCAATAGTAATTTAAAAAACTCCAAGTTAAGTATATTATAAATGGCAAGCAAACACGTTTTCAAAAATGTCGAAGTGAAATTACTTAATAGAATTTTTGTATCATAGTTTCGTTTGGTGACGACATTAAATAAAATTATGACATGCCCCAAATTTGTATTGGGCCAATGTATATCTATTTATATACCTACACATATACATATATATAATTGGCGCTTTGTATCCGCTTGCGTCTTGATGTTTTTCCAATAAATGAAGCGACCTAGAGTTTATACTAAGCCGCTTCTGGACGGCTGATCGTTAATTATGAGGAGCTTTATTTCATGTCAGAAATACACCGCCGAGGGGCGACCGCAATTAGATAAATTTAGCTTAATTTTTTATTTAAATTAATTTTCTATAATTTTTTGGATGTTAGTACGACACCATAATTTGAAACTGAGTCTTCCGAATGGCAGTACGCAATGCTAACTTTACGGCCGTTAAATAAAAGTAAAAACCTTAGCTTTCCTTTTTTGCGTCCTACACGTTTCGATACAATTTTGTATCTTCCTCAGGGAGTATAATTTATTTTAAACAAGAAAACATTATTTACAAACAGTATACATACAAACATCTTTTTCAACCATACCTTAACACAAATATGTTCATAAAAATATTAAATAATGTTAGTGGTTATAACATCTTGACTTATCACTTTCTGTGCATTAGATACAATAATGCATATCAGTTTTTATTTTCTCATTCGTTATGATCGCTGTGTATGCGCAATTTATGTTGTCTATGTCTTCTTTGTAGTTCATTGCACGCTGTATATTTTGTTGTATTCGAAGTCCTTCTAATATCATTCTTTTTCTTGTTTTCTTCTCGATATCTATTATTTTCCAAAAAGTATTTGCCAAAACATTAAGCTCAAACGAGGAGTATTGAGGAGGGATGATGTGCTGTTACAAAATCGTTGTGCAGTATAATAGAAGAAGTACAGACTAAGTTCTGTTCACTTCGATCAATGGTCAGACTTGCCTGGTCACATTGCAAGTGATTTTATTCTGCCATTCTGGTGATAGCTAGCCTTAGAAGATACTTTGCCGACGAAATAGGTATGCCCGCTTCACGTACAGAGTTTACTGAGGTTATGACTTTTACCTATCTTGTCAGCTGGTAATAAACTCTCAACTCTTCTTATTTTTTTTCTTACTTCTGTCGCCTAAGAAAACGCGTTGAAAAATTATTTTAATGCATCCATACGTGTTTTTAATATTACAGCGTCTGATTGAAAGATAGTCCCAATAGTAATTTAAAAAACTCCAAGTTAAGTATATTATAAATGGCAAGCAAACACGTTTTCAAAAATGTCGAAGTGAAATTACTTAATAGAATTTTTGTATCATAGTTTCGTTTGGTGACGACATTAAATAAAATTATGACATGCCCCAAATTTGTATTGGGCCAATGTATATCTATTTATATACCTACACATATACATATATATAATTGGCGCTTTGTATCCGCTTGCGTCTTGATGTTTTTCCAATAAATGAAGCGACCTAGAGTTTATACTAAGCCGCTTCTGGACGGCTGATCGTTAATTATGAGGAGCTTTATTTCATGTCAGAAATACACCGCCGAGGGGCGACCGCAATTAGATAAATTTAGCTTAATTTTTTATTTAAATTAATTTTCTATAATTTTTTGGATGTTAGTACGACACCATAATTTGAAACTGAGTCTTCCGAATGGCAGTACGCAATGCTAACTTTACGGCCGTTAAATAAAAGTAAAAACCTTAGCTTTCCTTTTTTGCGTCCTACACGTTTCGATACAATTTTGTATCTTCCTCAGGGAGTATAATTTATTTTAAACAAGAAAACATTATTTACAAACAGTATACATACAAACATCTTTTTCAACCATACCTTAACACAAATATGTTCATAAAAATATTAAATAATGTTAGTGGTTATAACATCTTGACTTATCACTTTCTGTGCATTAGATACAATAATGCATATCAGTTTTTATTTTCTCATTCGTTATGATCGCTGTGTATGCGCAATTTATGTTGTCTATGTCTTCTTTGTAGTTCATTGCACGCTGTATATTTTGTTGTATTCGAAGTCCTTCTAATATCATTCTTTTTCTTGTTTTCTTCTCGATATCTATTATTTTCCAAAAAGTATTTGCCAAAACATTAAGCTCAAACGAGGAGTATTGAGGAGGGATGATGTGCTGTTACAAAATCGTTGTGCAGTATAATAGTTTAATAATAATGTGGACTAGTCGATACATATGCACATATGCATTTCTTACATTTATCTCTTTCCAAGACTTCTTAATTCTTCATTCCAACTTATCTCTCTCACCTGTTCGTCTTAAAAATGGCTTGAAAAAATGTTACAGTTTTCTAAAAATTCCACCAAACTTTATGGAAAAAATTGCAATCAAAAGTTTCTAAAGAATTTTTATTGTCATTATCATTATTATTTTTAATTGTCTCGGTTCTATGTATAGGTTTTGGATTCTTTGTCATTCATAAGTGATTCTAACATGTTTTGTAATATAATAGTACATTATATTTTGTTAGGGTTTAAAATTAACAATTTTTCAAAGGAAAAAATAGCAATCTTCTAAAGTAAGATTAGCTGTCATATACAATACACTTTGTCTTCAGGCATATGTTCAGTTCATAATACTTAATTAACATTCACGTGATATCGAAATCAATAATAATCTAAAAAGCCTTGTAATATATTCTTCTCATACTTAAAAATAGGTAAGCTTAATAAAAATATTCTTCATCAACTTATTTGTGTACATTTAGTTCAAAGCCTTGCTCCAATACAACTTCATGATGTGTTCTTTAAATAACAAGAAATAAGTTCTATCCGACAACTAAAAAAATGCACGCATAAATAAATATTTGTACGGTGTAGGTTTGGAATAAAATAAAATGCCTAGCGCAGATTGGCTTAAACCTAATGGGTAGTATAATTGCGTTTGCAAGTAAAATTAACTCTTATGTCAAAAATATATTCGTGTTATTGATATTCCTTATCGAGGGACGACCGCACTTACAAACATAATTTTTTAAATTAATTTTTTACAAGAACTCCCCTAAATACATCACAAACTATACCTATATAGCTAGGTGGGTTGTGTAGATAACATATGTATGTACGTAAAATTTATTCCACAAAAGAATTATTTAATTTAAAAAATGTTTTAAATTAATGAAACTGCGAAAAGCTAAATATAATAATTTTTTTTTTATTTCCTAATTAATTTTATGTTTTGATTTATTAGGTATTAAGTGCAGCGTCGAAATTTCGGATATTTCACCTAGAGCTCGTAAGTCTTATAGAGTACTTATATGCGTGATCTGTTAAAACAGAATATAACTATACTGGAACGTATGATATGAGATCAAATGTACTTTTGCTTTAAGCACTTCCAATTAATCTATTCTATTCTATCTATTATATTTGCCTGTGCTTTTGACAGTAGACATTGTTATTACGGTTACCACTTTGGTCGTTAGTTTGAGTGTTATTTTGTTATAAAAGCATTCAAAGTAAAATACCTATGTCAAGAAAAGCCAGGACAGCCAGTTTGCATTGGGCTAGAGCCTTTAATGTATATGGCTTACATTGGTTTAAGAAATTATTTATTAATGGTAAATACAAATTATTTTTTTATTTTTTTGCTTTTTAGTTTTTAATATCATAATTTTTTGTGTCCCCAATTAATTACCACATACTTCAGTTCTTTTTTTTCGTAACACGCAATTCGTGTGGTGTGGTTAACCTATTTTTTCACTCTTACAGTAATAGTTTATGTTCTTTATTTTTGAATTTTATAGTATGTGAATCAATGAACCATTCCCCTTTCATATCCCTCTGGTTAAAAAATGTTTTTTCCACTATCGGTGGGACTAATTTCCAGCTATACCCTTTGCATTCAAATAAGAAAAGTAATCAAAATCGGAGTGGTCACATACTTTGATTTTGTTATTATTTCCCATTTAAAAATTTATTAAAACTTCTTTTATAGCATCAGACTTTTTCCACAGTATACCCCAATGCTACATTCTTCAGAAAAAAAACATACAAATACTATTAGCGTGATATCGAAGATTCAATAATATAATATAATGCTATTTAAGAAACATAAATATTAAAAGCGTTTCTATGCAAGAAGATTATATAACGATATGATACACCAATAGAAAGAATACACCCACCTTTTTCTCTCAATCATTTTCAATCAATGCAATAACTTTTAACCAAAAAATTATATCATGAATCGGTAAAGAAAGGAAAGCCTGTGGTGATCCCCCGCCTTTTTCCTTTTCATAATTTTATTCAAAAATATTAATTTTTACTTTTTGTAAACTTTGTGTTGACCCCAAGATTAAAATTTTAAAATATTCCCATATGTATGTTATATTAGTCTGTCCAAAATTCGTTCGTTCGTTCCCATAAGAACTCATGCATTTCGATTTTGGCAGATCATAGCCCGTAGCCAAAGTACAAAACTACACGTCACACGGTGAAGACGTGCAAACAAATTTTTCCATAAAGACTGTTATCGAAGTGTAGGCGAAATACATACATATATTGGAAAACAAAATTATTTATTATTTTGTATTTGCAGTCAAATTATGCATTTGAAAATCTGTTAGTGTATGCGTTGGATTTTGACTATGGACAAATACTTCAAACAAAAATCACGGGCATGCAGGCGCAGTTGCAAGGATATCTTTCCTCATAGAACACCCTACTAACGTGATCAAACTGGGTCTCGACTGAAAGAGAGAAAGTCGTAATGTAGCCACTTTGACAAGCGGCTTGCTATATAAATATGTATTTAGGTGTTTCCAAAACGCAAGTCTATTTTATGTTGTGCCATTAGTTGTTTCTGCGCTGGGTTTGGTACCATTTACGTAGCAGCCAGTTCCAATGTAAAATAAAACAGCTTCGGATGGGAGACCCCTTCATTTGAAGGCAAACATATAAAGGATTATGTTTTGAGAGCATGCACTTGGAATGTTTATCTGGAAAGGAGCCGCTATACATCTGGTTGATGTCATTTACCATTTTCATTTACCTGCCGCTCTCATAAGATACATCTTTCAGCTGAACCTCTGTGTTTTTTTACGGTTGAGCTGTTAGTTGGTAGAAACCGAACAGAACTAAACTTTGTTCACAGAATATACTCAATATTACTATTTTGATGACTGCCCGACCGTTCATCCGGTTTCGGTTCGCAATGTTATACTTTAGTAGAAATACCCAATTTGTGTTCACCAGATTTCTTTACTTCTTCGAGACGAATTTTCAAAAAAAAAAAACAATTTTAAATCAATTTTTTTCCTTCAACCTATGATAAAGAAAATTTTTATCAGAACTAGAGAAATGCTCGACAGTTGTTAGCACATTGTGTATTTCAGAATATTGAAACCGCCACGCAAGCTATTTGTTGTATGTAGAATCGGCGGGAGAAAACGTATTATTGTAGCTTTAACCATGATACAAAAAAGGAAGGAAGTTTCACTCTATAAATTTGACAGAAAAAGATTTTTTGACATTATGTCTTATTTTGATTTAACCTTCAAGATTTTACCACTTTTAAAATATTTCACATATTTAAAAAAAAAATGCTAAGACGCCTGAAAACAATTTACTTTCCATTAAATTTCAGAAAATACAATGCAAAACCTTTGAATTTTTTGTGAGTACGCTTTATTTTTCTTTATTTTTTGTTTACCTAGAAAGGTTTTGTATTATTTGTAATATATTTTTTAATTTTTGAAAGTAAAAGTCAAAAAAGCTTTTTTATGTCAGGTGAGTAATATTTTTGAAACAAAAAAAATTTTGAGTGAAACTACCTTGTTTTTTGTATCATGACTTTAACGTTAAATATAGTATCTGAAAAACCAATTATACAGAAGTTACATATGTACGTGTATGTATGTTATAATCGTCCGATTTTGTAAAATAGACGTTGTCTGGGTTGTTTTACAGTTAACGTTCTTTGCAAATAAGAGTTAAATTATTGTTATACACCTGCATGAACTTTTTTGTTTTAACATCAAGATGTGACGTGAAAGATTTGCGTTTTCCCCTGTTCTTAAAAAGGCTATGCGGGTAAATGAACTATTGTAATAAAATAGTTTAGTTTATATCCCAGTATAAATATTGTGTAATTTTGAAATACAATTAGTGGACACTCTGGAATTATGGGCGTTTAATTAAATCACACTAACGTCAAAAGAATCCCAAAATTTTAGTAACATATTTTAGAAAGTCAGATGAATTTTCGATCTTAAAAACCTAATAACCCAATATAAAATTACACATTACAAGTGAAATGTTGATACTGAAATATCGAAAGACTCTAAAATACACGCTATTTCTTTATATAATACTCACAAATAAATAGCTTAGTAGGGAAATTAAAAAAATAAATGAATTTCTTAAAATTTTCGGTATGAAAATTTGTAATAAATAACATATTAATATTCCTAAAATTTTAGTAACATAGTTTAGAAAGTCAGATGAATTTTCGATCTTAAGAACCTAATAACCCAATATAAAATTACACATTACAAGTGAAATGTTGATACTGAAATATCGAGACTCTAAAATATACGCTATTTCTTTATATAATACTCACAAATAAGTAGCTTAGTAGGGAAATTAAAATAATAAATGAATTTCTTAAAATTTTCGGTATGAAAATTTGTAATAAATAACATATTAATATTCAAGCCAAAAATACATCGCATTTTATGTAAAGAAGTTTTCCATAACAACTATTATTGAATTAACTAAAATTTATCCCACCATCCTCATCGTCTGAACAACCAGAGATTGTTTTGTGGAATGTAGCCGGTGCCATTAATGCACGTGCAGCAATCATATGGAAATTTTCAGATGCCCGGAATCCGCTGCGGGTACATACACAACGGCAGAGAATGCGCTTGAAAGCGATACGAAACTCATTAGAGAACAAGGCATAAATGAGGGGATTCACAGCTGAATTGCAGTAGCCAAGCCAAAACAGCACTGAAAATATAGTGGGCTCAATGCATTCTTCACAAAAAGCACGTATTAAATACATAGTAAAAAAAGGCAACCAGCAAAAAATGAAACCACCAACGATTATGGCAAGCGTTTTAGCCGCCTTCGTCTCCATGCGAAATCGCTTTACTTGGAACTTAGCACTGCGTTTACCACCGCGCTTCTTTCCTGATGGATTAATTTGACCGCTTGTGTTTCCACCGATAGCCGCATTTACGTCCCGCTGACTACCAGTCACACTGTTAGCACATGCATCCGTATTGAAAGAAGTTTCTCCAATCTCGAAAAGGCTTGTTTTGAAACAAGGTCGTCTAGCATTCATAAATCCGATTTTATTACGCGTATTTTCTGTCATAGAATTAGAGTTAGGAGGAGGAGAGCTTACAAAGGGTGAGCTTAAATCGAGGACATTCTCGGATGAAGGGAACGATACTTTTATAGAAATATTTTCGTGACGCTGACGATGTATTCGCATTGAAGTGGCTCGCCTTGGAGCATGGGAGTTGCTACACTGATTTTGAGGTATGGAGGTGGCATCTTCGCCATTGCTGTTCATGCTAAGTGTAGACGACATAGAATGCATGGAAAGAGGCGTCCGCTGGGTGCTGCTCCATGGCCTGCCGCGGTGAATGCGTAGTATCATTTGAGATTGATCTGCTCTATTGCTTCTTTGATCACGAGAGCTACCTGGAAGAAACAAAGTAGGTTCGACAGCAGTTTCTTTTACCATAACACTAAATTAATTTGGAAATGAATTTCTTTAAAACATCTAATCAAAAGGATTTTAAAGGATGATTGTGCAACTAATTTGGCTTTAAGGCCAGTCGGGGACTCATTCGAAAATATGACGTTTACTTACAAGTACAGATATTGAAATATATGAACACATTTAAAATTTTTTAGAATTTAATTGTTTGAGAATATGTGGGTTTCAATGGCAGAAATTTAACAATTTTAATAAAATCCTTGACTACTTAGCACGTATACCATACTTCAAATTCAATACAAAACTGATGGGTTTAGCTGCAGTAAAATATTCATTTTAAGAAATTTACATGCATAGGCATATGTACATACATACGGAAATAGATGTGTAAATATTTATGAGGTAAAGGATGTTCTAGTATGTACATATATACAATACAAACAAAAAACAATATTTTGTCAATATAAGTCGAAAACTCATATAAGAAGGTCTCATGTTACAGAAAGACCGAACATATGAAAAAAAGTTGTCTGTTTCCTGTAATTGTAAAAGTAGGCGGTGGGGAGCGAAATAAGTGGCCACATTCCATCTTATCTTCTGCCTAACAGTCTCAATTAAAATCACAAGAGGCACATCCCAGGACATTTAAAACTTCTGACGATCCAAATCGATGCTAACCCGAACAAAATACTTCAAACTTAATCTGACTATGAGTACAGAAAATTTTAAAACGGGTATTTTTGATAAACTACATATTATACACGAACTGTCGAAAAGTTGGAATTCATTTGTTTTGGTGGAGTAATTTGCTAGGCAAAAAGAAATCTAATAACCACGTCGAGCTTGTTGAGTGCCTGCCTTTGAATTTTCAAAAGCTGTGGTATGAGGATTTCCTGTGCTGGCATTCAAATCGATTACTCAAAATCTTGGTGGTTTTAGTGAGAAGCAGGTTAAAAGATGTCACCAGAACCTTCGGACAATGGAAGAGTGTTATCAGTGGCGGTGGGATTCACACATGATGACATACTACCGCTGGAGCTTGCCACGAGATCTATAGTCCTTCATTCAAGATAATCTTATAAAAGATCATTTGGCAATGTAAAATATAAATTTTTGTCAAAGAATTGTATCTATTTTCTGTATTTATCTTTGTCAAAATAACAAAACTGTATAAGTATTTCCAAAGCTAAAGCTGTTAGCAATCCCATAGTATTTTTTTAATAATCAGAGCCATAAAAATACTCAAGAAGGGGAAAAGGATACTAGGCTTGTGTTGACCAGTGTAATAGTTCGATAAAAACATGTCTCATACAATGCACCATTTATTGCCGAACACAAAATTCTACATATGCATATTATCATACATATATTCGACTAACCTTCGATAAGCGGATAAAAAAATTTAATTTCATTCCAAGAAACAAAATCTGATCTTAGCACGTTTTAGATTAGTATTCCACGTATTAATACACATTATCTTCCTGTAGATCTACAAAATCTACCGAAGCATAGAATTTTTTACTATTTTAACGATGCACAGAGTCAAATTTAAAAAATCAATTACTTATAACGATTACGGTACCTGATATAAATATTTAACTATGTATGTACATTAACAGGTATGAATATTTTGTGAAAACCAATTTTTGAAAGGAAATACATATGTATGTTGCGGGTACATTCGATACCATCTGGTGGTATTCTCCTCACACGATAAATTACACATTGGTATTAAAAATAAATTAAATTTAAATTTGATATTGCCATGAATGGTTTTATGTTTTTGTTAAGTTACAACTTAGTGATTCTTTAATGTTTAATATTTATAAAACTTTTAATATTGATTGATTTCCATGTTCGGCAATCGAATACAAATATCTAAGTGTAATTAATATCTGCTAAATACCTAACTAAATTAAAAATAGAATAAATTCACTGATACAAAAATTGTATAAGGTAGTTTCATTTCAAAAATAGCAGAAGCTATAATGTTGAACACGTATGGATTTATTGAAAAATTTGTTTCAAACCGTGTTGAGTGCCTGCCTTTAAATCTTTAAAAGCTGAGGTATGAGGACTTCCTGCGCTCACATTTAAATCGATTACTCAAAATCTGGGTGGTGGTTATTATGAAAGGCATCTACTCGATTAAGGCAACTATTAGGGGTCGTTTAAAATTAAGATGATTTTGTGAAATATATTAAATATTAAAATTCACGTGAAGGCGAAACACGTTAAATGTCAAATAGTTATGAAGCCGAAGGAAGAATGGAACTCCCTTAAATTATTTTATCATGGTTTCACTTAATATAAAATTACTTCAAAAAGATTGTTTGACAATAGGTCTTATTTTTATGTTAACTTTTGCCACTTTTAAAAATGTCAATCCGTCTGAAAGTAATTTCATTTTTCCCATTAGATTTCAGAAAGTAAAGTGCAAAGCATTTGATTCATTCAGTGATTATATGAATTTTAATCAAACTGTAGGCCAAAAAGAGTTTTGTCAGTGCATTGATAGAATCTAAATTTAAACAAAACTAATGAACTTGAAATTAAAGCTGAATTATTCCTTCTTTCTTTTCCATGTTTGATGCCAATTGGAAATACCAGCTATAACCAGGTCCTTTTGCACCTGATCTTTCCAACGGAGAAGAGGTCTTCATCTTTTTCTACTTCCGGTCAAAGCAAAGTACCATCTTACGCAAAACCTTTCTCTCGATAACTTCTAGTGACAACTCATCAGATGTTGTCATCGCCCATGTCTCCACACCATATGACAGGACAAAAATGATGAGTGCCGTGTCGTGAACGCGATGACTATTTAATGGCAAGGCCCATCCCCTTCGCTACATTATTCAATCTGGAGGAATTAGATAGAATATTGTATTTTCTTTGTTCGGCTCTGCAGCTCGTATTATCTTCCAAGCCATAGATTAAAGAAGTGATACGATAAAGGGTCATCTTTCCTGAAACCTCATTTGGTATCGGACGGCTTAGAGAGGTTCTTCCG
The DNA here is from genome assembly GCA_037013455.1 of Ceratitis rosa. NCBI lineage: Eukaryota > Metazoa > Arthropoda > Insecta > Diptera > Tephritidae > Ceratitis > Ceratitis rosa. The sequence continues at coordinate 39,304 of JAWMAG010000044.1, read as the reverse complement.
TATTGTGCCAATTGGTAAAACTTATTAAAAACTGTTGCTTGCCGAACAAACCTAATGCAAAAAACAATTGAATTTTGATACTTCGAATCGTACTTTCATTTTGTTCGAAAACCACAATTCCGAGTAGGAAATCCAAATTTATTCGAAATCAATTTCGATCCGATATCAGAACCGCCCGTTAGTTATGAAGTTGGTGCGAATGCATTCATTTCATTTTCACTAAAGCAACAATAAAAAAACAAACAAACCTACACGTAGTATAATATGGATACGTATGTGTTGGTGGGTTTTCATTTGCATGGTACTTTCATACGTTCGATCAGATCAGCATTCATGTAAAAGGTGAAATAACAGAAAATAATTGAAATATTTTTAAACGATGACAATTTAAGGAGAAAAAATTAAACTACTTAATTTACGTTCTCTGATTTAAGTGCTTTTAGTAAAAAGGAAGCAAATGGAGATAGGAAAGAATGAGAGTGAACGAGATAATTCGATGATGAGGAGAAAATTTTAAAGAATATCAGACCTATTTTAATCAAGTGTAATATTTACGGATGTATATATTTTTTTTGTACATATGTATATATATGTAAATATTACAAAAGGAAGTTTTAGCTGCTTTCTTATAATACAGAAAACTACAATATTTTGAAAGAGGATACAACAACTTCTAATCTTCATTATTAATATGTTTAACAATAGTAGTTCGTTTTGTAACCAAAAGACTATTTACAAGAGAAAATGGATTTGGTAAATGCATGAGTTTTTGTTAAATAATAAAAGTACCTTTCGTGGTCTTGAATCCTTGTTTAATGGCTCGTGTTGTTCTCACTGCCGCCTTGTATATTCGCCAATAAAAAAAGAGCATAACAAGCATTGGAATATAAAAGGATCCTAGTGCCGAATATACTACATAACCGCGATCATTTGTCAATTCACATTTATATGGGCAAAAGGGCTCTTCGTAGAAAAATTCTTCTTTCGCAATAGCTAGTTGATCGGAGTCATGATAATTAAAGCCATCTGGCATCGATAAGACGGGTGTTGCATCCATAAATAATTGCGATCTATTGTACTGGTATTTTTGCTGCTGAATTTGCTGCATATGCATATTAGGATGTATAGAGGCCACCGTTGTAGTGGTCAAATAAAACGTCATGTAATCTTCCCGCATGTGCGTTGACTGATACATACATATGTAAATAGAAGGAATATAAAGTCATTAGATTGCGCCTAGAATATCAATAACAGTTTGCTACTTTTCATTACGAATCGATCGAATCGGTGTTTCAGTAATCCGAAAATATATTCGCCTATGTCGAGAAAGGATCAATTAATTTTAAGCCTGCTAAAATAAATTATGTATAGTGTCAGATTTTTTTGCTACTTCTTTTCCGTACAATTGCTATTTATTACAAATCTGCATTTCGGTTTCAGTTATATGGAACTTAAAAATAGTTGAAATCGATGTAGTCGTTTGAATGTTGGGCAAAAATTTAATTATAGGGGGGGTTTTAAATTAACAGCGGAATTATTCCGGAAATGATTCATCTAATAACTGCTCCCCAGAGCAACATCGAATGCGAAGCTACTGCAAAACTTCTTGTGTATGTGCATGCGTTTACAGAGATAAGTCAAAGTACGGAACAGTAATGCGGATGGCACAGTTACAGCGGCTTGATGCGCTACGAAACGCTTGCTAGATTTTATCCAAACTAAACTCTTATATTTAAATTTTTTTACTTACCTTGTGCTCGGTCCAGCTCACAAGCGGGGGAAAACATATTACAAACGAAAGCACCCAAACTACAGCAATTAAGGATTTAGCCCGTTTGGTCGACATTATACTCGGATATGAAACAGGTCGCGTAACAGCCACATATCTATCCAGAGAGATTGCACATAAGTTTAGTATAGACGCTGTGCACATCCAAACATCAACAGCAAGCCACATGCGACACCAGATATCCCCAAATATCCATACCTAGAAAAAGATAGACAATAATTTATGAACTGCATGTAAAAAACTTAGTACGAAAATATAGAAGGTTTCAAAACAAAAGTATTTATTTTATTCCCATAACATAAGCATACTTTAGTAAAACTAGTAGGATTATTTAAACTCGCTTAAAGAAGTTTTGCCCGAAGTTTTATTCCAAATGGAGAGGATTAAAATTTTTTGAATGTATATAAGAGTAATCGAAATTCATTTGGAGAAATTGGTAAATATAATTTGTCGAGGTGCAATTGTATCACGACATTTGAGCTGTTGATAGCTTATCTTATTTAGATTATATGTACATATGTATATACATATTTATTTATAAAAATACATATACATATATTATGTAATTGCGGCTTTATAACCGCTGAAGGAATTTTCGGCAGAGCTCCTCTTCCAATTTATGGTAATAGGGGCTTTATAACCTTTGAGGCTTCGTTATCTATGACTCTTTAATTATTAAGCTATTAAGCTATTAAACGAAATTCTTGGAATACTTATAAAATATAATGATTTTTATCATAAGGCAGGGATTTAAAATTTAATCAAATATGAAAATAAAATAAAATTATAATATATTTTTATGAACACGATGTCTTACATTTTTTGCAGTACTTCTTTGTTGATAATATTTTTGTTTTTCATTGGGGTACTAGAATCACCAGGTTACTTCATGAGTAAGCTCATGTCACATATAGCATACATTCACGCATGCTACAGGTCTGAGGACTGTCCTGTAGTAACATCTTCTCCCAAAGCGACTCTCATATTTTCGGTGAGTTTTTTCACTGAAGGCCACAAACGAGGTCACTTCACGCATGATTAACTTTGTCCTGTCTTGTTCCGCTGGGCAATACTGGTAAAGTCTGCCGGAAATCGCCTACTAAAACAATACAATAACTCCTCCAACGATGCGACCATTGAGACGACATTATGTTTGCCCTACCACTTGGAAACAATGAGCTTCTAGGAACTTGCTTTAGTAATCATCATCATCAGCGTACGCCAGCAGTTGTACACACTTGTAGAACTAATAATTAATTAAAGCTACTTTCAAATCAACAAAGAGGTGATGTGTTTCGCCTCTTTTCGCGAGTATTTTCCAAGATTGGAAGCATGGTGAACATATGTTTATTAATTGTGGATTTACAAGGTCTAAAACCAGACTGATAAGGTCGAATCACTTTGTTGACGGTGGGCTTTAGTGTCGCTCGATAGAACCTTATATTAGGCGTGTTAAAAAGAAATCCATTATTTTTCCAATAGATGGCGTTATTTATCTGTATAAGTATCTGGCGTTGTATAAGTTCGATGGGGTTCCGCTTGATGGTGTTAGAAAGATGATATTTCGTACTAAAAACGCTTTTCTGACGGTTTTGTGATTGGTTGATTCAGTTTTGTTTGAGCGATGTCAAAGATGGGCACTAGCAATGAGAAAATATGCTATATTTTACAGTTTTTCTTCGATAAGGGCGAAAACGCAAGTCAGGCGGCTGAAAATGTGAACAGCCTTTATGATCCTAATACTGTTACCGTCAATTATGCACAAATTCGGTTTCATTCCGGTAATTTTGATGTAAAAGATGCTTCACGGAGTAAAAGGCCAATTGTCGAAAATGTCGATAAAATCATGGAAATTCTCGAGTCCGACCGTTACGTACCGCACTATTTCGATTGCCCATCAGAGCATACTTAGGTTCTAATCGACGGGTATGCTTTCATCCGATTATGCAATACATTCCGTTATGTGACAACAATCAAAAAACAGTCAGGCCATGGAAATTTGTGTTTTACAACCTGACTTCAGCGAAACATTAAACCAAGTTTGTCGAGGTGGCTCCCTTGAGGCTTCTTCTCTTTTAGCCGTCGCCCTAGGCTCCACATGGATTGGTTACCTTGTCTTGTACGAGGGTACTTCACATTTCCTGGATGAGCGAACAACCAACAAAATATCTAAATCTGCCTAGCAGTTCTCAATTTATTAATTACTATACATACATGTTTTCCACCATTTATATAAATATGTATAGATATTTTAATACTTTCTCCCCAACTTACCTTAAATACTTCCCACGTTGCCGAAAATGGTAAAACTGCTAAGCCTACTAATAAATCTGCCACAGCTAAATTAACTATAAAGTAATTCGTGACACTTCGCAATTTGTTCGAACAAAATACTGCTGCTATAACCAGCGAATTTCCGGAAATCACTAGCAGTATAATAAATAAAAGAACAGCTAACGAAATTAAATTCGCTGGATCTGTCCATTTTAACGATGTTATCAAATTACCACACCTTGTTTCATTCATAGCAAACTTTGTTTCTCGCGCGAAAATAATGCACGATTTTAGCGCCTGAAAAGAGAAAAGCTTATCATTAATATTTAAAATGATATTTGATGAAAGAATATGACATTGCTTTACAAAAGTTCAGATGCATTTCAAAAAATCTATCTGATATTCTTTTCAGCTTTTAATTTTTATCAGGCAATAAGGAGTATGTTTTTTATATTAATGTGCAAGATCATTGTAACTATCACATATTATGTATCTTCGGTGCCAGCGACCAACCCAGCATTCCCACCTTCCGCCCAACCAACAAAGGGGATCGTTTCATTTACTCATCAGCTGCTACACATAAATTATATGGAAAAAAGGAAATTACTTAATTATTTAAGAGAAAAGAGAGTCAGAGGAATCAATGATGGCAGAATGAGCTTTAAAATCGTTACACAAACATCTAAAGGAATTGTGCTTTCAAAAGTTTGTTCTGCACGAACACAACGAAAAGGGATGAAGAATCTAAAGGATAAGTAAAGGGATGGTAAAATTAAGTTCACCAGGTATAATAAAATATTTTATCTGTGTACCCATATTGACTGAGTTCTGAAAATTTTTTTATTCCTCTCAACTGAATGTATCAAATAGTGATATCTATCTTCAGCACTTAAAACCAAATATCATATGAATCTGTCAACAGAGGGGTGGTAAAATTTCAATTACTAAATTGGGCGAACATTCAAAACCAAATGAACCCTTTTAAAAATGTGACTAGCTGTACCAATCGATATTAAAACTTGTCAGTTCTAATAGCCCACATATTTATTCGTAGGTAGACCTACTTGTCCAATTCTGATTTTATATTTATATATATAAATTAATTGTATATACATATGTATGTTCATATATTACATATAGTGTACTAAGTATTAGTCCGATCAAATATTTTTGAAGCTGAAATCCTCCGCACATTTGCTTGCATGATAAAAATAGTGAAACTCTAACCCACTTAAATACGCAGTGCTTGCAATGTGTTTATGCAAAGAAAAAATTGTAAGGAGGGGACGAATTTGGGTAGAACAAAATATTGGATAATTTATTCATATCTGAAATAAGAGATAATAACATATTAAAGAAAAAGTATGGACCGTTCGTTATTGTTATATCTGCTACATCGTCACGCCAGCCGAGTGGTTAGAGGTTTTCACTGTAGCGCGAGAAGTTAACGGTTCGAGTCTCACTGCAAGCAAACTCTTTTTTATTTTAATTGAATTTTTTGTTTTTGTGAAGTAAGAATTCAACATGTCTAAATGAATTAGTATTCTACTAGTATAAAGCTTATGCATAGCCGGACAATTGACAATTCCCTGAACATACCATATTAAAAATACCAGTAGCTTACATGGGAAACGGAGCTGGACCATAAACTCTATATCTGCATAACATCCGATTCATGGAGAACATACGTGAAATTAGTTATGAAGTTAATCCAACAATTATTCCATGGAGTGCCATGGGCTTCATTATGGACATATACGAAAAATTACAATTTTTAGTTTCAAATACAATTCGCTTTGGTCAAAACATAAATACGTATACTTACACACCAACATAATATTTTTAATATAAATTTAAAATAATATTTGTTTGCCAATAAACACACAATATAACATTTTTAAATTTACGCATTTGTTCTATATGCATTGGAATATATAATAGGTATATATATGTATATGCTCAAACTTATGCACGTCGTCTATGTACCAGCAGAGCTTACAAACGAAACGAAACTGACTCAATTTCAGTTCATTTCCCCTATATGAGTAAAAATCTTATTTCGCATCTTTGTTTAGTAATTGCGATCACTAAAACACGAGCAATCATGTGTAACCAACAGGTAACAGATGCGAGTTGACCCAATAGTTCACTACAGAGGAGTACCTATCGGATTATTCCAATGGATCATAAAGTCCAAAAATTTTAGTTAAACTGAAAACTTATTACAAAGCTTTTTCATCATATAATTTATCTATTAAAACACTTTTTGCGAATTTTTAATTTTTGCGGTTAAACAATTTTAAAATATCAGAAAGATGAAATGGTCAGCTAAAAATAGTCTCTTTGATATCACATGTTATTCGATAGATATTTTAAGAAAGCTGATACACCCGCTCTTCAGGATACTCATTGGAATATGAAGAAAATTGTGACAGAAAAAATTTTACAATATTTTTTCAAATACAAAATATTTACGGAAATCGGTCTCATAATTTGTTCTCAAGAATGGTATCTATATATATAAGAGGCTTTAATGAATGACGGAGGGTGTGCTCTATGTTTTTGGGAAGTTGACATAGTTGACGTAGTTGGTTTATTAGAGAGAAATAATTAGCTTCATTTTTTCAAAGTATATTCTCTTTGCTGAAAATTTTTCTTAAAGAAATTGTGCAGACTGTCGATGCACATTGCATTTCATTATAACAATAAAACAAAAAAACATTTTTCATTGCCGTAATGAGGATAAAACTATCATATATCTTCTTAATATAGTTAGCTTATATCACAAAGGATTGAACAGTAAGTTAGAGTGACAAAAGTTTGTAAAATATTTAGAAAAAATTCAACATCAAACAAGAGTGCAAACCCAAAATAGCAATTGAGAAACTTCAAAAACTGCCTAGCAGCAATAATCTTAGTTAGAAGAACATGGAGCTATATATCATCAAATATATTATACAGAAATTAGATAAATTTATTGTTTTCTTAATCGCTTCCCATGCAAATACTTCTGAGAGTAAGCGTAACATTGTTTGATTTAAAAAAAAAACAAATGCTTTTTAAATAAGCTTGTTTTATTTGTAGTCTGTAGTATTCTGTATTATTCGTTCTTTGCATGCGAAAAAATGTAAGCTTTTGCATGTACGTGTATAGAGTAATTCCTTAACTTAGCATCTGGTGTTGGGCGTTTACCTTCATCTGATTGATATTTGCATATCTTTATATAAACTAGTTCACTTTCATATTCACATGTTGCACATACATATCTTGTATGTATACCAATTATGTGCAGTTCAAATTTCATAAAAGTCTGACAAAAAACTAATATTATTTTAAATTTCAGCTATTTTTTTGCTCTCGGAATTTGTAACCTATTGTATTTATAATTTGAAATAGCCTCAACGATGTACATACATAAATCTTTCTCGGCTACTAAAAATGCCAAAAATATAAAAGGTACAGAGAAACTTTTGTCTGTTAATTTTGTATTTAGATCTAAATATATGTATATTAATTTACTAAATCGTATCATTGTTCATATTTTTAGTGAATTTTAACTAAATGCAACTATCCAAAGATTATGAAAATAAAGATATGTAAAATTTTGTGACAAATAAGAAAACAAAGCATTGCCCTCTCCTCTGTCCGATGCGAGTTTCCGTAACAAAAGTTGTCGTTTGTGAACTTAGAATTTGTTGATAAAGAATTCAATTTTCGATGCAGGCTCGTGAGTCTTTGCTCTGAAAGTGGAAATGTACCTCCACGGAAAGAAAATAAATGGTAACTATAATTTTGCAATAGTTGAGCTTCCAACATTTTCTGCTTTTATCGACTGGTATTTTTACACTGCATCATTCGTTTTGCATTCTTAGTTCACATAAGAATCTGGCAGCAGTAGTTGTAACAACAATAACTCCGTGTGAATAACATTTGAAAAATCAGAAAAAGATTCAAATTTCAGTACAAAGAGTGTTTTTTGCAACGAGATATTATTATTTTAAATTGCATAATTCATATGCAAAATACGAGGGCCCAAAACTCGGCGATTTTTGCCATGTTTGTAGTCATATACTGCCGAAAATATAAATATGTTCACCGAGAAATTCAGATTAGATTTGTCTTTATTTCGATGACCCAGATTTGACTAATAATGACTGCACGCCGAACACGATTTGCAAGATTTGCTATGCCAATCTTTTGGTCTGCGCTATGTGAAGCCAGTAATGTGGATGGAAGGCCGACAGAGACATGATGAAACTAGATTTTCACATGCTTCCACTTTACTGTTGGATTGAACAAACGAGTTAAAAAATGAATATGAAACCACTGCTACTCCCCCAGCTGCAGAAAAACGCGCTCCTGATGTCGACTTACCCTTAGGGAAAGTTGATAAACGAAGAGCAGTAGCCATATACGAAGAACGTCCTCAACACAACCCAGAAACATTACTTACTTACTCACCAGAGTGTCCTAGTTTGGCGATATCAATTTTTTTTTTTTGGATATTTGGAGGTACAAATATTTTTATATCGCCATTGGCAATTTTTGCGATTTTTTCCTTGCAATCCATTTTTTGTGCACTAACATGTTAATGCGTTAGTAATACCAAGCTTATTAAAAGACTGGCAAAATTTTTAATTACGCTAATCTTTTGAACTTTTGAAGCGTTTACTTATTCAATTAGATTTTTTTAAGTTTTTTTTTTTTGTCACCAGAAGTATGATTAAATCAATGAACTACATGAACTACAAACCCAATATTTGACTTTAAAGGAAAGGGATGCAGCAGAAACGTAGTAATTAACTCTTTTAACATTCCCATGTAACGACATTCCATCTGACTCTGAAGAATTTTGGAAAATTGCTTCCGAAGTGAAAACCGTAATTCAACTAAAACTTAGATTGGGAATAGGAAGAAGTTGGAAAGTCTTAAATCAATTGTTCGCATAAAATGTTATATAAGACCTAAAAGTTTCTGCTGCAATACGTTTACAATACGAGACAATATGTTATCAAGGTTGAATAGCGCAATATATGATAACGATATACAAGTAAATGATGATGAAATCGAAGAAATGGGTGAAGTCTCCTTATTATAGCTTTATATTTTATTTGATTAATCAATTTATTAATTGCGCAGCCCTATTGCAAAATGTATAATACAATATGTATGCGATTTTTTTTATTAATTATATTTATATATTTATTATTAAACTATAAACTTAACTATACTACATGTACAAAACAGGATCGCATTTAAAAAAAAAGAAATTTTGTTATGATGATTTCACGAATTTTAGAAATCGCGCTTTTCTTTTAGTAATCTGGATACACTGATTATCACACTCAAGCAGAAAGATTAAGCGGACTACTCCGACATCCTATTAAATTGCAACTACATAACTAAAGATACTCACCCATGGTAGTGCCAGAATACATAAACAAAGAGCCTATGTATTTTTACAAATTGGAAGAGGAGCTCGACCGAAAATCGCTTCAGCGGTTACAAAGCGTCAATTATATATATACCTATGTATATAATCATAGATTCGAAATGTCAAAAATAAAATTCGCCCATTGTATTTTGTCTGTGTAATCAAACTTTCGAAATGTCCAAACGTATTTCTCATGTTTTTTGTTTGTATAATTTTGTGAAATGGAAGGAAGGACAAGCAAATATATGATGTGATAACTTCACGTTCTATAACTTACTTGATGATCCGAATAACTTACTTGATGATCCGTAACTCTCCCGAAATTTTCAAGAAGCGTCTCCTAAGCTTTTACTATTCAATTCTTCACAACAAAATAATTCCGCAATCCTTCAAATACTGCGTTATTATACCACTACCAAAATCAAATTCGGACAAAACACAAGCAAAACATACAGATCAGATCCTTATCCATTTGTTTCTCTAAATCGGTTGTGGTGGTTTGTGACAAAAATAAAATACTGAACAGTCAGCAAATGATCTTTAAGAGAGGAAAATCTACAGTGGATACTTTGCTACAGCTAGACTATTTGGCTACAACTAAGCTCTCGTAAAAAGGCCACCTAACAATCATATCCCCTGACTTTGAAAAGGCGTATGACAGTAATATACCAATTAATCAATAATAGTCAGCCCCAAAGTCATTAACTATATTCTTAATTTTATCTAAAACCATAAGTTTATAGCACGATTATTTTCTTTTTGTAAGAAAATTTACTTTTGCGCCTATGCAAGCGATTTCAATATATTCAATATTATAATTAAGTCATAAAATAAAAATGCCCTGTAATTGACTTGAGTAACCTTTTTCAAGACATTTCACCTAGGTGCGACTACTCAGGAACTAACTTATCGCCATAAAAAAATCAGTACATTCATATTTGTCGAAAACACAATTGTCAATCTGTCAGGGAACACAAGCCCTTGTGAAGCACAAACATAAAGCAAACCTTTTTGGAAAAAAAAAAAATTGGTTTTTGTGTCATGGTTCGTACTTTAATAATATCTAAAATAAGTTATGACATTTTTCTGTATGCATATGTCTCTAAATAACTTATAAACAAAGTTAAATCACAAATTGCAATAAGAACTACTTTGGGTGCACTACGCCATACCCCAAGTGCAAATATAAAAAGCAATGAACTTTGGAAACCACAGAGACTTAACTACAGCTAAACTGTTTAAAGCTCTTATAACAAGATAAGACAATCCACTTTACAATATCGGTAATAACCTCAAAAAAGGAATAAAACCTGTCACAAGTAGAATTATACAAATATGCTCAGCAGTAGATGTGCCCATAAAGCTAACTATAAATAATACCTCCGATTTACCGCCATGGTTATTTAATCAAAATCCTTAATAACTCCAACACAAATCTGCTTCAGTTTCAGTCGATGTTTAACGAGATCAAAAGTAAATATTTTTCAAACAATTTAAACAAAAAGAATCTAAACTTCAAATGTAAATGTGTATGATAAATAAAAAATGTAAATAAGTATTGAGCTTGCTCGCTTTCTAGGCCTTAAGTAGCTAAAGCTCCCAAACTAATATCTTCTAAGATTTATGATGTAAGCTATATTTTATATAAATAAATAAAACCAAAATTCAGCCGATCGGAGGAGGATTAATAAAACTGTAGAACAAATATCTGGAGGTGAGTAGTTTGAATAGGACAAACAAAATAGATATTCATGAATAAATAAACTATTTTTTAAAAAATTTATTTCAATACTTTTTGAACAGACCTCGTATTTTTGGCTTGGATTTGTTTATCCGAAATGAATGGAAGCGCCAAAATATTTATACATTTGCTCGCCTTTGATGCACATAAAAAATCTTAATATTGAACTTACCTTTTGTATTCCATTCAATTTGTTTGTACCCGTATATACGTGTGCATTAATTTTGTTTTTTTTTTTGCAAATACGTTTTTAAATACGTGACCAACTCTACGATCACGTAAATATGTATACGTGTATATGACAATTCGATAGCAGGATTATTAGAAAATAACACGAAGGTAGTTCCAATTTTATTTTTCCATTAAAAAAATAATAATAATTGAGTTATATGTGTGCATTACATACGAGGTATGCAGAACAAAAAAATATTTAAGAAAATGTTTATTTCAAAATTGGTATTTTTTCCTCCCAAAGGTAGTCGTTACCCGCAGGCGCGAACGCAGGGGAGGGTTTTGGGTGTTCACACATTAAAAAATATTTTTTGAAAATACATGTATAAAGTTTTATTTAAAATATTAAATAAAGTTTTCCATAACTCAATATCGATCTACGTTTTGTTGTGTAATAATGTGAACCTAGCACATTTAAAAGAATATGCACATAAAATATCATACAACGGCTTTGTTACATGCATTTCGATTTTGTAATATTAGAAATAAACTTAACAAAGCGATTTTGTTTCGCTTCGGAGAAACGAAATGAAATTGAAACTCACCGTTACAGGTAGTTTTAAAATACCTTCTTGCTATGATATTAACAGCATATTACAATTTTAACGTTTAACATTATTTGTTAACGACTTAACATTAACAACAAGATTTATTTTCGAATTAAAACGGCATATAATTTCTAACAATTGAAATTTTTTGATTAACGTGAAATTTATCGTTACGATGCAGCTTTGCTTTATTGCGAAATTCAATTAAATATTTGACAATTGATTTTTGCTCTTTTTCATGTTTAGTATTTAGTGAAATGGAATCAACTGTTTTGAAAAAATAGAGCAAAATGAATTACCCCCTCAAAACCCCTACTGAAAAAAATGTCTGCGTTCGCCCCTGGTCACCAGATATATCACACATGCGCCAGCGTTTTCTTTTATCCTCCAAGCAGATCTGATATGTACATTTTGGTATGTTCATAAGCTCTTTTAGCGATTTAATTTGTATTGTTACGAAACACCATCCTCTCAAGGTGAGGTGAATACGGTGGCTGAGGCCTGTTTATTTATATGTACATTTAAGTGCATACTGCACCGCCAGTGGAAAATCCGCGAACAAAAAAACTTCCGACCTTTATACACAAACAAAACAATCAAGCTATATGAAATTATGAAATGCGAGTATGTTCGAGACGAATGTCCTCACATAGCAAAAAAAATGTATGCCCGCGAAACTTGAAACTTTACCTTAGTTTTTGAACAGACGAGAAATCAGCCTGTAAAAATAAAACAAGTATATCGAATTTGTAAAATCATCACTTTTGTACAGTGTTGATAGCGTACACTTGTAATCCAACAGGCTGCATAAATCCCAGTAGGAAAACTGGTAATGCATTAATTTTAGCAAGAACGAAAAAGTTAACCAATTTATGTTTATGAAATGCATTTGCAAGTGGTATTTTTTGTCTTATTTCAAGAATTCGATTGATTTTCTAAAAGAAAACTGGTTAACCATGGTTATACTTTAAAGAAAAAGTCATTAATACGAACTTACAACCGGAACGTTCTGGAGTAGCAATATGTTTATAAATGAGTATACAAGTATTTAGTTTTTCTTGGCTCAATTTAGTTTTTTATTAACAGAGTCGCCCACACGTTGCTGTGGCTTTCCTTCTTTATTTTGTTCAGTTTAAAACCATCGTCAATCGGTGGCGCTCTCTCCCCCTGACCTTTCCAATGGAGTGAAGGTTTTCCTCTTCCGCTGCTTCCATCGGCAAGACCTACATCGAACATTCTCAAAGCTCGAGTGTTGTCATTCATCCGGCAACGCGACCTAGCTATCGTAACCGCTGTCTTTTTAGTCGCTGTTTTTCTCATCCGGCGGCCGCGGTAGCCGAGTGGTTAGCATTGCGTACTGCCATTCGGAAGGCTCGGGTTCATATCCCGGTGCTACCAACATCCAAAAAAAAATTATGGAAAATTAATTTAAATAAAAAATTAAGTAAAATTTTCTAATTGCGGTCGCCCCTTGGCAGGGAATGTCCACCCCTCCGAATGTATTTCTGACATGAAATAAAGCTCCTCATAATTAACGATCAGCCGTCCAGAAGCGGCTTAGTATAAACTGTAGGTCCCTCCATTTGTTGGAAAAACATCAAGACGCAAAACCACAAATTGAAGGAGGAGGTCGGCCGAAAATCGCTTCAGCGGTTACAAAGCGCCAATTATATATATATATCTCATCCTGCTCATCGTTTCATAATCTGCGTATTTGCTGTCGCCCATTCTTAGAGGACCATAAATCCTCCGCAAGATCTTTCTGTTCAAGAAACATCCACGCTTTTGCAGCATAAAGCAGGATGGAAATGATGAGCGATTTGTAGAGTTTGGTCTTTCTTTGTCGAGATAAGATATTTTAATTGTAACCTCAGTCCAAAGTAGCACTTGTTGATAAGAGTGATTCTGCGTTGAATTTCATTCCTAGTTACACGAAATCGTAGTAAATGCGCTGGCTGTTTGTGTCATGACAGAATTATTTCAATATTATTCGTCCTTTACAAAGAAATCTCACTGCTAGAAAAATATACCAGTTTGTTACGAATATTTTAGAAATCGCACCAGTCGGTTCAGGATGTGAACGGGGCCTTTGCATAAATTATCAATTCACTTCTTTAAAAAATACCATTAATTCTGCATTAAAAAGTAAATTAATATTACATTTTTAGGCCGGTAATAAAAATTTTATCTCACTTTTAATTTTTTTTTTTAAATATGCTGCATTGATATTAAAGAGATATAGTTTTATTTAACGAACTTTTAAAATATCGGTTGTTCTTTTGCTGCCGGCAGGAGTTTGTCATAATCACATCTTTAAATTGAGTTTAAATAGATTCGGTCAACTTTTTTCCGATTATTAAATGGGATATTGTTAGATACACTCGTTAAATGCACTGAAGTATATACATATATATATAAATACGTACATATGTAAACATATTGATTGTTAGAGCTATAAATTAAAATTTGGTATCATAAAGGCGAAAGTAGCGCTAGCGCTCAGTTAAGATGTCGTAGTAATATTGGAAATCCTTTCAAAATGTTCACATTTACTTGCTGCCTTAATTCAATAAACACAACTTCTCATACTCACATTCACTAAAAGTTATTCACCACTCATGCGAAGGTTTTATAGTATGCACACATACATATGTATGTTTATACATGTTTACGTAATGATACAACATTTCCTTTTTTTCATGATATAATTTTTACAAAATTAAATATAATTTATTCAGTAAAGGTTTTCTTCAAATTCGACTGCAGAGCATTTCACACAATTTTTATAACTTCAACCCTATTCAAAATATTAAAATATGTAAGATTTATTAGTTACTAAATCACTTAACAGCGCGCAGTGAATCGAATAAACTACCTGTCCAGATTGAACAAGAGTATAAGGCAGACGAAAATTCTGTACCGCACTCAAAACTAAACAGAGAAAATTTATCATTTCTCTATCAACTCCTTCACACATTGCCTGATAACTGAAATACATATGTACATATATTTACTATTTATTATAAAAATATATTTATTTCTTTTGCCAGAATTTCTTAACACCAAGTACTTGTTCAGTTACCGTAAAATATTTGCGCGATTAGCCAATACGAACAAATATTAAAACACCGCCTTCCTACCATTTCAGCCACAGACTAACTGAGCCAGAGAATTCATAACAACGTTATTTTCTGGCAAATGTAACTTGCAAGTTGCGATGCAAATAAAAAGCTTTTGGTATGAACTAAACCAGAGAACTTACAAAACCGTTGTTGTTGGCTAAACTGCTATTGCACAGCTATTCTTCTTTGATATATGTACGAGTAAGTCCTCAATTATGCGAAACTTTTGTAAGTTCATAAGTTTGGTAATAACATTTTTTAAATGTATAGGCGAGCACCAGAAAATCCTGAACATTATTTCGTCTTATTGCTTTGATTTCTTTCTTTTTCTGCCAATAACTGACAACCCTTAACTGACAAGTGAAGCGCAAACGTCGAACATCTTTCTTAGGGCTTTATTTAATTTTTTTTTTAATGAATTGTAATTCCATCTGGTTTCAAATTTCACTTTCAAGAGGCATTGAGACAAAAATATTATGGAAAATCCAATATCCAACAGGCATAAAAAATCAGGTTTAGGGCGAAAAAAATTTTATTGCAAGATTATTAAGCAAAAAAGTATCAAATAATATGTATGGTTGGAAGAAGCATAAAGTTAATCGTTACAGTGTTGTATAATAGAGAATCCAACCAAAATTTTGCTGTAGCTGCGTCTTGTGAAAGGAAGTAAATTTACGTTTGATGCAAATCTTCTACATAAATACTTTTTATTTCTGGTCTTCTAAACTAATGTTTGTGCTATTTATTATAATATGTGCAAAAGTATTTTTTCAAAGCTACATTTTTGAAAAATGTTAAAAGAGTTAATAATAAGAATAATTTGGCGCTTTATAGCCGCTGAAGCGTTTTTGAGCCGAACTTCTACGTCAATTTGAGGTGTACTTCTTGATGCTTTTTCAACAAATTGATTTATATATGTATACTTATCCGCATTCTAACGTCCGATGGATTTTTAAGAGGAGCTTTTAAATCATATGTGCCGAAATCCCTGCCGAGGGGCGACCGCAATTAGAAAAATTAATTTTCAATAATTTTGGACGTGACCTTCCGAATAGCAGTACGTTCTGCTAACGACTCGGCTATTGCGGCCGTCTTAAATAAATAATAGTTGCTTGATTTTAAATAACACTTTATTTTGTTAATTTTAGATCGAGATCTACTATCCTTTTTTCCGACGTTACGACGAATTCAAGATTGGTAAAAGCGGATAACAAATATAAAACATACCAAGTTTTTTGTTATGCTGCAACTACCCATCTTACATACCTTCCGTCCATAGCAACCTATCTTATGAGAGCTCCATGCAAATGAAAAGTTGTCACCGCTCGCTAATACTATTACTGACGGTTGTACCATAGAAACCAGCGGCCATTTGATTTTTTCCGTAAAACCGGCTCAGCTCCTTTCTCGCTCTTATACTGGCTAAACTAATATGAAATAAACTAATAACTATTAATATGAAAATTCATAGTTTTTTCAAAGGAGATGAAAACTAAATTTGTAATTAATTATTTATTACCATATATATCATATACATTTGATTGGTGTGTATAATCGATCATATAAATTATGACATTTGTTGACGAAAATTATAAATTTGTTTAAAAGTATGCAAACACACTGGCAGCTGGCAACATCTCGCCGCTGTGAGCAGCGTCGATAACTCGTGCATATATGGTACATCGCTCTTCCAGTCGGCTGTTATGGACGTTAGCTATGTAAGAAGGGTAATTGCACCATTAGGCTTTCATCGTACCAAGGCGAGTTCAAAGAATGAAAAAAGTTGAGCTAAAGCAGCGAATTCAATTTTACATTGTTTAATTCGCCTTCATTACCATCCTTAAGTAGAAGCGCAAAAAAACGAGAGTAAGCAGAATTCAACGAAAAGCTGTTTCACATAAAAGCTTCGTGCAGTTTCAGAGCTTGTTATTTGTTAATTGTGATGTATATATGTACGTATTGTAATAATTTGCGCTAATGACCTCGATGATTTCACAAATCCTTCGACTTCGATCACTGGATTGTTAAATAAAAGTCAACAAATTTGTTGTACAATTTTTTATTTGTGAGGAACTTAATCAACGTGTATTTATTACTCAATAAAGAAGAGTTCACTTTGTAATTAACTTCTGCAGGTTCTGGGATTGAAATCAATGCATTTTGAAAGGAGAGAAAAATTATATTTACATGAGACTGGAAAAGGTGTTCATCACATTGACCAAATTAAATTTATTACTTACAGTGGGAGTAATTAAGTCAAGACTTCAAAGCAAATTGTATGCCTCAACCGCAGCGTTGAACAAATCGTTCTCTGATATAGAAGAGCATACAGATGTCTTAAAGTATTAAAAAAAAAGGAGAAATATTTCAAAGGCGCAACTTTACAACATCTCTCAAATGGTGAGCAATGTATTTCTAACTTATTCAGCATATATCGAATTTATGACAAAACAAGCGCATCACCATCTTATACACAGTCACTAACAACGGAAAATGATAGATTATCTTCTTCGACATCGAATTCTATTTCGAAAGAAAGTAATTCAGATCAAAATAGTTCAATAACAGTTTCTTATAACAACAAAAGCGTATTGGTTTCTCATATCTGCTTAAGTATTCTGAGAAGAAAAGGTAGACAGGTTTTGCAATAAAGTAGTAATTTCTTTATTTGTTTATTTAATTTTACTTTACTTTAATTCATTTCGTATTTGTATTCGTTCATTTGTACATAACGCAGGAGGAAAGTGTGTCCTTAAAATCATAAAATCATTACCAGTAGTAAAAGGGTGATTTCATTCATAAATAGCATATATTCATTTATAATTTCGCACACATGCTCGTTTATCCCCATGGATAAGCAAAAATTCAACTTCAAATTTCAAAATTCAAACTAAGAAACTAAAAATAAAAAATGTTTAGCTTAATTTTGAATTCGAATTCTGACCAAAAAATAACAATTAAATTAAATAAAGTATGATATAATAAAACAATTTTAACCATATTGAAATAAATTAAATTAATTAATTTGACTAAAATTAAATATAATGAAATAAAAATAAAACCGATCAACTCAAGTTTTGTTTCTTTTTATCTTTTTTCTGTTAAAATACCTAATTTCTAGCGTTCGATGAAAAAATACTGAGATTACTAAAAGCTTTAACTGTGGGTGCTGTGGGTTTTATTCTTTTGAGAATATTTTTCTTTAGAAAATTTCCCATTACCAAAACAATTGGATTGTATTCGAATTTAGTCATTGATTTGACAAAATTAGGATTTTTAGGATGAATTGCGTTCTTTTTAGCCCATCAAGACTACCGCTGTCAATTTTTCTGTAATTAATCCTGAAAACCAGCGTGAACGAAAATTAAATATTTGACACAAGAACTTTCAGTACTCCCTTATTTACTTAAAATAAAATTAACCACTTCAGATCAACAATATGGTATACAATATGACAAACATATGCCATGCCCTATTCTACAATTTTATTTTAATGGAGTAATAATAATAAGCAGTCCAATAAGTTGCTGATACTTTGCAAATATAATATGTATTCACCATAAATATAGCAAAAACAATCGGAATAACGATTAAAATAAATTAAACGATTTAAAGTTAAACTAAATTACATTATATTAAATAAATGAAACTAAAATATATGAAATTCAATAAAATAAAATTAAATTGTATTGAATAAAATTAAATTAAATTAATTTAAATAGTTCTTTTGAATATTATCGTTTGCAATTACTTAAATTGTGTGGGTGATTCCGAAAATAAAAACGAAAACTACAGCAAGGTAGGGAAATGGTTGGCCCGCGCGTTAAATTTTTCCATTTTTTCTCTTTTCTTTTTTTATGAATTTTTAATTCAGAAAGGTTTTAATAAATATTTTAGTTGAATTTTAGTATTAATTTACATACGTATTAAATACAAATTCATGGATTTACAGCAGACGCTATAAACTCCAATTATATATGTATGTAGGTATACCTATTTGAATGCTTTATGTATTTATGATTTTTGTCAGTTTAACTTGAAGTGGCCTACTGTGGGAAGTTGGTATTTTCACTTCTTTTCCAAAATAATAATTTTTATCTATTTTTTTTTTTTTTTGATTTAACTAAATAAATTAGAGCCATTCTGTTTGGCTTTATAGAGTGTGCACATGTTTTGTTGACACCAAAATTTAAATATGTTCATACATATGTATGTACAAGTATGTATGTCCAATTAAAGAGGGGTGTAGTAAGTAGCTTATGGAATAGAGAAGTTTGTAGAGGAGTAAAGTGGATAGCGAGTGTGATACATACAAGTATTCATTTTAGATTTACTCTTTAAAGATATTAATCAATCCAAAAATCAATGCTATTGTATATTTATACACCTGCAAACTTATACACATATTACGTCTTAATTTACGAACATACATCATTACCATGAAAACATTAGTTTCAATGAGCTAGTGAAACTTGCACCAAAAAATTCATTCAAATAAATGAAAGCGCATTGCCAACAAAGCATAATATGTCGCAAACAATTAACTTCGTCGACACAAAGCCTCTTCCACCAGCTACAGTTTACACAAGTTAAAAGTTGAAGAAGTTTATGTTCTCACTCGGAACAAATATGCTCTTGATAATGTGAATGAAATAAATGTTTCCAAAGTATATAGCTTCAACAACTGTTTCTAAAAAAGTTCGATATTTTAATACCATCATAAAATAAATTAAAATTCCGTTGAAACTTTATCTATGATTCAAATAAAGTAATGTAGATAATTGAAAACGTGTAAACATACACATTGTTCCCATAACTGCGTGCACAGCGATGTGGTGTAAGAGCTATACTAGTACTGAATGTGCAAAGAATTTTCAAATGGTTTTGTGGCAGAGATGATAAAATGTACGCATTAATTTTTGATGTTTATGCTTTTGGCGCGAGTTCAAATCCCTTTCGCTATCATTTAGAAATTTTTGTGCTCGTCTTTTTTTTATTATTTATTATCAATAACAATACTATAGGTACCTTGTTTAATTCGCCTTCATTACCATCCTTAAGTAGAAGCGCAAAAAAACGAGAGTAAGCAGAGTTCAACGAAAAGCTGCTTCACATAAAAGCTTCGTGTAGTTTCAGAGCTTGTTATTTGTTAAATGTGATGTATATATGTACGTATTGTAATAATTTGCGCTAATGACCTCGATGATTTCACAAATCCTTCGACTTCGATCACTGAATTGTTAAATAAAAGTTCTACAATTTCTTATTTGTGAGGGACTTAATCAACGTGTATTTATTACTCAATAAAGAAGAGTTTACTTTGTAATTAACTTCTGCAGGTTCTGGGATTGAAATCAATGCATTTTGAAAGGAGTGAAAAATTATATTTATATGAAACTGGAAAAGGTGTTCATCACATTGACCAAATTAAATTTATTACTTACAGTAGAAGTAATTAAGTCAAAACTTCAAAGCAAATTGTATGCCTCAACTGCAGGAACCAATTTTTTTTAAGCGTTGAACAAATCTTTCCCTGATATAGAAGAGCATACAGATGTCTTAAAGTATTACAAAAAAGGAGAAATATTTCAAAGGCGCAAATTTACAACATCTCTCAAATGGTGATCTATGTATGTATATCTAACTTATTCAGCATACGTGTATATCGAATTTATGACAAAACAAGCGCATCACCATCTTATACACAGTCACTAACAACGGAAAATGATAGATTATCTTCTTCGATTACAATAAAAAATTAACGATTGCGAACATTTATAAACAGTATTGCTTGCGAAAATCAAAAAATAAATAAATTCTATAATGTGCATTTAGTATTCGTTAAATAATTTTTTCTTGTAATAAAATTCATAAATTACCGCTTGTTTGATTAATTTTGACTTTCTTTTACAATTAAAGCATTTCGAGAGACTTTCTTGAGGCATTGTGTCTTATAAAGATTTTTATTGTTATTAAATTAATTATACGAAATTAATTTCAGCTACCAGAATGAATGCAAAAATTAGATTTCCTTATTTGTTCACATCTATAGCAAAAAATTATCAATTGAATTGAATAAAAAATGAGAAAGGTGCAAGCAAGAAGATCACTTTTCGTTCGAACTGTGTGCTATTCCGTAATTCTTAGATGCTTTTTCAAGCCATTGTTCTGTTGGATTTTTTTTTTTCTTGGACGACGCTGACTATCAGGTAGAATTAGCGTTCAGGCGGCGTTTAATGTATGCGTATGTATAATATTTTCAATGGTACTTCTTTATCGGCTTTCAGCGACTTTGACACTTCGCTTATCTTCCTTATAACATATCAGCTAGTGTGATTATATGTTCTAAGTCTGTCGTACAAAGAAAATTGTGTTGAGTGAATACTGGGGGAAGACCCTGATGGATAATTCGTGATCAACACATTTTCAATTTATATGTTATTTTTCAATTTATATATATTTTTTCATTGTATCTTGTGGTCATTTCATTTTATTATTTTATTAAGCTCTGGATACCCGAGTATCGCGCAGTGCGAGCTCTACTATGTACACCTATTTTCACATGGGGTTTGATTTGATTTGATTTTAATACTTGGCTTAATTTACATTATTTTATCTTAAGTTTGGTTTATTACACTTGCTTTATTATTATATTTTATTTTACTTTATTTTTGGATGATTACCAGTCCCGTTAAATTTAATTTTAGCTTAGTGCTAGCTTAGTTCAGTTCTGTTTCATTAAGATATATTTTTATTTTCCTTTCGATTAAGTGCAAGTTACCGTAATTAGATACATATATATAATTGGCGCATTTGTAACCGCTGAAGCGATTGTCGACCGAGCTCCTCCTCCAATTTGTGGTTTTGCGTCTTGATGTTTTTCCAACAAATGGAGGGACCTACAGTTTATACTAAGCCGCCTCCGAATGGCTGATGGTTTTTTTACGAGGAGCTTTTATTTCATATCCGAAATACATTCGGATGGGTGGACATTCCCTGTCGTAATTATGGCTTGATCAGTTATTTTGGTTTAATTTGTTTTATGTTTACTTTGTTATTCTTAAAGTTGAAAAAAATTTTGAATTTTTATGTTCTCATTTTACTTTTAACATTTAATTTTTTTCGGTTAAATTTTATTTTATAATATCGTAATCTAATATTATATAATGTAGTTTTATATTATTCTCACACACACATGCTTGTTAGGGCTTATCCCAATACATATGCGAGCCTATATCATGAAAAATAAATATCAAAACATTGTAACTTTAATTATAACTTCGATAAACAACCTCACTACTTGTGAAATTATTTTATTTTCAATATTACGTATAACCATAAATGAACCAATAACCACACTAAAATGTTGCGTGTATTTTACCCCAAACGATGATGTATTCTCTATCAACTCAACATGAAGTGGAAACGGTTCGCATCCCACCATGAGAGCAAAGAGTTTCTTTATTTTTTCTTTTAAAATAATTTTTGTTACTTATTGTTCACTTATTTTTGGATAAAATTCATATACTTAAATATATTTATCAGATCTATCGCGTTTATAATAAATATACACTCAACTTTTCCATTAACGTCTTCTTGGAATTAACATACTCTGCTATGTCAACAATAGAGTTGATTAATGTCATTTCTTAACGTTATCTGTAGATAAACTCCAGTTGGTATTGCAGTTTCTTCCTCATGCTTTACTGAATGTGCTTAATGTTAAGACCGCCAATGCGTAACATAGCTGATAGCATAGTGCATAGCGTGAGAGGTAGATAGCACATTAGCTTCAGAAGTTGCAGGTTCGAATCTTAGGTCAGTCTTCAGAGTAGAAAAGAACTTTTTAGGTTTTTAATATAGCAGAAATAAATTCAGTAACAAATAAAAATAATAAATAACATTTTAATAATTTGAATAAAATAAATAAACATCTCAGGAGGGTGGGGGAAAGGGGGGGGTTCAAACGAGCCCTTGGGCTCGTTATAAACGAGACCGTAGGTCTCGTTGTTATTGCTCTTGCCCTACACGAGACCGAAGGGCTCGTTACTAACTAGTCTCATTGTAACTATGGCCCCAGACGATGTTTGTTCGTCCTATTGCTCGGTAACCAGGTGTGTTAGAGTAGTGCGGTTTGTTGCATAGTGTAGCTGGAGTCTTTACCTATCCGGCGGTATGCATATTATGCCTGTCCGCCGTATTTTGTAATTACCTAAAAATATTTCGAAAAACGCAAAAATGTGCAAAATCGAATTTTTTCAGTTTTTGCCCTACTGCTCCACTCCCCGCCATGATAGAACCGCGGGGTTTATTGCGCAGCATAGGTGGACTCCCTACCTATCCGACGGAATATTAATCGTTATTATTATTGCGCACTATATACATTTTTTTTCATGTTGAAAAAGGTGTTAAAAAGTACACAATCGTTTTCCCCCTCATAGCTCCGTTCCTGGGCTTGATAGAAAATGGGAGCTTATTCCACAGTGTAGCTGGACTCTCTACCTATCCGACGGTATGCATATCATTACTTTCATTTCGTACTATACATGCTTTTTTTCAAGTACAAAGGGACGACACCATCAAAAATGGCATTAAAAGTCAACATCGGTTATCAACCTATAGCTCCGATCCAGAGCAAAATAAATAATCGGGGTTTGTTGCACAGTGTAGTTTGACTTTCTACCTATCCGACGGTATGCATATCATTATATTCCGCGCTCACTACACATGCTTTTTTTCAAGTTCAAAAATGTTCAACATCTGTGGTATTTGTATGGGAGCATAAAGTACAGCATACATACGTACATGTATGGTGACCATCTATTTGCTGAGCGCCTATTAACTTACGATGTTTGTTCGTCCTATTGCTCGGTAACCAGGTGTGTTAGAGTAGTGCGGTTTGTTGCATAGTGTAGCTGGAGTCTTTACCTATCCGGCGGTATGCATATTATGCCTGTCCGCCGTATTTTGTAATTACCTAAAAATATTTCGAAAAACGCAAAAATGTGCAAAATCGAATTTTTTCAGTTTTTGCCCTACTGCTCCACTCCCCGCCATGATAGAACCGCGGGGTTTATTGCGCAGCATAGGTGGACTCCCTACCTATCCGACGGAATATTAATCGTTATTATTATTGCGCACTATATACATTTTTTTTCATGTTGAAAAAGGTGTTAAAAAGTACACAATCGTTTTCCCCCTCATAGCTCCGTTCCTGGGCTTGATAGAAAATGGGAGCTTATTCCACAGTGTAGCTGGACTCTCTACCTATCCGACGGTATGCATATCATTACTTTCATTTCGTACTATACATGCTTTTTTTCAAGTACAAAGGGACGACACCATCAAAAATGGCATTAAAAGTCAACATCGGTTATCAACCTATAGCTCCGATCCAGAGCAAAATAAATAATCGGGGTTTGTTGCACAGTGTAGTTTGACTTTCTACCTATCCGACGGTATGCATATCATTATATTCCGCGCTCACTACACATGCTTTTTTTCAAGTTCAAAAATGTTCAACATCTGTGGTATTTGTATGGGAGCATAAAGTACAGCATACATACGTACATGTATGGTGACCATCTATTTGCTGAGCGCCTATTAACTTACGATGTTTGTTCGTCCTATTGCTCGGTAACCAGGTGTGTTAGAGTAGTGCGGTTTGTTGCATAGTGTAGCTGGAGTCTTTACCTATCCGGCGGTATGCATATTATGCCTGTCCGCCGTATTTTGTAATTACCTAAAAATATTTCGAAAAACGCAAAAATGTGCAAAATCGAATTTTTTCAGTTTTTGCCCTACTGCTCCACTCCCCGCCATGATAGAACCGCGGGGTTTATTGCGCAGCATAGGTGGACTCCCTACCTATCCGACGGAATATTAATCGTTATTATTATTGCGCACTATATACATTTTTTTTCATGTTGAAAAAGGTGTTAAAAAGTACACAATCGTTTTCCCCCTCATAGCTCCGTTCCTGGGCTTGATAGAAAATGGGAGCTTATTCCACAGTGTAGCTGGACTCTCTACCTATCCGACGGTATGCATATCATTACTTTCATTTCGTACTATACATGCTTTTTTTCAAGTACAAAGGGACGACACCATCAAAAATGGCATTAAAAGTCAACATCGGTTATCAACCTATAGCTCCGATCCAGAGCAAAATAAATAATCGGGGTTTGTTGCACAGTGTAGTTTGACTTTCTACCTATCCGACGGTATGCATATCATTATATTCCGCGCTCACTACACATGCTTTTTTTCAAGTTCAAAAATGTTCAACATCTGTGGTATTTGTATGGGAGCATAAAGTACAGCATACATACGTACATGTATGGTGACCATCTATTTGCTGAGCGCCTATTAACTTACGATGTTTGTTCGTCCTATTGCTCGGTAACCAGGTGTGTTAGAGTAGTGCGGTTTGTTGCATAGTGTAGCTGGAGTCTTTACCTATCCGGCGGTATGCATATTATGCCTGTCCGCCGTATTTTGTAATTACCTAAAAATATTTCGAAAAACGCAAAAATGTGCAAAATCGAATTTTTTCAGTTTTTGCCCTACTGCTCCACTCCCCGCCATGATAGAACCGCGGGGTTTATTGCGCAGCATAGGTGGACTCCCTACCTATCCGACGGAATATTAATCGTTATTATTATTGCGCACTATATACATTTTTTTTCATGTTGAAAAAGGTGTTAAAAAGTACACAATCGTTTTCCCCCTCATAGCTCCGTTCCTGGGCTTGATAGAAAATGGGAGCTTATTCCACAGTGTAGCTGGACTCTCTACCTATCCGACGGTATGCATATCATTACTTTCATTTCGTACTATACATGCTTTTTTTCAAGTACAAAGGGACGACACCATCAAAAATGGCATTAAAAGTCAACATCGGTTATCAACCTATAGCTCCGATCCAGAGCAAAATAAATAATCGGGGTTTGTTGCACAGTGTAGTTTGACTTTCTACCTATCCGACGGTATGCATATCATTATATTCCGCGCTCACTACACATGCTTTTTTTCAAGTTCAAAAATGTTCAACATCTGTGGTATTTGTATGGGAGCATAAAGTACAGCATACATACGTACATGTATGGTGACCATCTATTTGCTGAGCGCCTATTAACTTACGATGTTTGTTCGTCCTATTGCTCGGTAACCAGGTGTGTTAGAGTAGTGCGGTTTGTTGCATAGTGTAGCTGGAGTCTTTACCTATCCGGCGGTATGCATATTATGCCTGTCCGCCGTATTTTGTAATTACCTAAAAATATTTCGAAAAACGCAAAAATGTGCAAAATCGAATTTTTTCAGTTTTTGCCCTACTGCTCCACTCCCCGCCATGATAGAACCGCGGGGTTTATTGCGCAGCATAGGTGGACTCCCTACCTATCCGACGGAATATTAATCGTTATTATTATTGCGCACTATATACATTTTTTTTCATGTTGAAAAAGGTGTTAAAAAGTACACAATCGTTTTCCCCCTCATAGCTCCGTTCCTGGGCTTGATAGAAAATGGGAGCTTATTCCACAGTGTAGCTGGACTCTCTACCTATCCGACGGTATGCATATCATTACTTTCATTTCGTACTATACATGCTTTTTTTCAAGTACAAAGGGACGACACCATCAAAAATGGCATTAAAAGTCAACATCGGTTATCAACCTATAGCTCCGATCCAGAGCAAAATAAATAATCGGGGTTTGTTGCACAGTGTAGTTTGACTTTCTACCTATCCGACGGTATGCATATCATTATATTCCGCGCTCACTACACATGCTTTTTTTCAAGTTCAAAAATGTTCAACATCTGTGGTATTTGTATGGGAGCATAAAGTACAGCATACATACGTACATGTATGGTGACCATCTATTTGCTGAGCGCCTATTAACTTACGATGTTTGTTCGTCCTATTGCTCGGTAACCAGGTGTGTTAGAGTAGTGCGGTTTGTTGCATAGTGTAGCTGGAGTCTTTACCTATCCGGCGGTATGCATATTATGCCTGTCCGCCGTATTTTGTAATTACCTAAAAATATTTCGAAAAACGCAAAAATGTGCAAAATCGAATTTTTTCAGTTTTTGCCCTACTGCTCCACTCCCCGCCATGATAGAACCGCGGGGTTTATTGCGCAGCATAGGTGGACTCCCTACCTATCCGACGGAATATTAATCGTTATTATTATTGCGCACTATATACATTTTTTTTCATGTTGAAAAAGGTGTTAAAAAGTACACAATCGTTTTCCCCCTCATAGCTCCGTTCCTGGGCTTGATAGAAAATGGGAGCTTATTCCACAGTGTAGCTGGACTCTCTACCTATCCGACGGTATGCATATCATTACTTTCATTTCGTACTATACATGCTTTTTTTCAAGTACAAAGGGACGACACCATCAAAAATGGCATTAAAAGTCAACATCGGTTATCAACCTATAGCTCCGATCCAGAGCAAAATAAATAATCGGGGTTTGTTGCACAGTGTAGTTTGACTTTCTACCTATCCGACGGTATGCATATCATTATATTCCGCGCTCACTACACATGCTTTTTTTCAAGTTCAAAAATGTTCAACATCTGTGGTATTTGTATGGGAGCATAAAGTACAGCATACATACGTACATGTATGGTGACCATCTATTTGCTGAGCGCCTATTAACTTACGATGTTTGTTCGTCCTATTGCTCGGTAACCAGGTGTGTTAGAGTAGTGCGGTTTGTTGCATAGTGTAGCTGGAGTCTTTACCTATCCGGCGGTATGCATATTATGCCTGTCCGCCGTATTTTGTAATTACCTAAAAATATTTCGAAAAACGCAAAAATGTGCAAAATCGAATTTTTTCAGTTTTTGCCCTACTGCTCCACTCCCCGCCATGATAGAACCGCGGGGTTTATTGCGCAGCATAGGTGGACTCCCTACCTATCCGACGGAATATTAATCGTTATTATTATTGCGCACTATATACATTTTTTTTCATGTTGAAAAAGGTGTTAAAAAGTACACAATCGTTTTCCCCCTCATAGCTCCGTTCCTGGGCTTGATAGAAAATGGGAGCTTATTCCACAGTGTAGCTGGACTCTCTACCTATCCGACGGTATGCATATCATTACTTTCATTTCGTACTATACATGCTTTTTTTCAAGTACAAAGGGACGACACCATCAAAAATGGCATTAAAAGTCAACATCGGTTATCAACCTATAGCTCCGATCCAGAGCAAAATAAATAATCGGGGTTTGTTGCACAGTGTAGTTTGACTTTCTACCTATCCGACGGTATGCATATCATTATATTCCGCGCTCACTACACATGCTTTTTTTCAAGTTCAAAAATGTTCAACATCTGTGGTATTTGTATGGGAGCATAAAGTACAGCATACATACGTACATGTATGGTGACCATCTATTTGCTGAGCGCCTATTAACTTACGATGTTTGTTCGTCCTATTGCTCGGTAACCAGGTGTGTTAGAGTAGTGCGGTTTGTTGCATAGTGTAGCTGGAGTCTTTACCTATCCGGCGGTATGCATATTATGCCTGTCCGCCGTATTTTGTAATTACCTAAAAATATTTCGAAAAACGCAAAAATGTGCAAAATCGAATTTTTTCAGTTTTTGCCCTACTGCTCCACTCCCCGCCATGATAGAACCGCGGGGTTTATTGCGCAGCATAGGTGGACTCCCTACCTATCCGACGGAATATTAATCGTTATTATTATTGCGCACTATATACATTTTTTTTCATGTTGAAAAAGGTGTTAAAAAGTACACAATCGTTTTCCCCCTCATAGCTCCGTTCCTGGGCTTGATAGAAAATGGGAGCTTATTCCACAGTGTAGCTGGACTCTCTACCTATCCGACGGTATGCATATCATTACTTTCATTTCGTACTATACATGCTTTTTTTCAAGTACAAAGGGACGACACCATCAAAAATGGCATTAAAAGTCAACATCGGTTATCAACCTATAGCTCCGATCCAGAGCAAAATAAATAATCGGGGTTTGTTGCACAGTGTAGTTTGACTTTCTACCTATCCGACGGTATGCATATCATTATATTCCGCGCTCACTACACATGCTTTTTTTCAAGTTCAAAAATGTTCAACATCTGTGGTATTTGTATGGGAGCATAAAGTACAGCATACATACGTACATGTATGGTGACCATCTATTTGCTGAGCGCCTATTAACTTACGATGTTTGTTCGTCCTATTGCTCGGTAACCAGGTGTGTTAGAGTAGTGCGGTTTGTTGCATAGTGTAGCTGGAGTCTTTACCTATCCGGCGGTATGCATATTATGCCTGTCCGCCGTATTTTGTAATTACCTAAAAATATTTCGAAAAACGCAAAAATGTGCAAAATCGAATTTTTTCAGTTTTTGCCCTACTGCTCCACTCCCCGCCATGATAGAACCGCGGGGTTTATTGCGCAGCATAGGTGGACTCCCTACCTATCCGACGGAATATTAATCGTTATTATTATTGCGCACTATATACATTTTTTTTCATGTTGAAAAAGGTGTTAAAAAGTACACAATCGTTTTCCCCCTCATAGCTCCGTTCCTGGGCTTGATAGAAAATGGGAGCTTATTCCACAGTGTAGCTGGACTCTCTACCTATCCGACGGTATGCATATCATTACTTTCATTTCGTACTATACATGCTTTTTTTCAAGTACAAAGGGACGACACCATCAAAAATGGCATTAAAAGTCAACATCGGTTATCAACCTATAGCTCCGATCCAGAGCAAAATAAATAATCGGGGTTTGTTGCACAGTGTAGTTTGACTTTCTACCTATCCGACGGTATGCATATCATTATATTCCGCGCTCACTACACATGCTTTTTTTCAAGTTCAAAAATGTTCAACATCTGTGGTATTTGTATGGGAGCATAAAGTACAGCATACATACGTACATGTATGGTGACCATCTATTTGCTGAGCGCCTATTAACTTACGATGTTTGTTCGTCCTATTGCTCGGTAACCAGGTGTGTTAGAGTAGTGCGGTTTGTTGCATAGTGTAGCTGGAGTCTTTACCTATCCGGCGGTATGCATATTATGCCTGTCCGCCGTATTTTGTAATTACCTAAAAATATTTCGAAAAACGCAAAAATGTGCAAAATCGAATTTTTTCAGTTTTTGCCCTACTGCTCCACTCCCCGCCATGATAGAACCGCGGGGTTTATTGCGCAGCATAGGTGGACTCCCTACCTATCCGACGGAATATTAATCGTTATTATTATTGCGCACTATATACATTTTTTTTCATGTTGAAAAAGGTGTTAAAAAGTACACAATCGTTTTCCCCCTCATAGCTCCGTTCCTGGGCTTGATAGAAAATGGGAGCTTATTCCACAGTGTAGCTGGACTCTCTACCTATCCGACGGTATGCATATCATTACTTTCATTTCGTACTATACATGCTTTTTTTCAAGTACAAAGGGACGACACCATCAAAAATGGCATTAAAAGTCAACATCGGTTATCAACCTATAGCTCCGATCCAGAGCAAAATAAATAATCGGGGTTTGTTGCACAGTGTAGTTTGACTTTCTACCTATCCGACGGTATGCATATCATTATATTCCGCGCTCACTACACATGCTTTTTTTCAAGTTCAAAAATGTTCAACATCTGTGGTATTTGTATGGGAGCATAAAGTACAGCATACATACGTACATGTATGGTGACCATCTATTTGCTGAGCGCCTATTAACTTACGATGTTTGTTCGTCCTATTGCTCGGTAACCAGGTGTGTTAGAGTAGTGCGGTTTGTTGCATAGTGTAGCTGGAGTCTTTACCTATCCGGCGGTATGCATATTATGCCTGTCCGCCGTATTTTGTAATTACCTAAAAATATTTCGAAAAACGCAAAAATGTGCAAAATCGAATTTTTTCAGTTTTTGCCCTACTGCTCCACTCCCCGCCATGATAGAACCGCGGGGTTTATTGCGCAGCATAGGTGGACTCCCTACCTATCCGACGGAATATTAATCGTTATTATTATTGCGCACTATATACATTTTTTTTCATGTTGAAAAAGGTGTTAAAAAGTACACAATCGTTTTCCCCCTCATAGCTCCGTTCCTGGGCTTGATAGAAAATGGGAGCTTATTCCACAGTGTAGCTGGACTCTCTACCTATCCGACGGTATGCATATCATTACTTTCATTTCGTACTATACATGCTTTTTTTCAAGTACAAAGGGACGACACCATCAAAAATGGCATTAAAAGTCAACATCGGTTATCAACCTATAGCTCCGATCCAGAGCAAAATAAATAATCGGGGTTTGTTGCACAGTGTAGTTTGACTTTCTACCTATCCGACGGTATGCATATCATTATATTCCGCGCTCACTACACATGCTTTTTTTCAAGTTCAAAAATGTTCAACATCTGTGGTATTTGTATGGGAGCATAAAGTACAGCATACATACGTACATGTATGGTGACCATCTATTTGCTGAGCGCCTATTAACTTACGATGTTTGTTCGTCCTATTGCTCGGTAACCAGGTGTGTTAGAGTAGTGCGGTTTGTTGCATAGTGTAGCTGGAGTCTTTACCTATCCGGCGGTATGCATATTATGCCTGTCCGCCGTATTTTGTAATTACCTAAAAATATTTCGAAAAACGCAAAAATGTGCAAAATCGAATTTTTTCAGTTTTTGCCCTACTGCTCCACTCCCCGCCATGATAGAACCGCGGGGTTTATTGCGCAGCATAGGTGGACTCCCTACCTATCCGACGGAATATTAATCGTTATTATTATTGCGCACTATATACATTTTTTTTCATGTTGAAAAAGGTGTTAAAAAGTACACAATCGTTTTCCCCCTCATAGCTCCGTTCCTGGGCTTGATAGAAAATGGGAGCTTATTCCACAGTGTAGCTGGACTCTCTACCTATCCGACGGTATGCATATCATTACTTTCATTTCGTACTATACATGCTTTTTTTCAAGTA
Source organism: Ceratitis rosa (assembly GCA_037013455.1). NCBI lineage: Eukaryota > Metazoa > Arthropoda > Insecta > Diptera > Tephritidae > Ceratitis > Ceratitis rosa. The sequence continues at coordinate 7,187 of JAWMAG010000044.1, read as the reverse complement.
CAAAGGGACGACACCATCAAAAATGGCATTAAAAGTCAACATCGGTTATCAACCTATAGCTCCGATCCAGAGCAAAATAAATAATCGGGGTTTGTTGCACAGTGTAGTTTGACTTTCTACCTATCCGACGGTATGCATATCATTATATTCCGCGCTCACTACACATGCTTTTTTTCAAGTTCAAAAATGTTCAACATCTGTGGTATTTGTATGGGAGCATAAAGTACAGCATACATACGTACATGTATGGTGACCATCTATTTGCTGAGCGCCTATTAACTTACGATGTTTGTTCGTCCTATTGCTCGGTAACCAGGTGTGTTAGAGTAGTGCGGTTTGTTGCATAGTGTAGCTGGAGTCTTTACCTATCCGGCGGTATGCATATTATGCCTGTCCGCCGTATTTTGTAATTACCTAAAAATATTTCGAAAAACGCAAAAATGTGCAAAATCGAATTTTTTCAGTTTTTGCCCTACTGCTCCACTCCCCGCCATGATAGAACCGCGGGGTTTATTGCGCAGCATAGGTGGACTCCCTACCTATCCGACGGAATATTAATCGTTATTATTATTGCGCACTATATACATTTTTTTTCATGTTGAAAAAGGTGTTAAAAAGTACACAATCGTTTTCCCCCTCATAGCTCCGTTCCTGGGCTTGATAGAAAATGGGAGCTTATTCCACAGTGTAGCTGGACTCTCTACCTATCCGACGGTATGCATATCATTACTTTCATTTCGTACTATACATGCTTTTTTTCAAGTACAAAGGGACGACACCATCAAAAATGGCATTAAAAGTCAACATCGGTTATCAACCTATAGCTCCGATCCAGAGCAAAATAAATAATCGGGGTTTGTTGCACAGTGTAGTTTGACTTTCTACCTATCCGACGGTATGCATATCATTATATTCCGCGCTCACTACACATGCTTTTTTTCAAGTTCAAAAATGTTCAACATCTGTGGTATTTGTATGGGAGCATAAAGTACAGCATACATACGTACATGTATGGTGACCATCTATTTGCTGAGCGCCTATTAACTTACGATGTTTGTTCGTCCTATTGCTCGGTAACCAGGTGTGTTAGAGTAGTGCGGTTTGTTGCATAGTGTAGCTGGAGTCTTTACCTATCCGGCGGTATGCATATTATGCCTGTCCGCCGTATTTTGTAATTACCTAAAAATATTTCGAAAAACGCAAAAATGTGCAAAATCGAATTTTTTCAGTTTTTGCCCTACTGCTCCACTCCCCGCCATGATAGAACCGCGGGGTTTATTGCGCAGCATAGGTGGACTCCCTACCTATCCGACGGAATATTAATCGTTATTATTATTGCGCACTATATACATTTTTTTTCATGTTGAAAAAGGTGTTAAAAAGTACACAATCGTTTTCCCCCTCATAGCTCCGTTCCTGGGCTTGATAGAAAATGGGAGCTTATTCCACAGTGTAGCTGGACTCTCTACCTATCCGACGGTATGCATATCATTACTTTCATTTCGTACTATACATGCTTTTTTTCAAGTACAAAGGGACGACACCATCAAAAATGGCATTAAAAGTCAACATCGGTTATCAACCTATAGCTCCGATCCAGAGCAAAATAAATAATCGGGGTTTGTTGCACAGTGTAGTTTGACTTTCTACCTATCCGACGGTATGCATATCATTATATTCCGCGCTCACTACACATGCTTTTTTTCAAGTTCAAAAATGTTCAACATCTGTGGTATTTGTATGGGAGCATAAAGTACAGCATACATACGTACATGTATGGTGACCATCTATTTGCTGAGCGCCTATTAACTTACGATGTTTGTTCGTCCTATTGCTCGGTAACCAGGTGTGTTAGAGTAGTGCGGTTTGTTGCATAGTGTAGCTGGAGTCTTTACCTATCCGGCGGTATGCATATTATGCCTGTCCGCCGTATTTTGTAATTACCTAAAAATATTTCGAAAAACGCAAAAATGTGCAAAATCGAATTTTTTCAGTTTTTGCCCTACTGCTCCACTCCCCGCCATGATAGAACCGCGGGGTTTATTGCGCAGCATAGGTGGACTCCCTACCTATCCGACGGAATATTAATCGTTATTATTATTGCGCACTATATACATTTTTTTTCATGTTGAAAAAGGTGTTAAAAAGTACACAATCGTTTTCCCCCTCATAGCTCCGTTCCTGGGCTTGATAGAAAATGGGAGCTTATTCCACAGTGTAGCTGGACTCTCTACCTATCCGACGGTATGCATATCATTACTTTCATTTCGTACTATACATGCTTTTTTTCAAGTACAAAGGGACGACACCATCAAAAATGGCATTAAAAGTCAACATCGGTTATCAACCTATAGCTCCGATCCAGAGCAAAATAAATAATCGGGGTTTGTTGCACAGTGTAGTTTGACTTTCTACCTATCCGACGGTATGCATATCATTATATTCCGCGCTCACTACACATGCTTTTTTTCAAGTTCAAAAATGTTCAACATCTGTGGTATTTGTATGGGAGCATAAAGTACAGCATACATACGTACATGTATGGTGACCATCTATTTGCTGAGCGCCTATTAACTTACGATGTTTGTTCGTCCTATTGCTCGGTAACCAGGTGTGTTAGAGTAGTGCGGTTTGTTGCATAGTGTAGCTGGAGTCTTTACCTATCCGGCGGTATGCATATTATGCCTGTCCGCCGTATTTTGTAATTACCTAAAAATATTTCGAAAAACGCAAAAATGTGCAAAATCGAATTTTTTCAGTTTTTGCCCTACTGCTCCACTCCCCGCCATGATAGAACCGCGGGGTTTATTGCGCAGCATAGGTGGACTCCCTACCTATCCGACGGAATATTAATCGTTATTATTATTGCGCACTATATACATTTTTTTTCATGTTGAAAAAGGTGTTAAAAAGTACACAATCGTTTTCCCCCTCATAGCTCCGTTCCTGGGCTTGATAGAAAATGGGAGCTTATTCCACAGTGTAGCTGGACTCTCTACCTATCCGACGGTATGCATATCATTACTTTCATTTCGTACTATACATGCTTTTTTTCAAGTACAAAGGGACGACACCATCAAAAATGGCATTAAAAGTCAACATCGGTTATCAACCTATAGCTCCGATCCAGAGCAAAATAAATAATCGGGGTTTGTTGCACAGTGTAGTTTGACTTTCTACCTATCCGACGGTATGCATATCATTATATTCCGCGCTCACTACACATGCTTTTTTTCAAGTTCAAAAATGTTCAACATCTGTGGTATTTGTATGGGAGCATAAAGTACAGCATACATACGTACATGTATGGTGACCATCTATTTGCTGAGCGCCTATTAACTTACGATGTTTGTTCGTCCTATTGCTCGGTAACCAGGTGTGTTAGAGTAGTGCGGTTTGTTGCATAGTGTAGCTGGAGTCTTTACCTATCCGGCGGTATGCATATTATGCCTGTCCGCCGTATTTTGTAATTACCTAAAAATATTTCGAAAAACGCAAAAATGTGCAAAATCGAATTTTTTCAGTTTTTGCCCTACTGCTCCACTCCCCGCCATGATAGAACCGCGGGGTTTATTGCGCAGCATAGGTGGACTCCCTACCTATCCGACGGAATATTAATCGTTATTATTATTGCGCACTATATACATTTTTTTTCATGTTGAAAAAGGTGTTAAAAAGTACACAATCGTTTTCCCCCTCATAGCTCCGTTCCTGGGCTTGATAGAAAATGGGAGCTTATTCCACAGTGTAGCTGGACTCTCTACCTATCCGACGGTATGCATATCATTACTTTCATTTCGTACTATACATGCTTTTTTTCAAGTACAAAGGGACGACACCATCAAAAATGGCATTAAAAGTCAACATCGGTTATCAACCTATAGCTCCGATCCAGAGCAAAATAAATAATCGGGGTTTGTTGCACAGTGTAGTTTGACTTTCTACCTATCCGACGGTATGCATATCATTATATTCCGCGCTCACTACACATGCTTTTTTTCAAGTTCAAAAATGTTCAACATCTGTGGTATTTGTATGGGAGCATAAAGTACAGCATACATACGTACATGTATGGTGACCATCTATTTGCTGAGCGCCTATTAACTTACGATGTTTGTTCGTCCTATTGCTCGGTAACCAGGTGTGTTAGAGTAGTGCGGTTTGTTGCATAGTGTAGCTGGAGTCTTTACCTATCCGGCGGTATGCATATTATGCCTGTCCGCCGTATTTTGTAATTACCTAAAAATATTTCGAAAAACGCAAAAATGTGCAAAATCGAATTTTTTCAGTTTTTGCCCTACTGCTCCACTCCCCGCCATGATAGAACCGCGGGGTTTATTGCGCAGCATAGGTGGACTCCCTACCTATCCGACGGAATATTAATCGTTATTATTATTGCGCACTATATACATTTTTTTTCATGTTGAAAAAGGTGTTAAAAAGTACACAATCGTTTTCCCCCTCATAGCTCCGTTCCTGGGCTTGATAGAAAATGGGAGCTTATTCCACAGTGTAGCTGGACTCTCTACCTATCCGACGGTATGCATATCATTACTTTCATTTCGTACTATACATGCTTTTTTTCAAGTACAAAGGGACGACACCATCAAAAATGGCATTAAAAGTCAACATCGGTTATCAACCTATAGCTCCGATCCAGAGCAAAATAAATAATCGGGGTTTGTTGCACAGTGTAGTTTGACTTTCTACCTATCCGACGGTATGCATATCATTATATTCCGCGCTCACTACACATGCTTTTTTTCAAGTTCAAAAATGTTCAACATCTGTGGTATTTGTATGGGAGCATAAAGTACAGCATACATACGTACATGTATGGTGACCATCTATTTGCTGAGCGCCTATTAACTTACGATGTTTGTTCGTCCTATTGCTCGGTAACCAGGTGTGTTAGAGTAGTGCGGTTTGTTGCATAGTGTAGCTGGAGTCTTTACCTATCCGGCGGTATGCATATTATGCCTGTCCGCCGTATTTTGTAATTACCTAAAAATATTTCGAAAAACGCAAAAATGTGCAAAATCGAATTTTTTCAGTTTTTGCCCTACTGCTCCACTCCCCGCCATGATAGAACCGCGGGGTTTATTGCGCAGCATAGGTGGACTCCCTACCTATCCGACGGAATATTAATCGTTATTATTATTGCGCACTATATACATTTTTTTTCATGTTGAAAAAGGTGTTAAAAAGTACACAATCGTTTTCCCCCTCATAGCTCCGTTCCTGGGCTTGATAGAAAATGGGAGCTTATTCCACAGTGTAGCTGGACTCTCTACCTATCCGACGGTATGCATATCATTACTTTCATTTCGTACTATACATGCTTTTTTTCAAGTACAAAGGACGACACCATCAAAAATGGCATTAAAAGTCAACATCGGTTATCAACCTATAGCTCCGATCCAGAGCAAAATAAATAATCGGGTTTGTTGCACAGTGTAGTTTGACTTTCTACCTATCCGACGGTATGCATATCATTATATTCCGCGCTCACTACACATGCTTTTTTTCAAGTTCAAAATGTTCAACATCTGTGGTATTTGTATGGGGAGCATAAAGTACAGCATACATACGTACATGTATGGTGACCATCTATTTGCTGAGCGCCTATTAACTTACGATGTTTGTTCGTCCTATTGCTCGGTAACCAGGTGTGTTAGAGTAGTGCGGTTTGTTGCATAGTGTAGCTGAGTCTTTACCTATCCGGCGGTATGCATATTATGCCTGTCCGCCGTATTTTGTAATTACCTAAAAATATTTCGAAAAACGCAAAAATGTGCAAAATCGAATTTTTTCAGTTTTTGCCCTACTGCTCCACTCCCCGCCATGATAGAACCGCGGGGTTTATTGCGCAGCATAGGTGGACTCCCTACCTATCCGACGGAATATTAATCGTTATTATTATTGCGCACTATATACATTTTTTTTCATGTTGAAAAAGGTGTTAAAAGTACACAATCGTTTTCCCCCTCATAGCTCCGTTCCTGGGCTTGATAGAAAATGGGAGCTTATTCCACAGTGTAGCTGGACTCTCTACCTATCCGACGGTATGCATATCATTACTTTCATTTCGTACTATACATGCTTTTTTTCAAGTACAAAGGGACGACACCATCAAAAATGGCATTAAAGTCAACATCGGTTATCAACCTATAGCTCCGATCCAGAGCAAAATAAATAATCGGGGTTTGTTGCACAGTGTAGTTTGACTTTCTACCTATCCGACGGTATGCATATCATTATATTCCGCGCTCACTACACATGCTTTTTTTCAAGTTCAAAAATGTTCAACATCTGTGGTATTTGTATGGGAGCATAAAGTACAGCATACATACGTACATGTATGGTGACCATCTATTTGCTGAGCGCCTATTAACTTACGATGTTTGTTCGTCCTATTGCTCGGTAACCAGGTGTGTTAGAGTAGTGCGGTTTGTTGCATAGTGTAGCTGGAGTCTTTACCTATCCGGCGGTATGCATATTATGCCTGTCCGCCGTATTTTGTAATTACCTAAAAATATTTCGAAAAACGCAAAAATGTGCAAAATCGAATTTTTTCAGTTTTTGCCCTACTGCTCCACTCCCCGCCATGATAGAACCGCGGGGTTTATTGCGCAGCATAGGTGGACTCCCTACCTATCCGACGGAATATTAATCGTTATTATTATTGCGCACTATATACATTTTTTTTCATGTTGAAAAAGGTGTTAAAAAGTACACAATCGTTTTCCCCCTCATAGCTCCGTTCCTGGGCTTGATAGAAAATGGGAGCTTATTCCACAGTGTAGCTGGACTCTCTACCTATCCGACGGTATGCATATCATTACTTTCATTTCGTACTATACATGCTTTTTTTCAAGTACAAAGGGACGACACCATCAAAAATGGCATTAAAAGTCAACATCGGTTATCAACCTATAGCTCCGATCCAGAGCAAAATAAATAATCGGGGTTTGTTGCACAGTGTAGTTTGACTTTCTACCTATCCGACGGTATGCATATCATTATATTCCGCGCTCACTACACATGCTTTTTTTCAAGTTCAAAATGTTCAACATCTGTGGTATTTGTATGGGAGCATAAAGTACAGCATACATACGTACATGTATGGTGACCATCTATTTGCTGAGCGCCTATTAACTTACGATGTTTGTTCGTCCTATTGCTCG